>SMJT01000043.1:571661-665700 GCA_004349715.1 Crucihimalaya himalaica
GCGAATTCCTACTCTGAATTATGGCACTAACATGTTCAGAAGCTTTCACCTTCCTCTCTTTCTTTGAGATGGTCTTTTCAGGAGGATTGCACTAATGTCCCTTGTCAGCAATGCTGCTTCCTCAGGGCTCACATCATTGGTAACCATCCTCTTAACATACCTCTTCAGTGGATGTGAGATCCGACTCCATCAGGTAATGGAGTTCAATCAGGATTTTGTCCAGTACTGCCGTACATCTGCTTCTTCCATCTCCGCTTAGACTTTCTTTGGGTCAGGGAAAGGTGGCTTGGGCCTGTGGACTCTCTCCTCGACATCTCGGGTTATCACAGTTTTGGCTTCAGTCGGTGAGGGGGTGTCGATCGGCATACCGGTGTGTATCGGTCGATGCTCTGTTTTGTGCGTCGGCTCTGCAGGGATGGTATCGATCGATACATGGTGGTGGTATCGTCGATCTCAAACGTATCTGGTCAGAATCACCTCTGAGTGGTGATTGCATTATGTGCGCTTGTGAGCCGATCTTTCCCTTACAGCTGCTTGAAGTCTGAGCTATATCTGGTTTCCAGCATCTTGTGATGGATGCTAAGATTCTCAATCTTTCCATTCCAGGATCTGTGTATGACATAGGCATCCATCTTCCCATTGAAGTCACTGTCATCTTCTGTGTCCCTCAGAATCTGTTCAGCATGGCTTCAACCTTATTGTCTCTGGTTCCTTAGGTGGCAGAGTCTGGTAAGAGAGTTCCAGTAGGTGTGATTGTAGTCACCAAAACCAGCTGGTCTGTTGTTCTGTGGTATTGAAGTCTCTGCTCTGAAAACCGGCACCACCAACATAGTTAACCTCTCGCCTCTTCTCATCAGCGAAGTGTGCAGTTTTCTTCTCTTACCCATCAAATATTTTGCACGAATCCAGCTTCGCGTGCACGTGCACCTCAGCAATGTTCCCGTTCTGCCTCTTTCGCTCTAAGTCGGCATTCTTGGTGCTATTGCTAGACGCCAAGTTCTCTATTAGCTCATAAGCATCATCGGGATACCTGGTGTTGAAGTTACCATTGCTCGCAGCATCTAGGCCATCTATACCTCCAGTCAATCCCTCTGAAGAAGATACCCAACAACTGAACCTGAGTGAACCCATGATGCGGACAGTCTCTCTGATACGACCTGAATCTGATCCAAGCGGCTTTGAAAGCCTCTGTTGCTCCCTGAGAGAATTGGGAGATCTTGTTTCTCAGCTCCTCGATCTCGCATCATCATAGAAATGTTCAGGAATGCGTTCTTTGTCCTCCCAGTGGTGAGCGAACCAAGCGCAGATTCTTAGAGCCATAAGATGCCTCTCCCCCGGAGAGTATGGAAAAGCTTGCAGAGAAGGTAATCATAGGACACTCCATTATACTTGATGCTAGTGACCAAGTCCTCAACCTCTCTACGTGATCCATGGGGTGCTCATAGGAAGACCGTGAACAGATGCTGGCCTACGAGTGTGAAGTATGCAGGCTTCAGCTCAAAGTCATCCTCTGGAAGGTGGGGATGCGAATAGCAGATCGATTAGCATAGAACAGGTCTGGCCTTTGTACTCTCCAATGGTTCTACCACGATCAACCACATCATTCCCAGCGTGTCCAGCAACAACAGGTAGAGTGAACAAGGAGCAGGCAATGAGTTCCTCTGCGTCAAGACGCTGTCCCCTCTCATTCACAAATGACCCTCATGGTCTCTAAAACCCAGCCTCATCACGAACCAATACCACTGGGTTGTTCATCTCTGCTGGCTTCTGTGCTCTCCTTGTTGTGCGTTCCAAAAGTGCTAGCTCCTCGTTGGAAAGATTCACTAGCTGTGCGTTCTGGCTTCTGGTTTCACGTCTAGGCATACACCTGAAACACAAAAACAAAAGTCAAGAACGTAAATAACAAAAAACACAGGGTATCGATCGAGCCAAGGAAGGTATCGATCGATACTAAAAAAAACGAAAAATAAAAACAAAACAAAACAATCAGTATCGATCGACACTTGGAGGAGTATCGATCGATACCGACGACCTAGTCGAAATCCTATCTATAATCTAATGGTGAATTTGAGTCCCCGCAACGGTCGCCAAATTTTGATATGCTCAAAACTAATACCCCTAAAAGTATCTAAGCAGTCGCTATAGTATTTTAGGGTCGAACCACAAAGACTCAAGATGACACTCAATAGATTCAGAAATAAGAACTAAGCTAAGCAGAATAGATGGAATTAAGAAATGACAAAAGCAAGTAAATCAAGGATATAAAATCAATGGAGGAAAACGCTAGGCTTAGGAAAACTACCAGGCGTATCAGAATTATCAAATCAAATTAATTGTCAGGAATAAATTAAGCTCCGCTTTCAAACTTGAAACACAGATGTAAAGTAAACCAACTGTCATTGCGAAAATTATCTATGCCTAAACCTAGAATTCCAAATTCCTTTGCAAATTCTATGAATTTAAACAAGCATTAAAGTTCAAGTTCAATTGTTCACAAAATCCCTAAACCAAATTCCTTTGCGAATAGGGCTTTTGCTCACCAAACACTAGATCAGACAAATCAATCACACTTCCGTGCCAATCAACAACCTAAAGTCAGATTTTAGTTCGCGAGGCTAAAATCAGCATTAATCTCAAGTCTAGGTGAAAAGCTCTATAGATTATTCCCTAACAATCAATTCAGATCTAACAATTTATTACATATCGGCGAGAGATTTGTTACATAATCATAACTCCCTATTAAGCGTTATACCATCCAATACATTCAAACCTAAATTTAGCATAAATGCATCCCAATAAAAGAAAAATTCATAGGTATAATATAAGACAAAATCATTCCATATTGAATATATGATTAATATAACAAAAACTTCTCATTTCGTATTGGACCTGATCTATTTTCTACTGCAACTGATTTTATATCAAAACTACTCGGCAGCCAGAAGGGAACGAATCTGCAGCAATAGCAACAAACTCTTTCGATAGCAAGTAGTCTCGACCATTAATAATGACTAATGTAAACATAAACTCCTTGAAGACTGAGTAGTCACATCCCGTAATAATGGCTAAGACTAGTCCTTTTGGGTTTCCCAAATTAAAATTCAACTATACGTCTTTATTACGAGTAGACACGATGGTTGGGGGAGAGAAAATAACTCCTCCATAAATGGGCAGCGTCTTTGTAACATCTGCACCACATTAATCTTTACATACCCAATAAAAAAAAACATTGCCAAAAACCCACATAATTTTCTTATCATCAACTCTAAACAAAACTATGCACACTTACAACCTTCTAGAAGAGGCAAACAGGAGCACAACTGACTGGCGTTTCAAAGTGAAGACACTTCAAGCCTTCACTTCCTTCGTCTCCATTGAGGGACCGTACTGGAGTTACATATTAGCAGATGAAACGGTGAGTGAATACGGCCTTTGGTTTTCTGTTTCCACAGATGTATATGTGTCTATGAAAATCTGAGGCTGGTAGGTTACAAATCATTTGCTGATAGGAAACAAATATGTGGATATAGTTGCAAAGATGCATCCAAATAGTTGTGACTATAGTTTGATTCTGCTTTTTCTTTTTTAGGGAACTAAGATCGAAATGTTGATTATTTAAGGTGATGCTGCAAAATTCTCTAGAATGGAGAAGCATGAAGGGAAGTCGATTGAAATCAACTAACCAAATGTGCGGCGAGGGATTATAGGCTTCGGTCCTACAAAGTCTTTTTACGTACTTGGGATATTGAGAGAGACTCATATAAGAATAATCGATCCTTTGAATGACCAGAACTACCTGCAATATTTTAAGTTTTGCCGATATCCGTGCCAGCAAAACCGATACAGAGGTTGTTATAGGTAATCTTTGTTGGTAAGAGTTAGACATGTTATTTATGCCTAGTCCTTTATATAACCGAATGCGTACGCTGATCTTGTATATACTGTGGACGAGATCTGCGGCACCAGACGCCTTGAAGTAAATTCTCAAAACCCTGCTGAAACAAAGATTGTGTTTGAAATCAGAGATGCCATGTAAGCGTACATCAAAGTCTAATAACCCAATGCCAAGATTCATATTATTATATTTACATCCACTTTTTATTAATCGTAATAGAGACAATCGGATAAAGTGTTTGGCAATCGGCAAGCATGCTTTTGCCTTCTAGACTGGGCTTACCAAAAGTAGGGGAGAAGAGGTGATCGTGGTGCTGAAGCTCTGGAGAGTTAATCTGTTTCGAAGTGTGTTATACACCTTCATTACTTAAACATTACATAAACGGAACACAACAATGAAGATAAGAACATTGAACACTATTAAAGCATGTGTTGGACACGGTGGTCAAATCACCACAAGTAACACCAGTTGCAAAGATTCTTGTCAAGAGAGTTCTGCATGATATGTTCCCTAGCACATGGAAGATGCTTTCTTCCGCAACAGTTGGAGAAGTCAATACACCTACCGTATGTGTTACCGTACGGGGGGTTATACTTCGTTATCTCACTACTTAACTCCTCACACATGTCGCGAAGCTCCTTACACTCAAGGTTGTAATGGTTTCGGTTGAACAGCTCGAGATATGTAGCTAGCTCCCATCGAGTCATCACCATTACACATCGACAAAATGGCAGCTGCAAGGGTTGCGTCTGCATGGGCGGGAGCATTCCTCTGTAACAACTTGATCGATGTCTCTTGCTTGTGTAATGATATGCTCAAATATAATACCCTAAGAGTACTAAAGCAGTAGCTACAGTATAGTAGGGGTCGAACCACAAAGACTCAAGAATTCACTCAATAGATATTAAGACTCGAATTAAGCTAAGCGAACAAAGTAATGCAGGAAATAAGCAGCAGAATATAAAGTTGTGAAATTCAATGGAGGGAAAACGCTAAGCCTAGGGAAATTCTCCGGTAAATCAGAATTGCAGATCAAATAGAATGTCAGGAGGATATTAAGCACTGTTCTTGAACTTGAAACACAAATGTAAAATCAACCAACCGTCGCTGCGAAGATTATCTATGTCTAAACCTAGAATTCCAAATTTCTTTGCAAATCCTATGAATTCAAACAAGCATTAATGATCAGGTTCAATTGTTCACAAAATCCTAAACCAAATTTCTTTGCGAATAGGTCTTTTGCTCATCTAACACTAGTTCAGGCAATCAATCACACTTTCGTGCCAATCAAACAACCTAAGATCAGATTCTAGGTCATGAAGCTAGAATCAGCAGTAATCACAAGTCTAGATGAAGAACTCTATTGAATCTCTCCTATCAATTCAGATCAACCTAACAATTCATCAAACACCTTTGAATAACCCTAAACCTAACAAGGAATCTACTCAGACATGGTGAATGAAGCAAACATCATGAATAAAATAGATTGCATAAAATAAATCAAGAGTAAACAAGGGTTCAGAATTGTCTCCCACAAAACCCGGAACCAATCTCTCTCAAAGTATTCAGAATAATAATCAAAACTAGTCTGCCCTCTAAAAGTGGCTGAAAACCCTAAATATAATGCTAAAACACGTTCTGGGCTTAATTGTAAATAATAGAATCTTCTGGGCCAAGTTGCAGACTCTTCAGACTTGTAAAATCACGTGTTTTCCTTTTCTGCAGTCGGTATCGATCGATACCAGGTGGGTGTCGGTCGATACCAGGACTCTGTGCTCGCCAGACTGGACTGTCTTCACGAAAACTGGCATAACTTTTGATCGCACCGTTAGAATGGCCTCAAACCACTTCCAAATGAAAGCTAATCCATTGATCTATCTTGTATCCAAATTTGAGCTCAATCCAACGGTGGGAAGTTATTCAACGAATGCCAAAAACAAACTCCAGAATGCTCCAATATCTCCAATTATGCTCCAAACGTGCCAAAACCTGAAAAGACTCAAAAAGACTACAAAAACACTAGAAGGACTCTGAAAACAAGACCTATATCATGGCTAAAAACGGGTAAAAACCATGATATATCAACTCCCCCAGACTTAGCCTTTGCTTGCCCTCAAGCAAACAGAAAGCTAAACTAGAGAAAGAGGTTTGAAAACACGGAGACTCACCTGTTCTTGAAACATCGCAATGACCCTTTTCCCAAGCTTTCCAGATATCACCTAATCAGTTTCAGATCTAACCACCATGTACTTCTCCGTAGACAATCGCAGCTTCCCAGACTACACACATTATTTCACAACATCATCCAACCAAACCTTCATCGCCAGTTTCATCGCTGTAATCAATGTTCAAGAACCTTCTAGATTCTTTCCCATACAATATCTTGACAAAAGAACCACCCAAATTACACACTTTTGGTATTGTTTTCCTCTCCCCCAGACTTATCTCTTTTTATGTTCTCTTTATTTTTTTTTTTTTTAGCTTCGCATATACAAATCAAGGTTTGAGACGCGAGTATTGATGGTGTTTGCCACCGAATCCCCGGTTCTCCCCTCTCAATGTATCAAAGGCTTTAGACGAATAATGGGGTCCCGGGAAATGTTCCTACCCCTCGCTTCCAACCTTTGTGTGATCATTCTTTATCCAAGTAGAATAATGGGATCACTGGAAATTTTCCTAGCCCTCTACTCGGCGGAAATCATCTCATCTTTTATGCATCTTATTTACCAACGTGTGTCAAGAGAGAGGTATACCATTATTTTCAAACACATGGGTTCCTTTGTCAGATATGAATGATGAATTAAGCTCTATAAATACTAACCACAACGATGAAGTGCAAAAATTTGGCTCAGGCTTACATGGATTTTGCTGGAAACATGAGTGATTCCTAGTTAGCTGGTCAACCTTTGGATTTTTCATTAGTCTGAACTAAAACTGTTTCTGAAATAATGGTCACTCAGAAGCAAAATCAACACAATAGATCCAAGAACAAGATCATAATCTCCAACAAGCTTGACTCGATAAAACAAATTTGACACAAAAACATACTGACTCTAAGAAAAACAAGCACAATGTCAGCGACTACCTCCCCCATATTTAAACATCATTGTCTCTAGTGTTATTTAGTCTAGATTTTGCATAAGAAACAAAAGAATTTTGTGAATTTTGGAAAATCGAAGAAGTTACCCGAGATGGTGATGAGTGTCGATCGACACAGCATTGGTGTCGATTGATACCGGACGTTGATCGACGCAGGGACTCCTTTTCATCGCTCCTTAGTTGTTGATTCATGCAAAACATAAGACACAAAACCAAAAACACAAAAACAAAAGAGCTAAAAGAACTTATATACAGACTTACCACTGGGTTGCCTCCCACCAAACACTTGTTTAATGTCATTAGCTTGATCGTGTCGGGGCTTAGCTATCAGTCAGGATCGGGTTGAGAACTAACCCCGAAGTAAGCTTCACAACCAGACATCTCCAACTTCAGAGTTCTGCTCAACATACCCTCCACAACATCCTTTCCTTTCTCTTTCAGTTCTGAAGGGAGGATAACTCTAACCTTAGAGAATGGTTTTGAGGTTCCCTTGCAGTTCACCTTATATTCAATCGTATCTCCATCACATTTCTGAGGGGTAAGAGTCACATGGGCAGCACTCTCGATTCTCTTGTTCTTCACCTTCTTTTTTGCCTTAGCCTTTTCGATGTCTTTCTTGGTGATGAGAGGAGGACCATCTAAAACATCTATGACATTTGGTTCATCATAAGACTCGTCCAACAGATCAGTCACCAACGTCTCTCCCATGACAATAGTGATGCAAGAGACTTGTGTGGGAGCTCCTCCAGTAGGAATGGATTTGTAGGAGAACGAGATTCGCCTACTGGGTGTGTCCATAATTGCACCAGCTGTAGCCATAAACGTTCTTCCAAGAATCAAAGGTGTGCTAGATCTTGCACTCATTTCCACAACCTGAAAATCAGTAGGAACCAGACAATCTCCTACTTTAACGAGCAAATCAGGGATTGTACCGTATGGAAGTGAGGTGGAAGAGTTCGCGAATGTAAAAGGCGTCTTTGGAGATCAAATATCAGCTCCCAATCTCTATGCAATTGCCCTTGACATGACATTGACGCTAGACCCTGAGTCAACGAGAGACTCTTTGAAATAAACTCCAGAGTCAATTGGGTCGATAGACACTGCTCATCTGTGTTGACGCTAGACCCTGGGTCTTCCTTTTTAGTCAACTACTTCATTGGAGGTGGTGTACTTCTTGCCTTGATGAAGAGTGCTTTAATCTCTTCTTCAGTTTCTCTGCAATCTCGGAAGTAACCAAGCAGAGGGCGGTTTTCCACCGCTTCTCCAAATGAAATGTTATTAGGAACTTTCCTCACCATCTTCTCAAAAGCAAGCAACTTCTCTGCAGTAATGGGGTTTCTGAGATGTCTAGGTGGTAAAGGATATGGCACTTTAGGCTTGTAGACACGTTCCTCAACAATCCTCGGTGTTTTTGAAATTTTTAGCTCAGTCTGCAGGGGGTGTCGATCGACACTAGACTGGTGTCGATCGACACTGCTCATCTGTGTTGTTTCTGCCTCAGTCTGAGAGGAGTATCGACCGATACCAGCTTGGTGTCGATCGAAACTGGTAGTGGTGTAGATCGACATCATCTTCTTTTATGCTCGCTATGACCAATGGATTCTATCTTGTCCTGAAGCTTGTCTTGGAGATGCTTGATAGATTTCTCCATCCTATTCATTTTAGTAGCGAAAGACTCGAGTCTTTTCTCAACTCTTTGTTCAGAAAATGTTATCCTGGCGTCAAATTTTTTCATGTCAGCGGACATCTCTTACATTATTTTCCGAAGACTAGCAGCCTATAAACAGTCGAATCGGGATCAGGATTTAGAATAACACTAATTGTCAAAATAAAAACAGAAAACAAATTTGACTTAAAAAGAAAACAAATATGATACGCCAAAAAATTATGTCCACAACAAAGAAATGTTTTAGCTCACCTCTTCGTCTTTATTAGGTCCTTCAATAGCAAGAAATTCCTAGAGACAGTGAAATGATTAGTGCACTACAACAAAACAAATCTGGGAGGACTAAGACCTCACAACTAATTGAACTTCTCCCTTGCATTTTTCTCTCCATTCTTCGTAAACCTATCAACTCTTTCTTCGGAAGATGTTATCCTCGCGTCCATTTTTTCATGTAATCCCACAACTTTCCATCTTATTCTAAGACCAGCGGTCTAAAAACAGTCGAATAAGTACCAAGTGTTAGAATCAAACTTATATGCCATAAAAGACAACAATTATGAGACACCAACGCAAAATCTGCCCACTACAAAGATATGTTTTCACTCACCTCTTCGTATATATTAGGCCCTTCAATTGAAAGAAATTCCTACATACAGTAAAACGCTTAGTGCACTACAACAAAACAAATATGCAAGAACTAAGACATCAAAACAAACTCACCTCTTCGACTTCATTTCTTTTTCTCTTCTTCTTAAAAAATTCAACAACCACATTTTCCTACCAAAAGCCAACATTTTACATAAGCCTTGAACCACCAAAAAAAATCTGACAAAACAAAAGTAAAGCGCCAAGTACAACAAAACAAATATGCGTAGTCTAAGAAATAAAAGCAACTAAGTAACCTCTGTGCTTCTTTTTTCTTTTTCTTATTCTTATCTTTTACAATCACATCTCTGGAAAGAAAAAGTTGTTGATCAAAACGATCCTCAAGGATATCCTCAATCATCGTTTCAAGTCTTGGATCCGGGATCTGCTCATCATCATCACTCCATTTAGGGTACAAATATTCCATTGCCACCGGAAGCATATGCCTTACACGAACCTGCACATAAACCATATGAAAATTACATTACAAACACGTCTGCGGTATAATAGCAAATCTGCAGTAAATATCCAGAATATCAGCCAATTAATTGGGACACAAAGCATAGCTGCGAAAACTCCAAAACAAATATGGTAGTACCTCTCCATATTTTTCCCTCTCAGCTGATATGAATTCTGGATACTTGATTCTCTGACGACATCCTTGCCAGTTGAAAAGAGGTGGACCTTCAGGGATTGCCTGTTTGAATCCATAAGTTTCTCCCAACCCAACAACTGATTCAAACAACCTTGATGGAACCTACAAAACTTTAAAAAGCAACTCTACCCCATGGATAATTTTCAAATCTCACCGGGTCAAAGACTCTTTTCGTGCTATCAAAAGTTAACCTATATTGATGATTAAGTCCAAAAATACAAACATGCAGGATGAACAAACTTCCTACCATAATCCTCTTCTCTTCACTCCATCCTTGGCAAAAAAAATTTTTTTTAAATAATTCATCTAGTGTAGGTCCATCTGCTGAGGAGATTTTCATTTCCTTCCAAAACACCTCAGACTCCACCTGGTCAGCATTTCAATTATCCAAGGGTCATCTGGGTCACAATTTAGACATGTTATATCCTGGAACTCATTTAGGGAAAATCTTATTGGATGACCATCAATATTGTACCAAAATTAATTATCGTTTTTGATTCCCATCTGATTTACGAGGAAGTAATGAACAATTTTTTGATGACCATACGTGGTTCTGTTTAGAAAGCTTTAGAAATACCCCTACTGATGAATCCTTCCGAACTCCCCAAACATCATCACCAATGTGTTTTTTAAGGTCACCAACACACTCATAAAGCAATTATGATTCATGCTCCTACGCTGAAGGAGAGATTTTCCCTCAGCATAACGTCGCGATGGGTAACATGTCATTCTGTAATCAAACAAACAAACCAGTGACTACCATGTTATCAAATACAACAAATCACTGGCCACAAAGAAACAAATTTGGGAAACAAAAATATGCCTTAACCCTAAACAAACAAATCTTGTACTCAGAAACAAGAGAATCAGCTGCTAAAATAAACAAAAATCTGCTAAATATAAGAACAACTGAGATATCGCGATAAGGAAATGAACTACCGATAAATAGCCAAAAATTGGTGAAGAACTAACAAGAAATGTCGAGGAGGACAAACGACGTTTGACAAAAACCACGACGGCAAAGAGCAGAGTAAACCGAGAAAGGGAAAATATTGCAAAACTCTGTTATTGGGTAACTCAAAATTAATCTGTGGTTTCGGAAAAATAACTTTGTGTCCCATAATATATAAATATGTGTCTCATTATACCTAAATTTGGGACTCAATAGAAATTAATTTGTGACTCGGAACATCTCACCTTCGAATCTGGAAACAGAAAGTGCGGTGAAAACGCAATGCCATAGTCTTTCATCCTTACAAAATTAGCTTAGGAAGAGATTATATCAGAGTTAACAAAGTTGCATCTTGTATACATGATTTCAAAGTCTCTGTAAAATCTGACCAAAATTAGCCAACGACTTGTTCCCAAAAAGAAAATACATGAACGCCACAAAAAAATAATATATTATCGTGACCCTCATATTTGGGAATAGTATGGTTAATCCTAATAAAAGCTTCACGATCCGAATTGGTTAATCTTTGACTCTGGTATAAATGAGCCCCACCTGTATCTTCACCCCGACTAGTAGGAGCCAACACTGGAATAAAGCAATCCATGTCTGGGACCGGAGTGCCAGCATAGCAGCATCATTTAGGTGATGACAAAAAAAAAGCAACATCATTTAGGCCTTGGTATTAATACCAGCGGCCAAAAACTCAATGTACTTGATAGCGAAAACACCACAATCACCTGTTTGAATGTTGTATGGACATGTATTCACCTTGTACACCGTGAACACTGTTGTAGATACCTTTTTCGTTTTACTTATTGCAGTTATGGTCTGCATCATAACGAAAATCATCTTACTGTATGGCTTACAGGACTCTGTGACCACATCATCTTTGTAAAACCTTATAATGCTGTCGTATGCTTTGATCCTACGTTTCAGCAAGTCAAGCTCGAGGGCAATTCAGTGGTCACTTTTGATGTTGTGGAGCAGGTATAGAATGCATGTCAACATCTGTAACCCATTTCTTCATTGTCATGCCATATCTCTCGGATTCACTATTTTATACTTTGATATACTCAGATGGGAATACCCAATTCTTCTGGGTTGTGAACTTCTTGTAGTCATGTGTCCATTGGTTGACAAACCATGGATCCAAAAAAAGCAATCCGGCCAGTATGATAAGGAGAAGGGTTCTGCGTTGCTCTTTTCCATAACATATGCATTGTTGATGAGATATGTTGTTTTACAAAATTACAAACAACTTCAATCAATATGGGGAGCAGAATTGTGTATCTTTACAATGTGGAAACTATGTTGTGTTAAAGTAACAGATAAAATGTCTAAGCCGTAAACAAACGAACATATCTGAAGTATGTAAGAACTAAACAGAAAAAATCAGTGAGTACTCAAAACAAATATGCAATGCGTTAGAACTAAACAGACAAATCAGTGACTTCTCAAAAACAATTATGCATTGTGTAAACAACCAAATCAGTGACTACTCAGAGACAAAGCTGCAGTGTGTAAAAACTAAACAAACAAATCAGTGACTACTCAGAAACATTTGCAAACTATTCTCGCATGTGGAAACTATGATGTTTTCAAGTTAAATAAACAAATGTATAAGACCTAATGAAAAATAAGTATATCACTATTCTGAAACAAAACAGTGACTACTAGTAAAAAAATCTGCAGTCTGTAAAGGAACTCAACATACAAATCAGTGACTACTAAAAAAACATGTGAAATTATGCCCAAATGTGGGAACTATGCTGTGTGCAGATATACCTTGTACCACATCTCTTAACCACCTATAATCCGGCTCTTTTTTGGTCCACCCTTCCTTTACAGTCAAGATCCTTAAATAGAAATTGGACGCGCCATTGCTTCTCTCTGGAGTCTCCCTACAATAAAAAATGGACTTAGTTTTCCTAATACAAATGTAGAATAACATATTCTGGTTTACAGAGTTCTAGTAGGAACTTACACATCATGCTGCATGAAAGCCATTAACTTTTCCACCTTCTCTTTTGTTACTTTTTCAAATGGACCATATGTTGCTGGTGACAAGTTTACCCCAATACGCTTCACAATTGATCTGCCAATGAAGGTGCTGAGTTGGTTAGTGGATACATTTTTTGCCCACCTTTCCTAGGTATAAAATCGTCCTCATCACACAAAGCCTTTAGTTTATCTAGAGCTCCAGCAAGTGCCTTGTTGTTGGCATCTTCTAGTGGATCTAAAAATCAGATACATATGAATTCGAGTTCCCTCCATCAGATAATTCTACCACATCATCACGTTGTTTCTGTTTACGCGGCGGGGTGTCACTCTCTTTGCCTCAGCAGGTTCTGTTTTGATACTCCTCCTCCCCAGTAATGGAGTCTTTAATGCAAGAGGCATCAATGAAGGGGTCTTCGGTCCATGAGTTTTGGTGTGAACACTTCAGGCCAAAATGGGACTCTCTATCGACTCAACACTCTTTTTTTTGGGGGGGGGTTATGGCCATAGATTTTTTTTTGGGTTCTTGACCATACGTGTGACTGGTAAACTTTCCTGACATGTTTGCTTCATCTGTAACAACCATGACTGAAGATAGATTTAAGTAAGAGAGATGTTATAAGTTTTAAAAGAAAATTTTTGGTGGAAGAAAACATTTGCTGGAAGCAACAAACAAAAAAAAATTTTGCATAAGCTAGAAAATAAAAAAAAATTGGTTGATAAAGGCGGAACACAGCAAGATCAGAACTCATCTTTTGCAAATAAATGGTTCATAAATTTGCAAAAAAAAATATGCTTGAATAGGGATGGTCAATTCCACCAACTAAGATATCTGATATGCTCAAATATAATACCCTAAAGTATCTAAGCAGTAGCTGTAGTATTCTAGGGGTCGAACCACAAAGACTCAAGATGTTCACTCAATAAATTCCAGAATATGAATTAAGCTAAGCGAAATAAATGTAATCAAGAATAACAAAACAATTAAAACAAAGTAGTAAATCAATGGGAAAATGCTAGGCTTAAGGAAGTTTGCAGGCAAATCAGAATTATCAATCAAATCAAATGTCAGGAATGAAATAAGCTCCGCTCTTGAACTTGAAGCACAGATGTTAAGTAAACCAACTGTCGTTGCGAAGACTATATATGTCTAAACCTAGAATTCCAAATTTCTTTGCAAATTCTATAAATTCAAACAAGCATTAACGGTCAAGTTCAATTGTTCACAAAATCCTAAACCAAATGTCTTTGTGAGTAGGTCTTTTGCTCACCAAACACTAGTTCAGGAAACTAATCACACTTTCGTGTCAATTAATCAACCTAATATCAGATTCTAGTTCGCGAGGCTAGAATAAGCATTAATCCCAAGTCTAGGTGAAGAACTCTATAGATATTTCCTAACAAGTAAATCAGATCTAATAATTCATCGAATACCCTTAAACAACCCTAAACCTAACAGAGAATCTACTCAGACATGGTGAATGAAACAAACATCATGAATAATATAGATATCATAAAGTAAAATAGAGTAAGAATACAAAGAGGGTTCAAGGTTCTTCTCCCAAAACTCAATTGCAAGATTACTCTATCTCCAGAAAATCAAGTGTCTCTCTCTGGAGGCTGAAAAACCTAATTATATATCTAAAAACACGTTTTGGAGATCATTGGAAAAATAAGGAAAACTTCTGTTTTTCTTCGGGTCTCCTGGAGAATGCGTGTTCTGACTATTGGTATCAACCGATACCGTGAATGGTGTCGATCGATGTTGCATAGGTGTCGATCGATACTGAGTTTGGTTCTCCGAAATGCTTCAAGTCCAATATGCTTAAGAAGCTTCCATAAATCCAATTTAGCTCCAGATGTGCCTACATCTTGAAAAGAACCTGAAAGACTCTAAAACTACTAAAAAGACTCACAAAAAAGACTTATATCATGGTTGAAAATGGTTAAAAACCATGATATATCAATATCGTCTGCAGAAAAAAATCGATTATTTAGTCGAATGTATATACTAGTAATATGAATGTAGCATGATAGATATTCGGAAGCAAAGCTACCTCATTCTTATTGTTGCTGGAACCACCCCCATTCTTGTTGCCCGCATCACCATCTTCACCAGTAGATGACACTTCATCACCTGTTTTTCCAAGGCGGTGTCCCTTCAACAAACCAACATCAATTTCAAGATCTACAATCTTCTTCTCAATCCCAACAACTTTGCCTCGAATTTCCCCAAACTTAGCCCCCATGTTGTTGTTCATAGCTTCAATCATCTCACCCAAAGATGCTATTTGATTGACAATTCCTACCAATGTTGCTCCCACTTCCATACTGTTATCTACACCTTCTCTTGTTTCCTTCCTACGCCCAGCACTTTCTTCCTCACCTTCATCGCTCAAATATTTCATCATCACCCCTCCCTTTGCTTTCCCTGCAGTTCTCCTTTTTTCTCCCTTTTGTTTCTTCATAAAAGGCAGATCAAGAAAATCATCTTCATTGTCCGCAACATCTTTTTCCTCTTCTCTTGCTTCTTCCTATTGACCTCATCACCATTTTCCCATATGCTTTCATTAACCTTCGCTGCCATAATATCCTTTAAGAGACTATCCACCAATTTTTTTGTTTCTTTCTCCTTCACCCAAAATGGCAATCTTGTCTGGCCAATATGGATAGATCTCCTCTGCTGCTCATCAACATCTTTTGGATGCCCATGATTTTTTTCCCAGCTGAAAAACGCTCTCAAATACCCAAATGAGCAACACATGCACACAACCATGGGTTGTATAAGACTTGTTATTAATACACACAACTTTTAAAGATTCAATTAAACTCTTAAATCCTACACATCCCCACAGATATCTCTCAAATGCCTGAATATCAAACACCCATTTTGCATACTGCAAAGGTATCCTACTACCCCTAGAGATACCAAGTATTCCAACATGAATAATATAATAACCCCAGCATTTTCCTCAGGTGTTTGTCCCATGTCCTGTTGAATACAACTCATTCCATTTGGGTCCAACCTTTTAATCAACTTCTAAATCACCCCAAAGGTTTTTATGATCAACTTCCACAATGTCTACTTCATCCAATGGAGCACATTTGAGGCCAGTTATGTCTTCGTATTCATGCAAAGAAAACCTAAAAGGATTGCCTTCAATCAAACACCAAATATTATTTCTTTGTATCATGGAATTCAATTTACCCATATAAATCAACACATTTGTAACACTTACCAGCAATTGCTCCTCCGTAGATGGTGGATTCTTTCTAAGATCTCGCAAATACCATGAATATAAGACACAAAAGGAAAAAAAACCTTGCTTACAAAACCACTATATAACTGGAACAAAGCAACACAAGGAACACAAGATATCACTAACTCACCGTCGATCGCCTGTGATAAGCACTTAATCTTGGCCGGACCTCCCACAAATGTCGCCGTTGATGTCGCAGTCGCTGGAAAAAAAAAAACAATCGCCGAAACCCTAATGAAAGAAGATGGTTAGGAAAATGTCGATTCATTTTCTTTCTTTCTCTTTTATATTGGATTCCCCAATTTTTTCAAACCCTAATGGCAATTGGTGTAATTAAAATTTCAATAGAATTCCCATACGTCTTTTTCCAATATTTCTATGCTATATTAGTAAGCCCATCCATGTAAGTAATTACAAAACTTTTCAGAGCTATATTAGTTATTATCTTTGAAATTAATATGTATGTGTGTGTTTATACGTGTAATGGTTTTAGAGTAAGAGAGAGAATAGAGAGGGATATTATATCTTAACTTTCTTATTATTCAAGATACATCACTTGTCTATTTATAGTAGAGGAAGTTAAGCACAAACAAAACAACATCTTGACACGTGAATAGGTGACAGTAATATGACCTCCTCACCACGTGAAGAAAAGTATCTCAAATGATGAATAATCACTATTGTTTTTCTTTATAACACTCCCCCTTGATTATTCATCAAGATTATCGTATTACGTACTGTCTCGTTAAAAACTTTATCATGAAAAAATCCATTTGAGATAAAAACAATGAAAAGAAAAAAGAGGCAGTGCCGTAAACTCCCCCTAAAAAGTGGATATGATCTTTTCTTCACAAATCTCGCAGATGACGCATTTTGATACTCTAAGTATGCTTTCTAAAACTTGAAGTAGGAAGTGCCTTACTGAAAAGATCTGCTGCATTGTCACTTGAACAAATGTACTCGATGCACACTTCTCGATTCTTCACAAGCTCTTCTGTATAGGAGAAAAATCTTGAAAGGATATGTTTTGGCCTATCACTCTTGATATATCCTTCCTTGAGTTGAGCAACACATGCAGTGTTATCGTCAAACATTTTTGTTGGTTCTTTAATTGTAATTATCCCGCTAGCTTCTTGTATATGATGGGCCATGGACCTCAGCCATACACATTCTCTACATGCCTCATGAAGCGCGATGATCTCAGCATGGTTTGAAGAAGTCATAACTAACGTCTGTTTCTGAGAGTGCCATGAGATCGCAGTACCTCCCATTGTAAAAATGTATCCACTTTGTGATCGAGCTTTATGTGGATCTGATAAATATACTGCATCTGCAAACCCAACTAGACCAAGAGAAGAGTTTCTAGAATAAAATAATCATAAATCAATCGTACCTTGAAGATAACAGAATTTTTGTTTTATCCCAGTCCAATGTCTCCGTGTTGGACATGAACTATATATTGCAAGCAGATTAGAAGCAAATGCTATATCTGGCCAAGTACAGTTTGCAAGATACATAAGTGCACATATGACACTCATATAAGGTATTTCAGGACCTAATTAATATTTCCTCGTTATCTTCACAAGGTCCAAACGGATCCTTATTAATATTAAGCGATCTATTGACCATCGGAGTACTCAAAAGATTCGTTTTATCCATATTAAAGAGTTTTAACACCCTTTTGGTTTGATTTGATTGATGCACAATATTCCATTTTGAAAATTTTTTATTTGAAGCCCGAGACAAAACATTGTCTTTCCAAGGTCTTTCATTTTGAACTCTTCTTTCATATGACTTCTTCCATCATCAATTTCCTTTTGAGTTCCTATTATGTTCAAGTCATCAACATAAACAACAATGATCACAAATACATATTCAGATTTCTTAATGAACACGCATGGGCATATCACATTATTAATATATCCTTTTTTCAACAAATCTTCGCTTGAGCAATTATACCACATGCATCCGGATTGTTTTTAATCCGTATACTGATCGTTGTAATTTGACCGAACAAATGTTTTTGGATCATTCAGGAATTTTTGATCCTTCCGGAATCTTAAATACTTCTGGAATTTTCATATATATGTCATCATCCAGTGATCCATATAGGTATGTAGTTACAACATTTATAAGGTACATATCTAAATTTTTTATGTCGTTAGCTCATCAAATACTTGAATGTGATTCCATCCATAATCGGAGAATATGTTTCATTATAATCAATTTCCGGTCTTTGAGAGAACTCTTATGCCACAAGTCAACCTTTTATATCTTGTGACTTCATTTTTCTCATTCCTTTCTCGGATAAAGACCCATTTGCATCCAAATGGTATTACATCTTTAGGTGTAATACTAATAGGTCCTAAAACATCTCTCTTATTAAGGGAGAGTAATTCATTTCTCATGCCTCCTTGCAATTTCTCCCAATCGGACCTTTTATGACACTTCGATATGGACCTTGGGTCAGGGTCATCATTTTCATTATCAATTTCTTTGGATACAGAAAATGAGAATGTTTCATCCGCATCCTCAATTTCATATATAATCCATATTTTTTTCCATGTTGGGCGTAATTAATAGAAATCTCACACTTTTATGAATCATGCTCGACTTCGAGGCTTTTTTCTTTATGTGGTTCTTCTTAAACCTCTTCATAAATGTCTTCTTGACTTTTTCTGTAAATGGTTCTTCTTGAATATTTTCATTTTGTTCTCCCAACTTCATTTTCTTCTAGAGAATTTTATCTTTAGAGCATATTGGCCTCCCTCTTTAAATTGAACTCTTGGTTCATTTGCATTACTCCCATCATTTGGCTTTGTTGGAATTTCAATAATAGATGGAGCATTCGAAGCAGGAACATATTTGTGAACGCATCTGGTAGTTGATTTGTTATACTTTACAAATGTATAATTTTCTGAACTTCCAGTTCACGTTGATTCGTAGGAGGGTTAATATGCACCAAAGATGGTGTACGCCATGTAACGTATTTTAACATTTCTTGATATCATCCCCCTAACGCTGAGTATTCATCTTCATTAAAATTGCAATCAGCAAACCGTGTTTAAATATATCATCGGTTTGCGGCTCAAGATATCTTATTATACTTGGTGACGAATATTTGATATATATCTCTAATCTCCTTTGTGACTCTATTTTTGTTCTTTGCGGAGGGGCTATAATAACATAAACTGCACACCCAAAGATATGGAGATGAGTATTTGGTTCTTGGCCAGCTAATTGTAGTTAGGAATATTGAGGATATGCATTTGGTCTAATTTGGAACAATGCAGCCGCATGCAATATAGCATGTCCCCATATAGAAATTAGGAGCTTTGTTCTTAATATGAGTGGCCTTGCAATCAATTGCAATTCTTTTATCAAATTCTCAGCCATTCCATTTTGTGTATGCACATGGTGCATTGGATATTTAACATCGATCCCCATTGGCATACAATAATTATTGAAGGTATGTGATGTGAACTAACCAGCGTTATCGAGCCTGACTTTCTTTATAGTATAATCATGGAATTGTGCTCTCAACTTGATTATTTGGGCAATAAATCATGCGAAAGCCGTATTTTTTATGGTTAAAAGACACACATGCGACCATCTACTTGATACATCAATTAATACCATAAAATATTGAAACGGCTCGCACGGTGGATGGATAAGTCCACATATATCACCATGTATTCTTTCTAAGAATACTCGAGGTTCGTTCCCAACTTTAACTAGTGATAGCCGAGTGATGATTTTTCCTTGAGAAAAAGCATTACATGAAAACTCCCCAATTGAAAAATACTTTCATTTTTAAAGGGTGACCATTCAAAATTTGCACAGTTCTTCTCATCATGACTGTCCTAGTTGTCCTAACCTTTCGTGTCAGATTTTGAATGTACTAATAAACTTCTTGTTTACTGTAATGTATGATTCAATTATATTTATCTTTGTGCAATACAATCCAGAAGATAACATTGGTAACACTTCTAATATATATTTCCTATCTAATGTAATGCAAAGATATTCAATGTCATCCTTATTCATAGTCTCTATGTGATAACTATTTTTTCGAATATCTCGGAAACTTAATAAGTTTCTTTGAGACTTGAGAGAATATAACACACTATTTCTTTCAAACTTTGTTTCCTTGGCATTGAAAAATTAGCTTTTCCAGAGCCTTCTATGATATTTGCATTACCGGATATGGTACTCACGCTACCAGCGGAGCCCTTGATTTCGAGACAGGAGAAATATCGTTTATCTTTAAGTATAGTGTGCGTTGTAGCACTATTTGCTAGACATATATCTCCATCTTGAATCTCGATTTGTGATCTTTTCTGACACAATATTTATAATAAACTTAAACAAAATCATACAAGTTACTTTATACTACAAAAAAACATGGTCTTTACCTACTATTTTAAAAGCAAACATATTATACAAGGAAAAACATAAAGTTCCAAGTTTTCTAGTTATATAGACCACTCATTACACATTACCGACTTTAGCCGCTTTATTTTTCACCGACATTTCCAGGATCAAAGAAATTTGCGAAATCTAGATGTGTATCATCACTTAAGCCATTAAAAGAAGTTAAGGTTCGGTTTCATCACTGATGAAGTTAGTTTCAACATTATGAACCTTAGTCTTTTCTGATTCTTGATATAGATCAATAAAATGTTTTGGCATACGTCATGTTTTCCCCAATGTTCTTTCATACCGCATCTGTAACAATCAGTTTCGGTCAATTTCTTTATTGTGCGACTGTTTTCATTTACTTGGAAGTTCTTTTTTCTTCCGGTGTTAAAACCTCTTCCTTTTCCACGTCCATGACCTCGTCCACGACCTCGACTACAGCCTCTGCCGCATCCACATCCATGTCCTTGATAATTATCATTATTGCTAGATGCCACGACATTCACTTTTGGGAATGGAGCTGATCCAGCGGAACAAGTTTGATAGTTTAACATCACGAGTTCATTATTCTACTCTGCTACAAGGAGGACCTGCATCAACTCCGAGTAGCGAGTGTACCTTTTGGTCAGGTACTGTTCCTGTAGTATTACATTTCCAGGATGAAAAGTAGAGAGCGTTTTTTCAATCATATCATAATCGCTCACTTTTTCACCACATAACATCATCCTGGAAGTAACCCGAACATAGCGAAATTATATTCGCTAACATTTTTATAGTCTAGGAACTGCAGGTTCAGCTACTCAGGGTTAGCCTTTGGCAAGATCACATATTTCTGGTGATCAAAGCTATCTTTGAATGACTACCAAAGATCCGAACAATCTTCTTTCGTGGTGTAGTCATTTTTCAAGTTATCATGGAGATGGTGACGTAAAAATACCATAGCCTTAGCTTTATTTTCATATGACCTCGTGTCCGACTGATCAATGGTGTTAAGAAGCCCATTAATCGATCTCATATACATTTTAGCATCTGATGCCCATGTCATATATTTTTTTTTCAGATATATCTAGGGCAACGATATCAAGTTTTACCAAGTTTGACACGATATTTATATAAATAATCAAACTAATTGTTAAGCTACGAATTTTATTCAAAGTTATATTATTTTCTTTTTAACTTTTCAAAAACTTAGATAATATTTACTATAATAAATATATTCATGTTTTTGATTAAAGAATATACAAATTCTTTCACTCTATATAATTTAATATAAATTTAACGAGCATATATAATTAATTATTTCGTAAATAATAAATTTAACAAGAATTTAATATAAATTAAGTTGTACCTTATATTTCGACATAATAACAGCGTGGTATTTGATGATGGAATAACGGTATGGTGATCGAAAAGCGTGACGATCGGGTAACGAGGTGATCGTGCTGATAACGTGTTATAAAATTAATATGTATATGGGTGTTTATACGTGTGATGGTTTTAGCTAGAGTAAGAGAGAGAGACTGAGAGATTTTATATATGTAACTTTCTTATTATTCACCACACGTTACTTCGTCTATTTATAGTAGAGGAAGTTAAACATAAACAAAACAACATCTTAATACGTGAATAGATGACAGTAATATGATCTCTTCATCATGTGAAGAAAAGTATCCCAGTTAATGAATAACCACTATTGTTTTTATTTATAACATTTATATTAATGTGTTGTATTTTACTCTATAGCCACGTGGGTAAAACCGCACGGGTTTTTTGAGATCCACTGCATTTAGAATCCGACGACCGAGTTCATTACATCAGTTAACGAAGCGAGGCTCGCAAATCAGCGTATCGTGGGTTACAGATTTAGTGGATATTTATCTATGAGTTGGTGGACCGGTCCGGAAATTACTATTTTTTGTTAATTGTTATTTTTAATTAAATATAAACCATATATAGATAAATATTTTTACATAGTTAAAAAAAAATCTCATTACATTATTAACGAGAAGTTATTTATTTTGTATATAATTGGTAACACAAAACGGTATAAGTTTTTGACGAATATATGTAACGGTAAGCAATATAAAAATAGTTAAAAGCAATATCAAGTAATGGTACGAGAAAACAATATCAAAATGCTGAAAGTATCGTTTTTAGTAACGCTTTTATGATTGGTAATTATCAAAACGGTTTACCCCGTACTCCAGCGGAACATGATTACCAATCGAACCCTCAGAATAATTGTGTAGAATGCTTTAAAATTGCCAACATGGAAATGCTACTATCTCCATGTAGTCAATTATCTCTTGTTTTCTACATGTTTACTGTTTTCTTATAAAATTAATTTTTCTGCTGTACAATATCATTTTTGTAAAAACATACTAATTAAGGCTATGAATTTACTAAATTTGAGATTTATGAAGAATAAATAAACATTTAGAAGTTGGGAAATTGCTCTTACGAATTCTTATTTTCACCAAAATATGGTCAATAATTTATTGATGATTTTGTAAAGGCGAAACATATGCCCACTTTCCCTAACAAAGCACATGATAATAGTTACATAAATTACCAACACTTTTAGAAACAAATAAAAAGTGGAGAATAGACATCTTATATAATAAAATAAGGTACGTTTAACCACAAGCTGACACGTGTCCTCTCTTATTTTTACTATTTTTCTATTTTCATTTTAATATTCTCATTTCTAAAAAACCATATATATAAATAATAATTTTTCATAATTACACATTTAAAATCAATTATTACAATTAGAGCAATATGTTAAAATTGATTTTAAAAGACACATGTTAAAAGATTATAGTCAATTATGTTGTATGAGTTTCTTTTAAATGTATTAATGACTTAAGTTATGCTCTAATTGTAATAATTGATTTTAAATGTGTAATTATGAAAATTTATTGTTTTTATATATGGTTTTTTAGAAATGAGAATATCAAAAGTAAAATAAAAAAATAGTAAAAATAAGAGAGGACACGTGTCAGCTTGTGGTTAAGCGACCCAAAATTGTTTCGTTTAACCACAAGCTGACACGTGTCATCCTTCTTTTAACCTTCATTTTAACTATTTCTCTATTTTACCTTTTCATATTCTCATTTCTAAAATAAACATATATAAGAACAGTAATTTTTATTAATTACACGTTTAGTTGTGATTATTATTTCTAAAGATAAAAACTTTAAGAAAGTCTTATCAATAACAAAAACATTCTTTTTAATAAATTAACGATCAAATTCAACTAAACACATAACCCACGCAACGCGTGGGCAACTACCTAGTATTGAACATAATTGTAGTTACATGTGTTGTCTTGATAATCTCCACCATCGTCTTCATTTCATGATTCTTCTGTTCTTTGGTGCAGATTCTTCTTCACTGAAATATAAACTGCATTAAACAAATATGTATGTGAATAAATACACACAAGACTAATTTAAGGTTAAAATTGTATTTTGAAGAATCACAAATTTTCTTCAATCTAAAAAAAATGAACCAAACTTACAAATCTTCTTTTAATCCATGTTGTTGGGTAGTCTCGAATGTCGCAAACAATGGCTTTGAAACTTGACATGAAACACCATCTTTAAAGCTGCTAGTATTTTCTTCTCCATGATTTGTCCTTGTCGATGCTTTGAGAAAAGTCTACATGAAACAAATAAGGCTAATTATAAATTCGACTACTTATAAATTTCATCTCTTTCTCTCCCTTTCCAGATCTAGTTCTTTTGAGAATCTTATATAATAAAGTAAGATTCGTTTAACCACAAGCTGACACGTGTCATCCTTCTTTTAACTTTCATTTTAACTATTTCTCTATTTTACTTTTTCATATTCTCATTTCTAAAATAAAAATATATAAGAACAATAATTTCTATTAATTACACGTTTAGTTATGATTATTATTTCTAAAGATAAAAACTGTAAGAAAGTATTATCAATAACAAAAACATTCTTTTTAATAAATTAACGATCAAATTCAACTAAACACATAACCCACGCAATGCGTGGGCAACAACCTAGTAGATAATATTATGGTGTTTTCCACATCAATTGATATCATTGGGCAGCGCTACTCATTTATATCTCCAACTACACTATATATGTCTTTAACTGTGGAACGAAATGTAGTTCGAACGCCAAAATTATCAAAGCGGTGAAGTCAATAGCTCATATGTGACCACATTTATTTTTTTCCGGTCCTATCGTTAGGAAGAGATAATATGAGTGTCAAATAATACAAAATTTTTTTGTAGCGATAAGAGATTTCTCTGTGATTGTGAAATTTACGTAATAAAATCCATTGAATGCTAGACAATTAATGGAAGATGGTGGACAATCTAATTATAGAAAACAAATTATACTTGATAAAGCATGAATCAGAACTAGTTCACGAGTCTGCTTATAATATTAAGAGAACCCATGCCAAAGTTTTTGCCGATGGACATACTTTCGTTAAGTCTAATAAGTGAAAACAAGGACTGCTAGTTAAAACATGAGTGTATGCCAATAAAACCACAAACTTTGTCGGAAACAAGATAGACTATTCGGCATAGTCAAATATGTCAATATTATCCTAAACTCTCCACAACCACTTGCACACTTTCATTAAGTCTACTTTGAAATGTATACATGGTATTCAATATATCGTAAAGTTTGTCAGAAACGTGGTAAACTAGCAAGCATAATCTGCACTACAACTCACAAAAGTTTGCAATATCTGTTGAATATTTGCAGTCTGCGAATAAAAACAGCATACTCTTTCAAAAACATGCTAATAATCCCCTAAAGTCTACACAATCACTTTTCAAACATTTGTTAAGTTTGCCATATCAGCAAAATCTGCCACTAACAACCCATAACGTTTGAGAGACATTGAAAACTAGCAAAAAGAATGCTAAGTCTGCTGGTATTGTCTTAAAAAGAGGTAAATTTAATGACTTAACATTTATAATGAGCCTCCATAAATGTTAAATCCAAAAGTTATGGGTTTTGCTCTTCTCTCACAATGTTGTTAAGAGCTAAAAGAATAGACCTATAAGACATTGATTTGAGAAACGTACAAATCTACAAAACCTAAGTTTCTATGACTTATAATTAATCCCAAAACAAAAACCAAATAATTTATCATGTTCTACTTCAATGATATTAAACTGTTAGCTTTGAATATTGGGCACCGAAACGAGAACCTTCGTGAACAGTAAATCCCTAGAGGATTCTCAAAATCTCGAACTTTTGATTAACTTTTTCTCTGATTTTCGAAACTCTCAATTTCTTCACACAAAATCATCTCAATTTAGAAATCAATAGACTATGTTAGTGGTACGATGAAAAAAATAGTACAGTGGGCAGACGAAGCAATCTCTCTTATTAGATCGGAAACGTGTAAATACAACGAGGTTTTCATAAACCGGTATTAAGTAAAATTCGACAGAGAAAACTAGTAATAATTTTCTCCTTTTCAATCTGGGTCCGCTTCTCAATGGAGACTCCTGTATTTATAGGGAGAAGTGGCCTAGGGCTTTTGCGCAAATTCCCTTTTTTGTCCTTTTGGGCTTAAATACTTAGGCCGAATATTTATGACTTCTTCTTCCTTGTTGGGCTGAAAAGTGGGCTAAGAGATTTAACCCATATCCATCAGTAGCCCCCCTTGCTCTGGTGGGCAAGAGCGTGCTCAAAAACGGCGGAGGAGTCATTGCTTTAAATATATCGGGCCGGTCCAATATGAGACTTCTGCAAATCTTCTAGAAGCTTCTAAAAAAAAAATCTGAAAATCTTCCGTGTATATCCAAAAATATTTTGTGAATCTTCTAGGTTTATCTTCAGGAAATATTATTTGCAAATATTTCATAAACCCTCCTTAGGCCTCCTTATATATATAACTTCTTACTTTGGTGATTGTTCACATTCTAGAGAAGAGAGGGAATAGAAATCACAGAAAAGTATTGGTCCAATTTATTCTCTCTTACATTGGTCCTTTTTCCATTGCTTTCTCTTCTTTTTAGTTTTTTTTTTTTTTTGGGCCAATCTCCATTCTCACCCTTTTTTTTATTTTTTAGAGTTGGAAAGAAAGAAGAAAAATTAGGTATTTTTCTTTTCCTTTTATTTATTTCTGGCTGATTTGATTTTATCGAGAAGATTGAGTTTTGGGGAGAAGTTAGAGTTCAGTGAGTGGTTCTTGGTGATTGGTTGGTGTTTGGGAAGACGGCGAGGCAGTTGGTGTTCACTCGGTCTGGTTCGGCACGGCGACATACTCGGTCAGACACAACAATCTTTGGTGTGGCGGACTCGGTTCAACACGGTGACTTGGCGACTCGGCGACACAGTGACTCGGTGACACAGTGACTCAGTGATGCGGTGACTCGGCGACTCGATGACTTGGTGACATGGTGACTCGGCGACTCGCTGACACGGAGACTCGGTGACACGGTGACTCGGCGATTCGGCGACTCGGTGACACGGTGACTCGGCGACTCGGTGACTCTGCAACTTGGCAATTCGGTGCAGTAATTTGGTCGGCGAGCTCAGCAAGGCGGGTTGGTTTTTATGATGGCAAATTCTCCAGATAATTAGAGCGACGAGCCTCTCGTGAGCGGTTTGGAGTCTTATGAAATGTCGGAGAGTCGTGACAGCGAGTCGGAGAGTCGCGATAGCGAGTCGGAGAGTCGCGATAGCGAGTCAGAGAGTCGTGACAGTGAGTCGGAGAGTCGCGATAGCTAGAGACTTTGATAGTTTTTTTCGATTTCTTTTTTTTTCTTTTTTCTTTTGCCTTTTGAGGTTAGACGTTGATATTTCAGACCTTTTCTTACATTGATGTTTCAGAATTCTTTCACACTCTAGATAGTCTTCCATTTCTTTTTTATTTTCTGATTAAGTGTGAGGCTGAGCTCGGTTTTTGAATAAGTGTGAGACTGTGCTCGACTTTTGATTAAGAATCACGAGGTGAAGCTTGGTTTTAGATTAAAAATGCGAGACTGAATTCAGGTTTTGCGAGGCGAATCTTGGCTTTTACAAGGTATAACTCGGGTTTTGCGAGCATGAGTCAGCAGGAATCGAGTTTTTCGTCTTACGATTTCTTCAGGATGTAAGACCGGTCTTAGTTCATATGTGTTTTCGTGAGCCAAAGCTCGGCTTTGTTTCTTCGTGCAAGGTTTTCCTCGGCTAATGGACAAGGTTTTGCGAGGTTTTCCTTGGCGTTTAAACTTGTTTTTGAAGCATATTATGACGCAAGACGTCTCTTGACTTATCCTGTATATACTTGAACAAAAAATCAGAGTTTGATATGTAACAAGTATGCAAGACGGGCTTGCTATACTTAGGTGCAAGCGTGGTGCCCGGCTTACCCTGTAGGTGCTTCAAGATCATCACGAACGTGCAAGCCAGAGCTCAGCTTATATTGTCTGGCCGCCTATCAGCTATTTGCGAGATGGACTCGGCTTTAAGTCCTTTAGTGTAAGTTTTTGGCTTACTTAAATAAAGACGTGAATTATTTCGATCGAGACGAGGTTTATAAGTCCGTTGAACGCGGTTGGGTTAAGTTCGCTCAGCGTAACGGGGTTTTTACCTTCGCTCAATAAGCACCACTGGCCAGGGAGACAATGTAAAATAGCAAGAGTTGAGTTTGCGAAGAATTCGAGCAAGCGAGTTAAGTAACTGTTGTGAATGTTTCGAGCAAACGAGTAGAAATATATATATATATATTTTATTAGATATAGTTGTGCCTCGTGAGAGGCTGTCTACGTACCCGTTGCAGGGATCAAGCCAACCGTAGTTCGTGTTACAAAGAAGAGGCTCGGCTAGGCGAGTTTTTTTTTTTTTTTTTGTCGTTCTTCATTCGCGGTGCCGGGCCGTTTCGGTGATCTTTGGTCTTTGAGCTTCGGGCCTCAGTAGTAGTATCGCTTTAAATGGAGGGAGTTCCACGAGCGGGGGATTGGTGTTCTTCTCATTGTTGAAAGTTCGTAGACGCCAGATTTGACGATCTTCGTAATGATGTATGGTCCTTCCCATCGAGCCCCCATTTATCCGGGTTCGAGTCTTCGTTCAGCATGAATCCCCATTTTTCCGGCAATTGCTTCGGTGGTGTTTTCGAAGACTTTCCTTAAGACAAGATCTCCTTCTGTGAAGTGTCTATTCCACACTTTCTTCTTGTAGACTTTGGCTGCGGTGTTTTGATAGCTTTGGATTCGGAGCCAGGCTTTATCTCATTTTTCTTCTATAGTATCAAGATTCTCAAGGAGAAGTTTATCGTTGAGCTCTGTATTGTGGACGATCATTGATCGACGGATTGTTGGGATGCCAACTTCCGACGGAGCCATTGCTTCTAAGCCGTAAGCAAGAGAGAATGGTGTTCGTCCAGTCGCTCGGCGTGGGGTAGTTTTGTGTGACCAAAGGACACCATCTAATTTGTCGGCCCATGCTCCCTCCCTTTCTTCCATTCTTTTCTTTAGTCCATCGACGATGGTTTTGTTAGTTGCTTCGGCTTGGCCGTTGCCTTCAGGATAACGTGGCGTTGATTTACTTAGGAGGATTTTCCAACGAGCGCAGAATAACTCAAACTGGAGCGATGTAAATTGGGTGTCGTTGTCGGTAAAAATCTCGTAAGGGAGCACGTGCCTACATATTATGTTTTTCCATACAAATTTTTGTATTTCGTTAGACCGGACTTGAGCATACGCTTCAGCTTCGACCCACTTAGTAAAGTAATCTGTCATTAAGACGATATACTTCTTTTGCCAAGATATCGGAAGTGGTCCGACAATGTCTATCGCCCACCTCATGAAAGGATACGGTGCCGTAGCAGTTGAGAGAATTTCAGTTGACCTATGGCTTATAGGAGCATGGCGTTGGCACTTCTCGCAACAAGCGACAAACTTGTCACAATCTGAGATCATGGTCGGCCAGTAGTGGTCGTGTTTCCGAATTTTGAGTGCTAGAGTTTGGCCTCCTGAGTGGTTGCCTTTGGCGCCTTCGTGTACTTCTCTCATGACTCAAATTGTTTCGTCGCCTTGAATGCAAGTGAGTAAAACTCCCGTAGCACTCCTTCGAAATAGATTATCTTTTATAAACGTATAGTGGGGGCACTTCGAGTTCGCAGACGTCGTGCTGCCCATTTGTCTGGAGGTACTATGCCATCAGCGATATAGTTGCAGATTACGTTAATCCAGTTATATGTTGTTGAGTTATCCGCTGCAGTTAGATTTTTGTCAGCGAGAGTATCATCGGAAACAACCAACGTTCTTGCAGGTGGTTTGACTGTGGGTGGCTCAGTGACGTCAATGCTTGGTTTTTCGATACTCTCAACTGGTATGACACGACGAAGGTCAGGATCTGAAGTTGATGCCAGTGTGGTTAATGTGTCGGCAGGTGCATTGTCACTTCTTGGGATCTTCTCGAGCTCAAAGAACTCGAAGTGTGTTGACAGTTCACGGACTATCTTGAGGTAAGAATCCATTCGCTCGTTCTTTGTCTCGTAGTCTCCGCTGAAATGATTTGCAATGAGTAGGGAGTCACAGTATGCTTGAATTCATTTTGCTCTGATTCCTTGAGCAAGACGTAACCCGGCAACTGATAGAACGGAAGACATTTATCGGTTGATCTTGATATGAAACAATTTAATGCCGCGATAAGTCCTGTAAGCTTTTGAACCTCGCGAGTGGTTTTTGGAAAGGGGAGGTCGATGATGGCGGCTATTTCCTTTGGGTTGGCTTCGATGCCCCTTTTAGTAACGAGATATCCGAGGAACTCGCCTGATGTTACTCTGAATGTACACTTTGGCTGATTTAGCTTCATGTTGTATTTGTTGAGGACAACGAAACACTCTCGCAGGTGGTTGATGTGATCTTCTGAGTGGGGTGATTTGACGAGCATGTCATCGATATAAACTTCCATGGTTTTACCGAGCTGACTAGCGAACATCTGGTTTACTAGGCGTTGATACGTTGCTCCTACGTTTTTGATAAATGCTGTCTTATAGCAGTATGACCTTATAGCAGTAAGTACCTCTGTCTGTGATAAATGCCGTCTTCTCGCGATTGTCTTTGTGCATAAAGATCTGGTTATAACCGGAAAATGCATCCATGAAAGATAATAGTGCGTTCCCGGCTATTGCTTCGACGAGCTGATCGATATGCAGAAGAGGAAAACTATCTTTAGGGCACGCTTTATTGAGATCGGTAAAGTCTTTGCACATCCGCCATTTCCCGTTCTTTTTCTTGAACACTACAGGATTGGCTAACCCTTCAGGGTACTTCTCTTCAACTATTGAACCAGCGTCGAGGAGTTTGTCTACTTCTTCGTTTACAGCGGTTGCTCGGTCAAGACCAAAACTTGCGTCACCACGTTCTCTCCGATGATTACTTCAACCATAAGCGGATCATTATGAACTTCCGGAAGTCCTTCGACATCTTCTTCGGTGAAAACTATTTCTTTCGACTTTGGACGTGCTGATGTATCTCTCTTTGGGTAATTCTTTTGCATCTCAGCTTGGTGCATGTAGTCCTTGATTGATCGCATAGAATCGGGACACAAAGTTAAGCCTCCCATTATCATGCTGATTCGTGACACGATGTCTTCCTCTCTTGGCTCGTCCCTAGCGCATTTTGGTTCGCTGTCTCGAGTGTCTTCGGATCGACATCTGTCGTTGCTACGGCCTTGAAAATTGTCAGTACGACGATCAAGAGCAGCGGACTTGGGCGGATCAACTCTTACTCTCCTTTTTGTATTTTGTGAGACGTATAGCCTGTAGTGAACGATAATCGTTGGTAGTGTGACCAGGGCATTTGTGGAAATCGCAAAATAGCTTGGAGTCCTTGATTTCGTCGTTACGATAATACTTGTTCTATCCGTTAGGTCGGGTGTCTGAGCTGCTAACTTGGTATGCTGCCGCTTTCTTTCCAATGGTTTCTTTGTACTCCTGGTCGTAGTGTTGACGAGGTTCGACGTACTCGTCCTTTGATTTTTCCTTCGGGATCGTCGGTTTGGGGGCCGTGTAACGTTTTGCGTGGACTACTTTGTCTTCTTCGAACGCGATGTCCCTGCCGGCGCGGTGAAGTGTGTCTTCCAGCGTTGCTGGTTGGTTAAGCATTAAATCTTCGCAGAACGGAAAGTCGTGCCATAGAGCATTCTGTAAAGCGGCGACAACAGCATCGTCGGGTACGACCACGTCGAAGATGACGGCTTTCAAACGTTTGATGAAGGTGTGTAAAGGTTCTTTAGCGCCTTGTGCCATGGTCCACAAGTCAGCATTTGACATGCCATTTTCAATGTATATTGAATAATGCTTCAAGAACGCCTTGGACAGTTGGTCGAAGTTGTCGATTGAGTTGGCTATGCGCCTGGTGAACCAGTTTAATGCGGGACCGCTTAGGTGTTTGACGAATAACTGGCAGCTACTTGCGTCTTGTTTTTCTGGAGAAGAAGTGTGTGCGACCTACTGCGTGGTTAAAGGTGGTCAGGAATCTTGCTAGATCAGAATTTCCTTCGTAACTTTGCAGCTTCACTTCCCGCTATGCTTAACGCAGACGCCAGATATACATGAAGTAAAGGGTGATTGTCGGGTTTCTTCTAATACCTTCTCTAATTTTGGCGCCGAACTGATCGCGCAGTTCATTTTAGAAGTCATGTCGCAAAGCGTTGTCTTCATCTGCTCAAGTTAGCGATCGCGTGCGTCGCCAGGATTGTATTCACTCAACTGTCTTCTCTGCGCGTGTTCGTCGACTGATCCGACAATGATTGAGAATGGTCGGCGGTTTCTTCTTCGCTCCGAGTATGGAGTTTGCCGCGGTCGGGTGGCGGGTTCGGTGCTGTGCCGCCTAATACTTCGACCCCTTGAAGTTCTATGCCGGGTTCGGGAGACTTCCTGTGCTGCTGTGATGGCATCAAGTCTTTCGTTTGTCTTCTCCTCATGTCGGTCAATTCGATCGAGGATAGTCTGCAACAAACCGTCAAAGCTATCTCTATTGTTTGCGACTCCATTAGGTTCCACGTTCAGGGTTCGTCTAGCTTCATGCAATGCAGCATTTGTGGTAGTTGGTAGGTTGGTGCGAGTTTGAATGCCTGTAGGGGCAGTTGGGTTGCCAGGGAGACCTCCAAGTTGACGGCGGGCGGCCCATCGAAGGTCGGCAGTGGCTCGTGGCTCGGCTGGCAGTGGGGCATGCCGTTGGTCTTGTTGCTCAGCAAGTTTGTCGGGATTCGCGATTGTAGTGGTTGGATGCAACTCGTCGTCGCTGACCCTTAAGTCGCTCGAGGTATCAGTCTGGTTGTCGTGGAGCTCGTCGAGTGCTGGTTCCATCGCTAGATCCTATTGAAAAAGAGAAATGCTTCGAGTTCCCCACAGATGGCGCCAATTGTTAGTGCTACGACTACAACGATATAAAATAATAACGGGAAAATGAAAAAAATAGTAAAGTGGGCTGACAAAGCAATCTCTCTTATATCGGGAACGTAGAAATACAATGAGGTTTTCGTAAACCGGTATTAAGTAAAATTCGACAGAGTAAACTAGTAATAATTCTCTCCTTTTCAATATGGGTCCGCTTCTCAATGGAGACCCCTTGTATTTATAGGGAGAAGTGGCCTAGGGTTTCCCTTGCGCAAATTCCTCTTTTTTTTTTCCTTTTGGGCTTAAATAGCCGGACCGAACATATATGACTTCTTCTTCCTTGTTAGGCTGGAGAGTGGGCTAAGAGATTTAGCCCATATCCATCAGACTCGGAGAAGGATTTTGTGGAAAATTTTCTCAGAGTTTGTGATTTGGGGAATCAAAGATCAGACTACTTCATTGGAATTGTCAGGGTTTACGAAACCCCCTGACAATTCATCATCTTCAAGAGATAATCAAGGTATTTTCTCCTGATCTAGTATTCCTAATTGAAACCAAGAACTCACGCGTAGGTGCTCAATTAGGGTATTCAGAGCAGTTTTATTATCATCATCAGGAGTTAAAGGTGGACTAACTGTTGATGTGCTCAAAATTAATACCCTAAAGTATCTAAGCAGTCGCTGTAATATTCTAGGGGTCGAACTACAAAGACTCAGAGAATCACATAATAGATTTCAAGAATCAAATTACGCTAAGTAATAAGAATGAAAACAGAAAATGCAATCAATCAAAAGTAACAGTAAGATCAATGGAGAGGAAATAGGCCAGGGTATTTCTCAGGAAATCAAGGAATGCAGATAAATCAATCAACAGGGTTCAGGCTAAGCACTGTTCTCGAACTCAAATCACTAAGATATAATTAACCAACTTCCGTTGCGAAAACTATCTAAGTCTAAATCCTAGAATTCCAAATTCCTTTGCAAATCCTAAAGATCTAAACCAGCTTTAATGTCCAAGTTTGATATGTTCACAAAATAATTAAACCAAATTCCTTTGCAGATAATTATTTTGCTCACCCTAGGTTCTGTCAGGTTATCAATCTCACTTCCGTGAATAATCAACAATCCTAAAATCTAGATTCCAGATTCGTCAACCTAGAACTAGCTTTGAGAACAACCTATGGTGAAGAACTCAATTGATTATGAACCCTAACAGATCAATCTATCTAACAAGCCATGAAATCCTTAATGAGAAAACCCTAAACCTAAAAGGGATCTACTCAGACATGCAGAATGAAGCAAACAACATGATTGAATAGATCATCAAAGTAAGAAATATCAAAAGGGTTCGAAATCTTCTCTCCCGAAAGAGGTTCAGACTTGTCTCCCTAAAGAACCAAAGTAAGAATAAAGTAAAATCAAGCATAGAATAAAGCGTAGCCTAAACAGGTGGCTGAAAACCCTATTTATAAGTCTAAAACACGTTCTGGGCTTTCTTGTAAATAATAAAGTCTTCTGGGCCAAAAAGCAGATTCTTCTAAGTCGTAGAAAGTCGCGTTTTCCTTTCCTGCAGTCGGCATCGATCGATACCAGCTGGTATCGGTCGATACCAGGACATTTCTGGTGTTTGCCAGACTGGACTGTCTTCACGAAAACTGGCATAACTTTTGATCGCACCGTTGGAATGGCTTCAAACCACTTCCAAATGAAAGCTAATCCATTGATCTATCTCGTGTCCAAATTTGAGCTCAATCCATCGGTGGGAACGTCTTCAACGAATGCCAAAAAGCTTCAGAATGCTCTAAAAACTCCAATTAAGCTCCAAACATGCTAAAACCTGAAAAGACTCTAAAAGACTACGGAAACAATAGAAAGACTCGATAAAAAGGACTTATATCATGGTCTAAAACGGGTAAAAACCATGATATATCAACTCCCCCAGACTTAACCTTTGCTTGCCCTCAAGCAAACAGAAAACCAAACCAGGGAAAGAAGTTTGAAAACGCAGAGACTCACTTGTTCTTGAAACACTGCAATGATCCTTCTTCCTAATATCTTCTCATTACTTTGCCAGTCCCAGATCTAACCACCATGTACTTCTCCGTAAACCTTTGCAGCTTTCCCAGAACCCACACATAGTATCACAGCTTCATCCATAAAAACCATCATTGCCAGTTTCATCGCTGTAATCAATGTCCAAGAACTTCCAGATTCTTTCCCAAACAATATCATGATAAAAGAAATACCTGAAATTTTCACTCTTTTTGGTATTTGTTCTCTCCCCCAGACTTATTTTTGATCATGTTCTTTCTCTTTTTTTTTTCTTTTTAGCTCTGCATATACACATTAAGGTCTGCGACGCGAGTATTGATGGTGTTTGCCACCGAATCCCCGGTTCTTTCCTCTCTGTGTATCAAAGGTGTAGGCGAATAGTGGTATCACGGGAAATTTTCCTAACCTCGCTTCCAACCTTTGTGTGATCATTCCTTCACAAGTAGAATAATGGGATCGCTGGAAATTTTCCTAGCCCTCTACTCAGAAGAAAATCATCTCATCTTTTATGCTCTTTTGTAAACTTATAACAGGGGAGAGAAATACCATCACTTTAAACACATGGGTTCCTTTTGTCAGATATGAATGAGGAATCAAGTTCTGGAAACACTAACCACATCGATGAAGTGCAAAAATTAGGCTCAGGTTTTGATGAAATCCACTGGAAACATGTGTGTTTTCTAGTCAACTGGTCAGCCTTTGGATTTTTCATTAGTCGATCTGAAAAACTGGTTCTGTAACAATGGACACTCAGAAGTAAAGTCAGCACAGTAAGTTCAAAAACAAGATCATAATCTCCAGGACAATTTTGACTCAATAAAACAAATTTTGACACAAAAACGACTGACTCTAAGAAAACGAACACGTTGTCAGCAACTACCTCCCCCAGACTTAAACAACACTGTCCCCAGTGTTATCTAGCCTAGAGTTGGTAAAAGAAATCAGAAGAACTCAGAGGAATAGTGAAAAACAAACGAGAAGATACCTGTGCGCAGGGTATCGACCGATACCATTGCTGGTGTCGATCGATACTCGGATCATGAGTCGATGAATTCCCTTTTCCTAATGAAGCGTAGCCTAAACAGGTGGCTGAAAACCCTATTTATAAGTCTAAAACACGTTCTGGGCTTTCTTGTAAATAATAAAGTCTTCTGGGCCAAGTTGCAGACTCTTAAAACTTGTAAAAACGCGTGTTTTCCCTTCCTGCATTCGGTATCGATCGATACCAGGACATTTCTGGTTTTTGCCAAACTGGACTGTCTTCACGAAAACTGGCATAACTTTTGATCGCACCGTTGGAATGGCTTCAAACCACTTCCAAATGAAATCTAATCCATTGATCTATCTCGTGTCCAAATTTGAGCTCAATCCATCGGTGGAAACGTCTTCAACGAATGCCACAAAGCTCCAGAATGCTCTAAAAACTCCAATTAAGCTCCAAACATGCTAAAACCTGAAAAGACTCTAAAAGACTACGGAAACAATAGAAAGACTCGATAAAAAGGACTTATATCATGGTCTAAAACGGGTAAAAACCATGATATATCAACTCCCCCAGACTTAACCTTTGCTTGCCCTCAAGCAAACAGAAAACCAAACCATGGAAAGAAGTTTGAAAACGCAGAGACTCACTTGTTCTTGAAACACTGCAATGATCCTTCTTCCTAATATCTTCTCATTACTTTGCCAGTCCCAGATCTAACCACCATGTACTTCTCCGTAAACCTTTGCAGCTTTCCCAGAACCCACACATAGTATCACAGCTTCATCCATAAAAACCATCATTGCCAGTTTCATCGCTGTAATCAATGTCCAAGAACTTCCAGATTCTTTCCCAAACAATATCATGATAAAAGAAATACCTGAAATTTTCACTCTTTTTGGTATTTGTTCTCTCCCCCAGACTTATTTTTGATCATGTTCTTTCTCTTTTTTTTTTCTTTTTTAGCTCTGCATATACACATTAAGGTCTGCGACGCGAGTATTGATGGTGTTTGCCACCGAATCCCCGGTTCTTTCCTCTCTGTGTATCAAAGGTGTAGGCGAATAGTGGTATCACGGGAAATTTTCCTAACCTCGCTTCCAACCTTTGTGTGATCATTCCTTCACAAGTAGAATAATGGGATCGCTGGAAATTTTCCTAGCCCTCTACTCAGAAGAAAATCATCTCATCTTTTATGCTCTTTTGTAAACTTATAACAGGGGAGAGAAATACCATCACTTTAAACACATGGGTTCCTTTTGTCAGATATGAATGAGGAATCAAGTTCTGGAAACACTAACCACATCGATGAAGTGCAAAAATTAGGCTCAGGTTTTGATGAAATCCACTGGAAACATGTGTGTTTTCTAGTCAACTGGTCAGCCTTTGGATTTTTCATTAGTCGATCTGAAAAACTGGTTCTGTAACAATGGACACTCAGAAGTAAAGTCAGCACAGTAAGTTCAAAAACAAGATCATAATCTCCAGGACAATTTTGACTCAATAAAACAAATTTTGACACAAAAACGACTGACTCTAAGAAAACGAACACGTTGTCAGCAACTACCTCCCCCAGACTTAAACAACACTGTCCCCAGTGTTATCTAGCCTAGAGTTGGTAAAAGAAATCAGAAGAACTCAGAGGAATAGTGAAAAACAAACGAGAAGATACCTGTGCGCAGGGTATCGACCGATACCATTGCTGGTGTCGATCGATACTCGGATCATGAGTCGATGAATTCCCTTTTCCTAATGAAGCGTAGCCTAAACAGGTGGCTGAAAACCCTATTTATAAGTCTAAAACACGTTCTGGGCTTTCTTGTAAATAATAAAGTCTTCTGGGCCAAGTTGCAGACTCTTAAAACTTGTAAAAACGCGTGTTTTCCCTTCCTGCATTCGGTATCGATCGATACCAGGACATTTCTGGTTTTTGCCAAACTGGACTGTCTTCACGAAAACTGGCATAACTTTTGATCGCACCGTTGGAATGGCTTCAAACCACTTCCAAATAAAAGCTAATCCATTGATCTATCTCGTGTCCAAATTTGAGCTCAATCCATCGGTGGAAACGTCTTCAACGAATGCCACAAAGCTCCAGAATGCTCTAAAAACTCCAATTAAGCTCCAAACATGCTAAAACCTGAAAAGACTCTAAAAGACTACGGAAACAATAGAAAGACTCTATAAAAAGGACTTATATCATGGTCTTTAATGGGTAAAAACCATGATATATCAACTGTTTTTTGGAAAAGTCAAATTCAGGTGCGTATTGACAGCCCAACATTCCATTATACTAATGTATACATTAAGGAAGGAAGTAGCAGGTGATGTATAAGCTATGTTATGGGCATCCTGTGAAGCATATGAGAAACCAGCAATGGCTATGGATGAATAAACGAGCCTAAAAATACAATAGTATTCTTCGGCCAATGTTAGGTGATCTAAATGATATAAGATCGAATGAAGAAAAAATAGGAGGTCCAATAAGATCAGAAGCAAGTTTTGAAATGCTTAGAAGGATGATTGAAGCAAATGGTCTGCAAGAGGTCAGAACAGTGGGTGGTAAATATACATGGTGTGGAAGCAGACATAGCTACACAATTTGCTCAAGGATTGATCAAATTTTGGCTACAAACTCATGGATGGAGTTATATCCACAAGCATATGGAAGACTGCTAAACTGGCTAGGCTTAGATCACCGACCACTACTGGTTTACACTAATGGTCACCAATGGGAAAAGAAAATATTCTTCAGATATGAACACATATGGAGATTTGAATCAGAAATTAAACAAGTAGTTAATTCTGTTTGGAATTCAAAATGCAAAACTTTTCATCCTAATCAGTTTTCAAGAGTTATTATTGAATGCAGACATGCTACAGCTCAATGGAAAAGAAGAAAAAGTTCTAACTCCAGAAAAGCAAGTGAAGATCTGAAGTCTTAACTCCATGAAATGTATAATTCTCCATCTATAGATTATGATTTAATCGACACTGTTAAACAAAAGCTAATCATTGAATACAAAAAAAGAAGAAGAATACTGGAAGGCAAAAAGTGGTATAACATGGCTGAAGAGTGGTGATAAAAACACATCTTATTTTCATGCCAAAGCTAGGCAGAGGAGAGAATACAAAAGGATCACCACTCTTGAAGATGATCAAGGTACAACATATCAAGGTCAGTATCCAATACAAAACCTCATATGTGATTACTTTCATAAGCTCTACAAGGCAACAAATGTAGTTCTATCATCATACCTTCTCTCAAGTATTCCTGTAACTATTACTTCAGAGATTAATAAGGATCTAACAAGGCCTTTAGAAATGTATGAAGTTAAAAATGTTGTATTTAGTATATATCCTGAGAAGTCACCAGGCCCTGATAGAATGACTGCAGCGTTTTATAAGCAACATTAGGACACAATACAGAATGAGTTATTCAGGTTTGTTCAACTCGTCTTAGAAACAGGGCAGATAGATGCGAAAAATAAACCATACACATAAATGCCTCATCCCAAAAAAAGAAGCCTTTACTAATCTTAAGGATTTTAGGTCCATTAGCTAGTCTAATGTTGCTTATAAAATTATTCCTAAGGTGCTTGCTAATAGATTGAAAAGTGGTTGCACCCGATTATCTCTGATAATCAATCTGCTTTCATTCCAAATAGGCATATAACGGATAATTTACTCATTGGACATGAAATGATTCACTCGATGTATACTAGAAAAAGAAAAGATGATTTTATGGCTATTAAGTTAGATATTTCTAAGGCTTTTGACAAGGTTGAGTGGCAGTATCTAAATCAAGTAATGCTAAGAATGGGCTTTAATTCAGTATGGAGAGGTTGGATAATGCAATGCCTGACAGCTGTCACTTATTCTGTTCTCTGCAATGAAATGCCCACTTATTAATATATCCTAGCCGTGGCTTGAGACAGGGTGATCCAATTTCACCTTATCTTTACTTAATTTGTACAGAGGCTTGACAACTCTCATCAACTTAAATGTTTCAAAGAAAATGTTCACTGGTTATAAAGTAGCTCATGGTTCTCCCGTAATATCTCATCTCTTATTTGCAGATGACTCCTTGCTATTTTTGAAAGCAACTAAGCAAGAAGCAGAGACAGTCAAAGGCTTGCTGAATGAGTATGCACAAGCTTCAGGTCAACAAGTTAATTTCTCCAAATCAGCTTTCTTCTTTGTAAAGGTACTTCTGGAAATTCCATTTCAAATATCTCAACAACTATAGAAATCACAAAAACAGATGGGTTTGGAAAAAACTTAGGGTTGCCGGAATTAATGGAGAGAAATAGAAATGATATTTTTCAATACCTGAAATAGATAATTCTAAATAGAATACATAGTTGGTATACTAAGCTATTGCCTCCAGCATGCAGAGAAATTCTATTAAAATCAGTGATCATTGCAATCCCAACACACACCATGAGTTGTTTCTTTGGGCCTTATAAGTTAATAGACAATATAATGGTAACTATCAGGAAATTCTGGTGGTCCAACTCATCTGATAAACACAAAATTTCCTGGATACCCTGGAATAAGATTGTTCAATCTAAAAAAAAGGGTGGACTCGGTTTCAGAGAGTTTAAAGATTTCAATAAAGCACTTCTAGCTAAACAACTATGGCGACTAAAAACATGTCCTGATACTTTGTTTGCTTGAGTGTATAAGGCTAAATACTATTCAAGAATAGATGTCTCAAAAGCTTTTAGTAAGAAAAAGTAGAGCTATGTTTGGAAAAGGATCCTAAGTTCCCAACACCTCATAAGATCTGGCTAAGTTGGAGAGTAGGGAATGGCAAGCTTATTAATATTTGGAGAGATAAATGGCTTCCTTTCAAGGAGCCTAGACCTCCAAGACCAAAACAAAATGGGTATGTCCCTAAAAGTAAAGTCTCTGATTTTTTTGCGTCATGAACAACAAACTGGGACATTCAGAAGTTGCTTCAATGGATTCATCCAAATGATGTTCACCAAATTCAGAAGATAAGGCCATCTACAAGTGGTGTAAGTGATCTTCTTTATTGGCCCTATACTAAAACTGGAACCTACTCGGTTAAATCTGGCTATCATAAGTTAAGAGAAATGTCACAAAGCCAATAGTCACAACCGAATTTTGATGAAGATTACCAAAAATTCTTTAAGACAATATGGCTTCTAAATGTACCTCCGAAAATCAAAATGTTTTGGTGGAGTGTTATTCACAATAGCTTGCCTGTTTTTTTATCAGATATTAAAGAGAGGAATTAACACTGACAAGATTTGCTATCAATGTGGGGAAGCAGATGAGGATCTTAATCATATGCTCTTTCAATGTCGAGAAGTATGGTATTTAGCACCAACCGAAATTATGCAACAGAGCAGGTTTGCCTCTCCCAACCTTAAAGCTAACTTAGATGTTTTCTTCAAGTCAATCAATGTCAAAGCAAAGGAACTCGACTTGCTTCCTTTCCTTGGTTGGATTGTATGGAAATCCCAAAATAAGTTAGTTTTTGAAAACAAAAGGGAGAATATAGTGCATATCATTCAGAATGCTATAAGCCAGATGGGTCAATGGCATCAAACTAATCAGATAGAGCATCACATCACTTTAGACATGCAAAATAAGGCTCCATCAAGTAATCTTCAGAATGATCATCTTCAGTATAAAGGTTTTTATATTTGTAAAACTGATGCTTCTTGGATATCTCCAGAACAAAATGTTGGCGTTGCTTAGAAGCTGGAATCGGTGAATGGTACTATCATCATGGAAGAACGTGCAGCCATACCTTCTATCTCTACCGGTATGGAAGCTGAAATAATGGCATTGAAAATGGCAATAACTGAAATACTTCGATTTGGATATGATGAGGTCTAATTTCTTGGTGACTGTCAAGCTGTCTATCATCCAATGGAAGCTATCACACGCAATGTTATCAATTACCTTGGAGATAGTAACTTGCCAAGCTCGATTCATATGTATGCTAAGGATATCATCCAAATAACTAGCCATAAATGCTGATAATCAAGCTAAACTAGCACGAGTATATAATAGTCTATATAGTAGTAATGTCTGTACTTGAACTATGTAGCTTCTACTAAGGGCATCTCCAACTTCATACTAAATCCTACACCAAACTCTATTTTCAACACAAAATAGTGTAAACCTATTTTTTACTCCAAATATAGAGTAATCCTATTTTACACTCTATTTTAGAGTTGAACTCTTTTATTTATAAACTAGTCCTTAAAATTTTAAGTTATTTTATTTTCAGAGCTATAATAATTTATCTAACAAACAAAATTTCAAAATCTTATAATATCTTTTTTAATATAAAATACAATGACATAAAACCATAAACTGATAATAAATAATAATAAAAATCATCAAAAATTGAAATTAAAATACATAATATAAATTTAAAACAACAACAATTACTGATTTAATGAGTTAATAATCCGGTAAATCGCTTCCGGATCCACCCAAATTATTAAAAGATTGTCCAAACGAATCAGGTTGAGGCGGATCTTGTTGATATTGTTGTTGTTCGGCCCTTTTTCGATAAATCTTTGTTTGTTCACTTTGAACATATGCACGAAGATTTGGATCCGGTATCGAGTTCAAGTCTTGGAATAAAAATTTGTTTTCTTCTTTAAATTCTTTCAATGCGTAGTTCTTACTTTGAATCTCCAAATGGTGTTGTCTTTGTGCATTTGTCTTCTTTAATTGCTCCAAAAGTAGCTTATTTCTTTCTTCTCTAAAAATAATTTATTTTTGTTTTGTTATTTCTATGGTTAATTTTATGGTTTTATAAATAAAGTGTATTATTTAGCAATAAGTAACAAAATAAAAAATAAGAATATACTTAGAAAATTTTACAAGCATTTATTAATTTCTAATATTCTAAGATCTAATTTCTTGGAAAAGATGAAGTCGAAAAAAATTTCTACAAAAAAAAACTCTGTTATTGTTTTCTTATTCAAAAACTTAAATCTAATTCTTTTTTCGTCATAAATAGATTTTTACTTAAACAAATCTGATTGCTCTTTTTTTTTTTTTTTTGAAAAGATAGCTTTAAGAAAACATTTTTCTATTATTAGTAAGTATTTTTGTAATAATTGTAGAGCTTCAACTTTAAATTCTCAACTCTAAATCATTATCTCCAAAAGTATATAAAGACAAAGATAGCTAGAATATATATTATTTACATTTTTAGAAATCTTGGTTGATATTTTGGCTATATCTTCTAAGCAAATCTCTTTTAATTTTTTTCTCTCCGCAGCAAATCTCCTTTAATTAAATCTTTAAGGTGTAAAAGAAAAAAACAACCGAATTTTAGAAATAAGTTAAATGACCAAATACTTGACCCAAACCCGAACCATTGATCCAACACGAGATCCATCTATCATCCATGATCCATCCAATCAAATTGACTCTCGCGTTATGACCTCCCAGTGATTAGCCGCGACTCCTAACTCCTAATCTCTCTTCTCCTCTGAGAATTCTTAGTTTCTACAGTTTCATCGAGGACTCTCCCACAATTCGATTCCCGATCTGATCCCTTTCAGCTTAGATCGAGAGCAAACAATGGCGGAGATGGCGAACATGGATCCTGAAGGTATGGATGGAGTTCGTATGACTTGGAATGTTTGGCCTCGCACTAAGGTTGAAGCTAGCAAGTGCGTGATTCCACTCGCCGCTTCAATTTCCCCGATCCGTCGTCACTCCGATATCCCTAATCTCCCTTATGCTCCTCTCAAGTGCCGTACCTGTAGCGCTTTTCTTAACGCCTTCGCTCGTGTTGATTTCACCGCCAAGATCTGGATCTGCCCTTTTTGTTTCCAGAGGAATAGTTTCCCGACTCATTACCATATGATCTCTGAGACTAATCTCCCAGGTGAGCTTTACCCTCAGTACACCACTGTTGAATACACGTTACCGCCTTCTGTCGCTGCTGGTGGTGGTCAATTCGATCCGAGAACCGGTGCTGCTGCTCCGCCTCAAGTCCCTCCGCCGGTGTTTGTGTTTGTTCTCGACACTTGTATGATTGAGGAAGAATTGGGATATGCCAAATCGGCGCTCCAGCAGGCGATCGGATTGCTTCCGGATAATGCTTTGGTTGGATTTGTGTCGTTTGGTACTCAGGCTCATGTGCATGAATTGGGATTCTCTGAGATGTCTAAAGTTTTTGTCTTTAAAGGCAACAAAGAAGTCACCAAGGATCAAATTTTGGATCAGTTGGGGCTGGGGTCTTCCTCCAGGAGAGCTCCCACTTCTGGTTTCCCGAAAGGAGCACAAAATGGAGTCCCTAGTTCCGGTGTGAACAGATTCCTGCTGCCTGCTTCGGAGTGCGAATTCACACTGGAGTCGGTGAGTAATGGTTTCAGTTTGAATTAGATTTTCGCTTTATTTGTTTTCATTTCACTTGTGTTTGTTGTCAATTTTCATCGGATTCTTTTGCTTTTAAATAATTCATTAATTGTACCATGGATTTTGAACTCTGGCGGTGGTTGATGTTTGGTTTACAGCTTTTGGAAGAACTCCAAACAGACCAGTGGCCTGTTCAGCCAGGTCATCGTCCCCAACGATGCACAGGTGTGGCATTGAGTGTAGCTGCCGGGTTGCTTGGAGCTTGCTTGCCTGGAACCGGGGCTAGAATTATAGCTTTGGTTGGAGGTCCATGTACAGAAGGCCCTGGAACGGTTAGGGCGTGTTGATTCCTCGTTCAATGTCACTGTCAAGTTCCATTGCACCATATATGTGAAACCATGTTGGTTATAGTCTGAATCAAATTTTCTTTCTTTTGTCCTTTCAGATTGTCTCAAAGGATTTGTCAGATCCGGTGCGCTCCCACAAAGATCTAGATAAAGATGCTGCTCCCTATTACAAAAAGGCTGTCAAGTTTTATGATAGTATTGCAAAGCAGCTGGTCGCTCAGGGTCATGTGTTAGACCTTTTCGCTTCTGCACTTGATCAGGTATTAATGTGTCATGATTATATTTTGCTTGATGCCCAAACTCTGGTTTTGTTCTTTAGATATCAAATGCATACTTTCTGCAACACCTGATTTCTCAAATTTTTACGGTGTCGTTATTTTAGCTAAAATGGTTGTCATCTCTCATTACCTCCCTGAAAGTGTTGATCTATGTGCATTCCGATTTACTAAATTGTCAGGTGAAGTTGACATTGTTGATGCACACCATTTGTGAAAGCTCTTGTATTCTAGTTGTTTAAATAACCTGTGATCACCAGTTTCTATTCTTTTTCATCTGATTGATTTTGCGGATGTTAGTGGTTTTGCACGAAAGACCGCCCATTCGTAGATCTAACCTTTACATATATTTTGAAATCTTCAGTGGCAATCTATGTGATTTGTTTAGAACATCCCTTTCATCTCGAAATCGCAAATGTCTCTTTAAAATTCTAGATACTATACTTGCCTGGGCCATATCTATCTGAAAACCCCGTCTATCTATTCATTTTGATGTCCTTTGCTTCTTGAAAAACTGAGTATATATTTTCAAGACCATGTTTTCTTCTTAGCTTCAGTGTTGATAGGGCTTTGCTTGTTGTCTCTATCAAATCACTCCATGTTTATATCATTTTTCATCACATGATTCGATACCTAACTGTAATTGTCTCTGCTGTTGCATTTTGGGTATAGTTAGGTTGGGGTTGCTGAAATGAAAGTTGCTGTTGAAAGTACCGGTGGTCTTGTTGTTCTGTCTGAAAGTTTTGGCCATTCCGTATTTAAAGATTCCTTCAAGCGCGTGTTTGAAGATGGCGACCAGTCTCTTGGCCTCTGCTTTAAGTTGGTTTCTGTTCTGCTTCTGTTCAAACCTTGCTATAATATATTCTGTTGAGTTGGTGTTGCAAGATAAAGAGTATTTTGGCAATTCAAGATCCTTTCTTGTAGAGCATTATACATAATACTGTTTGTATGCTAGGATAATATATATTTTGCAACCTTTACTCAACTGATTGTGAATCTTTCATTTTCAGTGGCATGCTTGAGATCTATTGTTCAAAAGACATCAAAATTCAAGGGGTTATCGGGCCTTGCTCCTCATTAGAAAAGGTTATACCTGGAGTGCTTGGAGTCCATATCTTTCACGATGTTTCTTTTGTGCTTTGTAAATGTTTAAAGCTATCTGCTATTAATTGATACCAATTATTTCATTTGGAACCTTGCAGAAAGGTCCTAATGTTGCTGACACTGTCATTGGAGAGGGGAATACCAGTGCTTGGAAGTTATGTGGCCTCGACAAGAGTACTTGTTTGACTGTATTCTTTGATCTATCTTCAACCGGTTCAAATGCTCCTGGAGCTGTAAATCCTCAATTGTATCTGCAGTTTGTCACAAGGTATACTGGCAGCTTTTGTTTGTCTCTTTGTTGTCCTTCATTTTTTTTTCTTAAACGTTTTATCTTTCTGCTCTCTGTTATTACTTTATGATGGAAGCTTTGGATTTACTGCCATTGACTGGATTGCAGTTACCAAAATCCTGAAGGTCAAAAATTGGAACGGGTTACAACTGTGACCAGACAGTGGGTAGATACTGCTGTGAGCACAGAGGTTCGTCGTAGTCTTGCTTTTCTCTGCAACTTACTACTTTATATTCCATATCTCAAGCTGTAAGCAACTGGGTTTATTTGAAATCTACTAGCTCTTTCCCGGTAGCATTTTTTTTTTGTTTATTTGATAGAATTGTTCTTGATTGGATTAGAACATCTTTTTAGGCTCACTCTTTCTTGCCATGGTAGACTTACAAATCTGCTTAAGTTTTATTCTTTGCCTCCACATTGTGCAAATGCGGTTAACATTAGTATTGTTAGGCATGGTATCATTTTGGTCAACCAGCAAACAATTCCCATTTTCGCACTGGTGTAATTAGTAAAACCTAATTTACTGTGAACTTTAGGCGAAAAGCTCTAGTTTTGTGGCTTTGAATGGGACTTCAAATATTCTTTTCTTGGGAAAAGTTGGTGGGTTAGGATCCACTTGGATATTCAGATACCTTTACGGTATAACATACTCTTTCCTGATGCTATAGTTTATATGATTCCCAAACCGTAACCTTCCATGTGTAACCTTTTCGCCTGTTTCGCTGCAAAATTCAGTTCATGTGAACCTCAGACATATGGGGTTGGTTCCATGATTTTGACATTTTTATTCGAGTGTTGATGCAAGTACCAGCTTGATAGCCATATCATCCTTGTAATGAAATCAATTATAATCAAGGTTTAGGGTTATGTGCCCTTCATGTAAATGTGTTGGCCAAAATCTATCTGGCAAGCTAACATTTTGCTACAATGGTTTCTGTATGCATTTTCAGGAACTTGTGCAAGGCTTTGATCAAGAAACTGCTGCTGTGGTAATGGCAAGATATGCTTCCTTAAAAATGGAAACAGAGGTACCTTACATCATCTTCTCATTGCTTTCAATTTGTGGGTTTATTTTTTGATGCTGTTGTGGTAAGGGTTTAAAGTTAAATATGGCGTCTTTGGTCAATTGTTCATCTATATGTCGAAAGGGAGTCAAACCTAATATTTCACACAACTGAACAGTTATAAATAAAATAAAATAAAATCATAGAGGTGGATTACAGTGGTTCGTTGAGAAAAAAATCAAAGACTGCTTCCCTGTCGATCTTTGTTGAGGAACTATGGTGGTTGTATTATATGCAGCTTTCATCTCTGTACACCAAGAATTTGTAGTTTGTGTAAGGCTCATAGTGAAACTACTAAGTAATAGTTGCTATGCAGTCCTGTATTATTGCAGTACCTTTTTAGTTTTGTCTACCTGTGTTTTTTGTGATAGTGTTACTCACGTATATAGTGTATTGCCTCAGGAGGGATTTGATGCTACTCGGTGGTTGGATCGGACTCTTATTCGTCTGTGCTCAAAATTTGGTGACTATAGAAAGGATGACCCAACCTCTTTTACACTGAATCCATATTTTTCATTGTTCCCTCAATTCATGTTCAATCTGCGGCGATCACAGTTTGTTCAGGTAGACTACCGTTTTTAGCTTGCATCATTATCTGCATTTATGTAAGTGGCCTACATAGTGGAATCATGTTTTTTTTTCCGGTGTTGGATTGGTGGCAGGTCTTTAACAATAGTCCTGATGAAACTGCATACTTCCGCATGTTGCTAAACCGGGAGAATATTTCAAATGCAACTGTCATGATCCAACCATCGCTGACGTTATATTCATTCAATTCACCACCTCAGCCAGCTTTGCTGGATGTGGCTTCCATTGCAGCCGACCGAATTCTTCTGTTAGATTCATATTTTAGTGTAGTTGTCTTCCATGGAATGACTATAGCACAATGGCGAAACATGGGGTATCATCATCAGCCTGAGCACGAGGTAACACACTTTAAACTAGTAATTCTTTATTTAGTTGCGGTAGTATACATCATCCAGAACTATTACTTGTGTAGATGGTATTTTCCTTTTGAGCTCGGTTGTTAAAATGACATCAGCTTTGGGTAGAAATCCAAATTGAGACATTTAGTCTAGGATAAATATTCTTAAGAGCTGGTTCCTTGTAAAAGCTAGTGATATAATTTGGGTTATAGCAAGGTTAATAATCTCTATCATGGTATCTCATTTTGTGGCATGTTCATAGTTCATACCATCAATAATTCTTTGATATCCTAAATCTCCAAAGTCTCGTGTCAGGCCTTTGCTCAGTTATTGCAAGCTCCTCAAGAGGATTCCCAGATGTTAGTCCGGGAGCGTTTCCCAGTCCCAAGATTAGTTGTGTGTGATCAACATGGATCGCAGGTTAGCGTTCACAGATGTTATATCTTTTGTCAGCTCGACTTCAATGATTTGTCTAATATCGGATGGTTTCATGAGTATACCACCGTATTCTTTAACCCTACACGCTTTCACGTATAATCTGCAGGCAAGGTTTTTATTGGCTAAGCTGAATCCATCAGCGACTTACAACAATGCAAACGAGATGTCGGCTGGGTCAGACATAATATTCACTGACGACGTGAGCCTGCAAGTCTTTTTTGAGCATCTTCAGAAACTGGCCGTGCAGTCCTGAGGAAAATAGTCCACAGTCCCAGTTTTTTTTCCGCTTAAATTATCCGCCTGCCCGTTTGTACCATTTTAGAGCTCTTTGTTATTTTGGTTTCACATAAGACATCTTGGAAGGTACACATATAGTTGAAGTCTTTTCTATGCATTGGGATGTGTCTGGAGTACAGAGAATTACTATTTGCTTTTTTGTTTTGGGATGAAATCTTGTATGATCAATTATATGGTTTGGGTCTATGGCTTATTACTTTTGGACTTCTTCTCTGATTATGATCTACTATGTTGCGTTACTTGGTTCTTTAACTTTAGGGTCGCCGGTTTTTTCCCCCCAGTTGCATTCTCAGTATCCATACATGTATTTTTGGGCTCTCTATAAAACACCATATTTTTTTATCCTTTACTAACCTAACTAAACTTTTGGATTCATACCAATTAGTACTTGTACTTTTAAACTTTAAAAACCACCCTCTTAATCGGATTAGACCTTTAAATCGCGTTTAGCGGATTGCGTTTAAGTAATTCGATTATAACACTTCTGAGCCGATTTAAAACGACGTAGTTTCGTTTCTTTACTTATAAAAATCGAATTGGGTAAAAGCAATGTTAGGGTTTGTTCTTCAAAATTGTGCAAAATCGAATTGTGCAAAAAATTGGAGATTTTGGTTTGTTCTTCAAAATGAGCTACTTATCGTCTTCAAATATTTTTCATCGAGAATCTATTCCTCTTGGTGTTTCGACGAGTTGTTGGTGTGTGCAAGAGATCACCACCTTCACGTCAAAAACGAAAGACAATCCGAGTCAAGATGCTTGGTAATTGAAATCCGAGTCAAGATCTCCCCAATTTCACGCTTTTGAGTAGAGAAACAAAAATCCTCAAACCCTAGTTTTGTATGTCTCTGAATTGGGGATTTTTTGATTTTTGATTAAGGGTTTAAACTGATTCAAGTGAAAACGACGTCGTTTTCTATTGCTTTTGTTTGATAAAACAAAGAAACGAAACTACATAGTTTTAAATCGGCTCAGAAGTATATCATCGGATTACTTAAACGCAATCTGCTAAACGCAATTTAAGGGTTTAATCCGGTTAAGAGGGTGGTTTTTAAAGTTTAAAAGTACAGGTACTAATTGGTATGAATCCAAAAGTTTAGGTAGGTTGGTAAAGGATAAAAAAGTTTATGGTGTTTTATAGAGAGCCCAAAAGTAGATGTATGGATGCTCATAATGCAACAAGTGGAGGGGGAAAAAACCGGCGACACTTAACTTTATTTAGCTGAGCTCTGAATCCAAATGATGCTGCGACATTGGTTAGAGTTTTCCTATTGACCTTTGCAAATTCAGCTACATATTTCATTAGTCGAAAATAAGTATGACCACGGTTACTGTTACGGTTTATTATATATCGGTTACGGTTATAAATTCTTTTTAACCATAACCTTATCCACTATGTATACAATTAAAAAGCTTACGGTTAATTATGATTTTTTTGTCAAGGTTAATCATGATTACGATACAATTAATATTGGAGGCGAATCCATATGTTTTCTTAACTTTCATAATAAAAATTAGACGATGATCTAATTCGATAAATAATTGTCTTTTTTTCTATCCAAGTTAATTATCTGATTATATTCTTTTTGTGTGGACAGTGAGTATTGCATTGACAAGTATTGTTGGAAGTTTTCGAAATCTGGGTATTGGTTCGAAACAGAAAAAATCAACATCAAATACATAACGAAAAATAGGATTAAATATGAAAATGCTTGATTACTTACGAATTACCCAAATTGTTGTACTGCTTTTAATACAACGAAAAGTATGTGATTTCGAGCAATATATCATTATAACTTATTTGTTTTTGGAAGAATATTATTTTTTCGACGTAGATTTTTTCATATGCGGTATCTTGTACTTATTTCTAAAATTTTCCTAATATTGTACACATTTACAATTATATTTTCTAAACTTTTCACTATGCGGTGAACCGTACGGTTAACCATACGTTTTTGATACGATTACGGTTAATAAACGGTTACGGTTAATATAATTTTTCACCGTAACTAATTTATTTTTACGGTTAACGGTTACGGTTTTTAACCGTTATGTACGATTACGATCCGGTTACGGTTTGTAAATGGTCCAGTTACGGTTCGAAATACGGTTACGATTTGATTTTGGTCATGCCTAGTCGAAAAAGGTAAATTGCAAAAATAACACTTCTTGATAAATAAATTAAAAAACAATCTGAAATGTAGTAACTAACTATAGAGGGTAGTATAATAATTAAAAACAAAGTTGGCCTCCTTCGTGGTGGTAGTTTACGATATTTTTGCAAATTTCACATATTTCTTCCTCTAACTTCCAAATAGGGGTGGCAGACGGGCCAACCCGTGACCAAACGGACGGACCGTAACGAACCTTCTTATTATTTTCAATGACCAAACGGACCAGCTAGCTCGTTAATGACCTCGGTGATAATATCAAGCCCAAACCCGCCCCGCAAAAGTGTGCGGACTAATGAACCAGCCCGCGGTCTAAGAGATAGAAAAAGAAGACAGTCAATGAGCCAAGATGAGAGGGAAAGGCATTTGACTAGGCGTCACAAAAACTATCAGCTGCGAAGGCAGAGAGCTGAGATAAAAACTTCATACCATATAAACAGAAAACAAAAGATACACGACTTTCAAAACTTGAAAATGTAACCTTGAACAGAAAACACAAAACAGAAAACACACGATTCACTTTCAAAACTTGAATCTACAACTCTTGAACATAAAACAGAAAACAAGATGTCTATAAAATAAGAAAACAAATGTTAACATGAAAATACTGAATTACTAAAACATAAACTTAAAACTTGAACTCGAACTCAAAGAAGAACACAAAACACCAAACTGAATTACTTAAACTTAAACACTTAACTAAAGTACTAAACTGAAATTGAAAGCTGAAAATCTGAATCTTAAACTCAAAATATCTCTTCATCAATATTAAGCTTCATCATCAAATATTGAATGGATAGTAGGTAATGTCTCATCTTCATCAAATTCTTCGTCCTCCTCTACATATGTCACACAAAAGTAACAAATTAATACATAATTTATGATTATTTAACTGTAAAAATTATAAAAACTATTTGCTTACCATTTTCATATGCTTCAAAACCCTTTAACCAACTGCAACTGCATATTAGTGCTTGAACATTTTTTGGTAGAAGACGGCTTCTATACTTGTTCAAAACTCGACCTCCAATGCTGAAAGATGATTCAGCGGCTACGGTCGTGATTGGGATACTAAGAAGGTCACAAGCCATAGACGCCAGTTCTCTGTAGCGTTGAGAGTTATCTTATAATATTTCAAAATATTTATAACTCTCAAAATTGCTCACGTCTATAGGCAGATCATATAGATACATTTCCAAAGAAGTCTTTCCACTACTAACAACCGTTTCTTTCCAGAAGAATTCCTGCAAATTTATCAAACAATTTCAATATGTGAACATAAATAAAATAATAAGACATGGACTTATTTTTAAAAAATCTGCACATTTCTCAAAAAAAAAATCCTACAAGAACTTTGTTGATTAGCATAAGAGACGTAACATATGAAAAATCTAAAATTTTGTTGACAGCATAATAGAAGTATACTTTAAAAATTGTTGATAGTATAAAAGTTAAAATGTAATAGACGTAATAGCATAAGAGTAGGCCAACATAAGAGACTTAAATCTAAAATTTTGATTTTAGCATAAGAGACGTAATAGCATAAGAGAAGTAATAAACATAAAATCACAATTGACGTAATAGCATAAGAGACGTAATATCAAAATCTGAAAATCAATAGCATAAGACTAAGAGACGTAAAATTTTGATTATTTACATCATAATTGCCTAAACTTCTTTTTTGTCCTTCATTCTCATCTCTTTGTTGATTAGTTTCACGTGTTTCTGTAGAAGGTGACTCAAAAATGGACTTGTTCTCATATGAGTCAAACAAAGTGTTTAGTTTACCTCGCAAATGTGCAATCTTTCTCTGAGAAGAACTCTTGTCAAGTTTTGCAAAACAAAATTTTGCAAGTGTTAGCTTTAAACTTGGATCAAACACCGTAGTGATTGCAAAGAGATCACTAACTTCTTCTCAATACTTATCAAACTTCTTCTTCATCGGGACAATCATTTTTCTGATAATTTCATCTTGATTACGCTCATTCGCTATCAACCAGTTTTTGATCTTCCAAACCTGCATGAAGGTGGAGAAGTCCATGCAATTTTGATAGGTTAAATTTCAAATTTAGCGTTTAGGAATTAATACTTTTTTGTTAAACGAAAAAACTATATATTAATAAATAGAACAAAAATATTCGTGTTACGAGTAATTTGTTTATGTTTCGAAAAATTAAAGCTATGTTAGATGGCACAAAAATGTAGATTTTTTTTCTTCTAGGGTTTAAACTATAAATCAAAATTATATAAAAATGTTGAAGTTAAAATAGAGGATAATGGATTATTTTTCTTTGAAACTTCCAAACTTGTCCGGCTTTTGACAATTCCGGAGATGTCGTCAGAGATGGAGGTAGAGAAGCCAAAGTTGACGTTGTACAACACGATGACTTCAACAGAAGGAAATTTTGAAGCCCATCAACCCAGGAAAAATTGAAATGTACATCTGCGGGATTACTGCCTACGATTTGAGCCATATCGGCCACGCTCATGTTGCCATCTCCTTTGACATCCTCTACAAGTCTGGTCTTTCCTCTAACAAGCTTCGCTATATGATTCTTGTTGTATGCAATTTCTCTAATAGTGTTCCTCTTTCTTTAGATTCTTCTCTAGTTAACCAAGCTGAATAATTAGATCCGTGATTTTTTTTTTTTTTTGGAATTGGCTATTTAAATCTCTACTTCTATTGTTTATGCTGATACTTAAGACACTTGGGTTATGAAGTTACTTATGTCCAGAATTTTACAGAGATGTTGATGACAAGGTATGATATTTTCTTGTCTTTTGACCTTTTCAAACCTAGGAATTGTGTTTATGTGGGTTTTAATCTATATATCTGGAATCAATGGCTGAAATACTCCTCATTACACATAAAGTGGCTGATATACTTTCCTTAATTTTTTGAATTTGTTGTATTTTTTTTAACTCTAAAAACATGTAAAATACTTAAAACCCATTGTTTTTACATAAAATTACATACTCAACCGCCTAGTATCCACCTATTATGCAACCCATTTGGATCCATCCGGGTTGTAATCGGATAAAAAAAACCAGATATCAGAACCAGAAATTATTGTCGGTTTATGTCTAATTAATCGGTTTGCTTCCCCGATTCCCCCCCCCTTTATCAGCCATGGCATTTCACTATCCATTTCACGATCAATCTCTAACATTTCGATCCGATTTCACAGTTCAGTAAAAAGAAGAAGCTCTCTCGATTTCCTTTATCCTTGATTCCCTCGTTGTTTCAAATTCTCAGATTAGGTAAAACTAGGAAGACTACGTAGAAGGATTGTAGAAATCCTCAGATTATGCCGCCAAAGACATGGTATGGACGAAAGAGACCTCAGAAGCAAAAGAAATTGGCTTTTCCGAAGAACAAAAATTTGGCTTCTCCTAAGCAAAAGAAACAGGTGCCTCCGAAGCGAAAGAAGTCGGAGACTGGGAAGCGTAAGAAGACGGCGCCTCCGGTGGTAGAAGAAGTTTCACCGGTGAGAAGAAATTTCAGAGGAAATTTCAATTGCGTTAGCTATTGTTCCAGTGGTAGAAGAAGTTTCAAAGGCGTTAGTTATTGTTCCAGTTGTAAAACACGGAGAGGAAGAAGTACCATACCATGTAGAATTACCGATGGAGGAAGAAAAGGCTGAGAAGGTCTCGGAAGAAGAAGGAAATGACAAAGATGATGAAGAAGAAGGTCGCAATGAAGAAGAAGGTCGCAATGAAGAAGATAATACGGTATTTACATCGAATCTTAATCTTTTGTCCAATTGAATGTCTAGTTTGCTTATAAATCTAGGCATAATTATGTGTATTTTAGGTAGGTGATGAGGATGAATTCGAACCAATGCAACCTTTGAAGTTGTACTTTCCTAACAGCGAGTATGTGAAGCCATTGAAGATCATAACATGTTGTTATATAAAAGAGTGTGTAGATACATTAGAGGAAGTACTTAAGTTGGATGATATATAGTATAGTTTAGATTTTATATAATCGGTATGATATAATAATAGGTGTAAATTCAGTTCATAAATGACAAAAACAACATTTTACATTCATAGTTCTATTATATTAAAAATGTAGATACTTATTAACTATTATATGAAAATTAATTAATTGTTTCAAATGTAGATAATATACACATAGTAAGTGAATACAATGGAAAAACTGTTATTTTGTTTCATACAATTTTATGGATATGTTTTTTTTCTTTGAAGAGATTAAAAAACTGCGGTGTGTCTACAAGCTATAACTCTCTAAGGGTCGTCGAAGAAGTTTTCATCGGAGTAGAAAGAAATAAAAAATTTCTCCTCTTGACACATGGACCTTAAGAATCGGTTTTTAAGGATCCAAATTAAGAGCCGATTCTTAGGTAAAATCTTACTTTATATTTAATATAATCCTAAATAATACTAAGAACCCTTCCTAAGATACTGCATTAATCATGGTCTTATATCTATTAAACTAGTCTTTTTTCTACATATATAAAATATTGATAAAACCACTATTACTTAGTGAAAAAATTTAATTGATGTCAGTGAAAAAATTTCTCAAATAATTCAGGTTTATTGATGTAAAAAAGAGTTCCGCCTACAGAAAATAATTTATATATACATAAGAATAAAGCTTTCAATGACCATTTTCCAAAATCTAAAACTGACTGATTACAACACTATTTTTTCAAAAAAGATTCAAAACTTGGGATTACTTTCCACATATATTATAGTTTAAATTAAAAAAAATTACTCAAAAGCAAATATGTGACTTCGATTGAAAGCACATCATACTATTTTAAAAAGAAACAAAAAAAAATTATGTATTTATTTACCATGTGCATATTATCTACATTTGAAACAATTAATTGGTTATCTTTTAATAGTCAATAAGTGTCTATATTTGTTTAATATAATTAAACTATGAATGTAATATGTTGGTTTTGTCATTCATGAACTGAATTTACACGTACAATTATATCATAACGATTATATAAGATCTAAACTATACTATATGATTGTATAAAATAGTATAAAATCGCTATAGATGAATTCATTTATATAGCATAGTATATTATCTAGAAAGAAAAATCCATAGCAAACTAGCAAAGCTCTCGTGTGAAAATTCATTTACAAGTACAACGTCAACTCCAACTTCGTATTTGACATCTCTTGGCCAAGATCTGCTTTCCTGATAGAAGCTTTCATAATGTTCAATGAGTTCTTACTCAAAATGGGTTATCACTCTCCTTTTCAAGAAAAACTTAAATCAGTTCTTACATAAGACAAAGCTTTGTTAAAAAGTTTGCAGCAGAATCTCATATAATAAAGTAAGGTTCTTGTTCTGAGAAGTTGACACGTATCCTCCACAATATTCATACATGTCATTTTATTTTTTTCCTTTTCTTCATTTGCTTTTTAATATTCAAAAGCATATATTATGTATGCAAAAAGAAAAAAAATAAAAAAAAATATATGTATGTAAGTTTTATTTTCCAATTTTCAGATTAATGTAGAAAAGTGAGTTTAAATGTATACAATATTCAGTACTCAACCATTAAACAATATTTATACCATTATAAGTTATAATTTTATTTGTAACATATAAAACACATATTTTTCTAAAAATAGCGAGACACACAATTCATTATCCATCATATTTCAAATATTAAATAATTTTGTAAATTCTATAACAATATTTATTTTACAACTAATAGAATTCAAACAATTTTCTTATGTCAACTTTGTAGGTTTGTATGCAAGTTGTGAGTTCGATGTTGTTACAGCCTCCAACCGTTATCGTCGAACCAAACCACAAATAGAAAATTATTTTACTAAGAAAACGTTTTTGTTCAGTATTAAAGAACAACAAAGTACTATTGGTTTTGATTTTTTATATTCTGTATGTTTCCTGAGTTGTTTGAAATGAGAGATAATGGTGAGAAGTTGCCAAATAACAAATTGTGTTTTTATTGTGCTTTGCTTATTGTACCTTCTCGAATTAAAAAAAATAAAATATATTTGATTAATAGTATTTCTTAGTGAAATAAAATAGGCTCTTTAACTAAAAAATTAACTTAAAAACTAAATGGGTGATTGGTGGAGACTTTTAAGGTTTTTACATTTTTTTTAAAAGTCTTAAAAGTCTGATTTTTGCCAATCACACTTTAATTATTTAAAAATCTTAAAAGCCTCCTAATTTTTCTTACAGCCTGTTTTTTAAATTTTTTTCATGATAAGTTAGTTTTTTTAAAAGCCAACAAATCATGACTTTAAACTTTTTAAAAGCTACTTAAAATAAAATTATTTACCGCCATTTTTTCAAAGTAAAAGTGTGAAACTAATATTTTAAAAGTGTTTACCAATCACCTCCTAAATCAAAGGAAAAAATACGAAGAAGAATCAATGACAAAAAGAGATCCAACATTTTTTATTTTATTATTTTCAAACTAATATACCAATATTTTGACAAACATAACTAAAATAACATGTTTAATAAAATAATTATATAATGGTTTCTATCTAATCTATATCAAATTGTAGTATAAAAATATATTTAACGTACTGTATGGAATATAATAAATGATAAAATTCCAATATTGAATATAAAAATAGATATCTTAACAGTTTTAATGAATTTGAAGATAAAAATATAATAAAGTCTAGTTTATATGTATAAAAAATAGAATATTTTTTAAAAATCGAAAATTATATTCAGTTTAACATATTATGCATAGAATGCGTGGGAAACTATCTAGTTAAAACTAAAAAAAAATTAGATAATCTCCCACAAAAAAATAAATGATCACTTTGACAAAAAAATAAAGAGATTTGGAGACCACTCTCTCGAGCCTCCAGTGACGTCATACTCAATTTGAAACTGTGGGCTTCTTTAGTCGTTTCGCTACATGTTCGGCTTTTTTATATTAGTAGGCCATGTTTAATATTATTTTGGGAAAATTGTTTAAAAAAACTTTGTAAGTTGCAAATGATTATCAACTTATACTTTTAATTTTTTTTTTTTTCTAGTTAAAATCATGAACTATTGAACTTTCCCAGATAAAACTTTCAACTCTTAATATTTGTGTCCGAAGTTAAGTGGACTAACGGTCAACGATGAACAGTAAACGTTGACTGTTAGTCAATTTTTTTTTTTTTAACAACTTATCATTTTGATTAATTAGTTTAATATTTAGATAGCCATAACAGTGGTAATACATAAGTCGTAAAAAAAATTTTGAGTAAACCGGGTTATGCGGATGCGGGTTCTAGAGAAGGTGCGGGTACGACTCGAGATATTTGAGAAAGAAGATTATAAAAAGCTCGCATAATTAATTAGAAAAAAAAAATTCGGCCCAAGTCAATCTAAAAACATTAAAATCCGCATAACCCGTTTTACTCAAAATTTGTTTACGACATATGTATTACCACCGTCATAAACCCTAAACCCTAAAACCTAAACCCTAAACCCTAAACCCTAAACCCTAAACCCTAAACCCTAAACCCTAAACCTAAATATTTGCACCTACTTACACTGATTAATCAAAATGATTAGTTATTAAAAAAAAAATTGACTAACGGTCAACGTTTACTGTTCATCGTTGACCGTTAGTCAACTTAACTTCGGACACAAATATTAAGAGTTGAATGTTTTATTTGGGAAAGTTCAATAGTTCAAGGTTTTAACTATAAATATTAAAAATTGAAAGTTCAAGGTTTTCTCTATTATTTTCTTATTTATTCTAAATAAGGTAAATACGAGTTATGATGTAAATTTTACAGGTATGATGTAAATTTTAAATTGTAAATTTTGGTTAATTTATTTATTTCGTTTTTATCTAATTTATGATGGTCAGGGGTCAACCAGGTTCAACTGAGTTTACAAAAAAAAATTAAACCTTATTATTCATAGTATATAGGGACATATACATACCAAAAAACTCTTCTTTGTTCTTTAGCAATTTGAATATTTAGCTTGTATAAGTTATTCTTACTATTATTTCCTCTGCGCTTAGAATAAGTGTCATGAACTTGGCACAACTTTTCCATGTATACAGTTGGCTATGTCTGAGCCTCATTACCAAAATCTAGCTGTAATTTCAACAGCTTTTGGTGCGGTTTTGGATTTTACCATTCTGGTAATCTTTCACATGTACAACCAGAAAACGCAGAAATCTGCATCCCATCTTTCATATTGAGCTACACCCGGGAACCTTAGAAATCTGCTTCTCCTTCATCCAATGCCTCAGACTCTCAGCTTCATCAAACCGACCTGTAGCTGAATATAGACCGGCCAACGTTACATAGTAGCCAGCTTTTCCAGGCTCAAGCTGAATTAGCTTCCTCGCCACTCTTTCCCCAACTTCTACATTTCCATACACCTTGCACCCATTCAACACCGCACCCATAACAGCCTCATCAGGTTCCACGGGCATATCTTCCAGCAACTTCTCTGCTTCCTCCAGAAGACCTGCTCGAGACATACAATCCGCCACACTAGCATAGTGTTTCAGTTCAGGAACTATTTTATATTCCTGCATTAGTCTGAGATACAGCCAAGACTTTTCCACAAGACCGCCATGGGCACAAGCTGATAAGACACCAAGAAAAGTAACTGCATTGGGTTCAATTCTTTCCTGGAGCATCGCGTCAAAGAGTTTTATAGCCATTACGACATTTCCGTCCAAGCCATAACCCAAAATAAGAGAGCTCCAAGAGATCACATCTCGTTTCGCCATATTTACAAATACTTTGTGCGCATAGGCCAGTTTTGAGCACTTTACATACATATCTGTTATGGCATTGCCCAAATTCAAGCCGAAACAAGAGCATCTCCGGATACACCATCCATGGACGCTCTTCCCGTGCTTCAACGCCCCAAGTTGTCCACAAGCCATATGTAAACTCACCATTACCACTGAATCCAGCGCAAATCCAGAATACATCATTTCTCTGAACACAGCTAAACCCAAGATTACTTCTCCTTGCTGAACGTAGCCACCAAACATAGCGGTGTAAAGAACAGAGTCTCTTACAGGCATATCATCGAACAACTTACGTGCATGTAAGATTTTCCCTGTATCAACATACATAATCACTAAAGCCGAACTAACAAATAAACTTGCACTAAACCCAAGTTTCAAGCACAGAACATGAATCAAACCCCCAAGTTTCGCTTCCCGAGACGCAGAGCAAGCTCGTAGAACAAGAGGAAGCGTGAAATCATCGGGTCTAACATTGGACTCACGCCACATACGAAGAAACAAGCCTATAGAAATCGACGCGAAACCTGATCTAGAGAACTCGCCAATGATTATATTCCAGGAGAAAATGTTGCGATAAGGCATGTGCCAGAAGACAGCAAGCGAAGTAGGAAAGAGATGATTGAGCTTGGAGTAAGCGTGAACGAGCTTGGAGCTGAGCACAACGTTGGAATAGATAGAGGTACGAAGAAGATGAGCGTGGAGATGGCATAGATGCTTAACGTTTGGGGAATGATGTAAAAGGGAGAAGAGATCAGGAGGATTCTGTGTGGTTCCTGATAACGCTCGTGCTGTGAAGAACAACGACGTCAAGAGTTTCTTCGCTGGACGTGAATAGCAGGAAGAGGAAGACGCTAAGTGCATCGCATCACAAAATCCAAACAACTATCGAAGATGATTTGAGCAACGCTATGTGTCTCGATCATCTCTTCTAAATTAATTATGTAATAATGTAAATGTGTATCATTTTAAATTAATAAAATAATATAATTGTGAAAACTTTTGTTTTTGTTGCAAAATTTGTAAACTCTAAGTTCAGATATTCTTAAAGTTGTATAATTCTAAAAAATATTTATACACCAACATAATTTACTGAAAATAACCAACCTTAAAACCATTCGACGTGGTTTTCGGATATATTAATATGTTTTATCGTAAGTTATAATCGTAACCGTAAATTTTTACAATGTAAGTATAATTGTCTGTTTGTGATGTTATTCGCGAAACCGCTCACTATAAAAAGTACAAAAGCTAGATTTTGTTGGTGTGAAATTAAGATCGTCATTTGGAATTAAAAAAAATATATATATCAAAAAAAATTATAAATTCGAAATATGTATTGATTTAAAAAAAAAACCTATTTTATTTTTTTCTTAATTAACCCAAAAGAAAATTGCTTGAGAAAGACAAAAAAATTTGAGAGAAATATATATTTTCTCAATATTATATTTAATAACAAAACCTTTTTGAATAATTTTGTGAGAGAAATTGAGACGCCATTTCTAAAATAGATATTAAATCCACCGGTAAAATTCGAAAATTCCTAGTCTCTCTCTTTCGCGCTCTCTCAATGTTCTTCCTAGACTCTCAGGAACAAAACTCCGATGATCTCCTCCATGAATCTATGGCAGATCTAAATCATCAATCTCCGTCGCCGCCATGCGCGAACGGCCACCGATCCACAATTTCTCTGCGCACAGACCAAGGCGGAACGTTCTGCTTCCTTTGCTTCTCCAATCTCGTCTCCGACCAACGCGTTCTCACCGTCCACGTCTCCTACGCGCTCCATCAGCTCTCAGTTGCACTCTCTGAACCTATCTTCCTCCGAACCCTACTCACCTCTCATATTCACTTTCTCGTATCGCCTCTCGTCCATGCTCTCTCTTCGATTGATGATGCTCCAATCGCTATCCAGATCATGGATACCATCTCGGTTCTATGTTCCGCTGAGGAATCTTCAATCGGTGAGGATTTTGTGGAGAGAATCTCCGATCAGCTCTCATCTGGTGCTTTGGGTTGGAGCCGAAGACAGCTTCATATGGTATTGTTGCCTTTCTAGGGTTTATTTCACTTCTATCGGAGATTCTTATTTGAGATTTTCATTATCTAATTAGATTAAGATCTGCAATTGCGACTCATTTGAGCATGGAGAAGCTTGTTGCAGCTACTGATTTTTTCTGCTAATACTTCTTTGAAAACTCTCATACATTGCTTAATGTCTGTGTTTTGCAGCTTCACTGCTTTGGCGTTCTGATGAGCTGTGAGAATATAGACGTCAATTCCCATATCAGAGATAAAGAAGCTCTTGTTTGCCAACTCGTTGATGGTCTTCAATTACCGAGGTAATGTGGATAAGCTACTTGAAACCATTGTTCTTTCTATCTTGTATGGGGCATGTTGTGATCTATCCTGTTTGTTATCTTGTTGTCATACTAGCGAGGAGATCCGCGGTGAAATCCTTTTCGTTCTGTACAAATTTTCAGCTCTACAATTCTCAGAACAAAATGATGATGGATTTGAGGTTCTTTCTTCATTGTGTCCTAAGCTCTTAAGCTTATCACTGGAAGCTCTTGCAAAGACTCAGAGAGATGATGTTCGCTTAAATTGTGTAGGTTAGTATGAGCTTTTATCTACTTGCTCATTCTTATGCAGTAGACATATTTCCGCCTCTTCCTCGTGAGGTGGATAAGTTCTAATAGTCATCTCCCATTGCTCCAATTATTTTGCCTGGAACACCCTGTTAAAATGTTTAATGCCTTTCCATACAGTAGAACGTTCTCAGTCTAAGGCTACCATCCGTTTTACTTGAAAAGAAACTTTTCTATATATCAGCTAACATAGATTTTGAACTTTGTAGCCCTTTTGACCATCATGGCCCAGCAAGGGCTTTTAGCAAATTCACATACAAATCATGTCAGCAGCATGAACTTGGATGAAGTGGATGATGACCCTATGCAGATGGCTGATACTGTAGTCGCCAGGCCTTGTTTAAATGTCTTATTTGCCGAGGCCATCAAAGGTCCGTTGCTTTCCACTGACAGTGAGGTGCAAATAAGAACCCTTGATCTTATCTTCCACTATTTATCCCAAGAGACTACACCAAGCAGTCAGATTCAAGTTCTGGTAGAGGAAAATGTTGCTGATTATATATTTGAGATACTGCGGTTATCAGGTAATGGTAGTCTCTTTGGATAAGTGAATAATATACTGCTATTGGACATTCCATTATACTGGAAGGACCTGATTTTTTCCACAAACTAGCGGAAGGTTGAGAAGCTAGGAAATGAAGTTAAAATACACATCTTTATGATGTCAAATGCATAATTAATTGTTTCCTACACAAATTTAACAACTTTTCAATTAGTCTTTACACACATTGCCAATTATAATTTCGTTTGACAGCTATTTTTCACTTACTGTATTGTCCTCTGGAAGCCCACATCCCCACGAGAATTAATAGATATATGTATTATGTATCTGACTGATGTCCTTTTCATGAACAGAATGTAAAGATCAGGTCATCAACTCATGCCTCAGAGTCCTTGATCTATTTTCTCTAGCCGAGCATTATTTTCGGAAGAGACTTGTTATTGGGTTTCCTTCAATCATCCAAGTGCTTCACTATGTAGGCGAAGTTCCTTGCCATCCTTTTCAAATCCAGACACTGAAGCTTATTTCGAGCTGTATTTCTGATTTCCCTGGCATTGCTTCTAGTTCTCAAGTTCAGGAAATTGCTCTGGTTCTAAAAAGAATGCTTGAAAGATATTATTCGCAGGAGATGGGATTATTTGCAGATGCATTTGCGATTATCTGCTCAGTTTTTGTTTCCCTATTGAAAACTCCATCTTTTGCTGAGACTCCAGATATGTTAATATCATTGCAAGAATCCTTGAGACATGCCATTTTGGCCTCTCTTAGTTTCCCTGAGAAAGATTCAAGCCAGATATTTCATGCAGTCTACTTACTCAATGAAGTATATGCATATTGTACTGCACCAACATCCATAAACAAGAGCAGTTGCATTGAGTTAAGACACTGTGTTATAGACGTGTGTGCATCACATCTATTGCCATGGTTTCTCGCTGATGTCAACGAGGTCAGTGAAGAAGCAACTCTTGGCATACTGGAAACTTTCCATTCTATTCTGCTACAGAATTCAGATATTCAAGCCAAGGAGTTTGCAGAGATGCTTGTTTCAGCAGATTGGTTCAGTTTTTCATTTGGATGCCTAGGAAACTTTTCAACGGTAAAGATGAAACAAAGGGTATATTTGATGCTCAGTTCCCTTGTTGATGTTCTTCTTGAACAGAAAATGGGGTCACATATCAGAGATGCTATTCCGTGTCTTCCTACTGATCCACAAGATTTGCTGTTTTTGCTCGGGAAAGATAGTTCCAATAATCAAGAATTGGCTTCTTGTCAGTCCGCAGCTCTGCTGATTTTCCATACCAGTTGGATATACAACGACAGGTGACGTAGGTTTCAGATTTTGAATCATGTTTTTGATGGACGCACTAAAGATCTGTAATCTATTTCTCTTCCTTATATTATTTTGCATCTTTTGCAGGCTTGCAGATGATAAGCTGGTTTTAGCTTCTTTGGAGCAATACATTCTTTTAAACAGGACAAGTTTAATAAGTGCGATCTCTGATTCTCCAGCTATGCTCCACCTAGTGAATCTGTATGGTCTTTGCAGGAGTCTTCAAAACGAGAGATACCAGATATCCTACAGTCTAGAAGCTGAGAGAATACTCTTCCATCTACTAAACGAATATGAGTGGGACTTGGGTTCCAGTAATATTCATCTAGAATCTCTGAAGTGGCTTTTTCAACAAGAAAGTATCAGTAAAAGTTTAACTTACCAAATCCAAAAGATTTCCCGGAGCAACATAATTGGAAATGAAGTTCACAATGTATATGGAGATGGCAGACAGAGATCACTCACATATTGGTTTGCAAAGTTGATATCAGAAGGAGACAACTATGCTGCAACTCTTTTGGTTAACTTGTTGAAACAGCTCGCAGAGAAGGGAGAGCAGGAGACTGATGTTATCTCAATTTTAAATCTGATGATCAAGATTGTTTCTATATCCCCAACTGCCTCCAACCATTTAATCATGAATGGCATTGGCAATGCAATCCAGAGACTTGTGTGTGGCTTTACTAACTCATCCTTGCGAACATCTTTCACAACACTCCTTCTGCTAATATTCAATATTTTAGCTTCTGTGCAATCTGGAGTGCTTATAAATGATGAATCATGGGATGCTGTGATTATAAAGGTATGGTCGTTTAGACCTATTCTCCACCAACAATATCATTATATCAAATAGCTCACTGAATCCTCTTTGTTTGTAGTTGTTAAATTATTTGAGGTTGCGGGACACTGCCATAACACAGAACCATGAAGGTATGATGGTAATTGGCATTCTTTCTTTGGCTCTGTACCACTCTTCAGATGGAGCACTTGTTGAAGCTTCAAGAAATATTGTGTTGAATTCGTACTTGGTATCAGCAATCAACACTGTGGTTGCTGTAGCTTGCTCAAAGGGTCCAGCATTGACTCAGTATCAGGATGAATCTGACATCGGGGAGGCTTTAGCATTCACGTTACATCGGGGAGGCTTTAGCATTCACGTTACCTCTCTATTTTTTCTCATTAAGAAGGTAGCATCTGAAATTGTTCACAATGTTAGATCCTACTTCTAACTGTTCTTTAACTCCCTTTTGGCGTTTAGCTTGCAGATTGTTTTAGCTGGAGCAGTGGACTGGCAAACTTTCTTTGGCCCATCGAGCAACCTGGATACACTACCCCTAGTATGCATCCATTGCCATAATTTTTGCCGGTTGATGAATTTTGGAACGCCGCAAATCAAGCTCATCGCCTCTTGTTGTCTTTTGGAATTGTTCACTGGATTATCACAGCAGATTGACATAAAAGGAGAGCAACTACGGTGTTCTTCGAGTTACCTGAAATCAATGAAGGCTGTTTTAGGTGGCCTTGTATTCTGTGATGACATAAGAGTAGCGACAAACTCTGCGCTTTGTCTGTCCATGATTTTAGAATGGGAAGACATGGAAGGAAGAACTGAGATGCTTAAGACCAGTTCATGGTACAGGTTTATTGCAGAAGAAATGTCAATGTCCTTGGCCATGCCTTGTTCGGCATCAAATACCTTTGTGAACCACCACAAGCCGGCAGTCTATGTAACCGTTGCCATGCTAAGACTCAAGAACAAGCCAGTGTGGCTGAGAACTGTTTTTGATGAGTCTTGCATCTCTAGCATGATTCAAAATCTGAATGGGATAAACATCAGCAGAGAGATTGTCATATTGTTTCGAGAACTTATGCAGGCTGAGCTATTGAATTCCGAGCAAGTGACCAAATTGAATCGTGCATTCCAGGTTTGTAACGTAGCTAAGGTATCTCAATATAGGTTTGGATACATCAAATCGATTTCGTAACAAGCTCTAGTCCTGCAGGAATTTAGAAAACAAATGCACAGGAATGGAACTCAAGATGAGACCGTTGAAGAAGAAGTGCAACAAGCAATTTCCTCAATACATGATCATGTTGAAGTCCACAACTATCTTGTCCATTTGATGGTATCTAACTCGTTTGGACGCACACGTGGAAGTGAAACATACACCCAGAAGAAGAAACAGATTCTCGATGAAATGGAACAATTCTCCACGGTATTATCAACAAGCGGGAATGGTGTAACTGATACAACACCGTGTAAGGTCTATACAAGACAAATGCAAACAGAGAGTATCGTGTAGAAGAGCAGACTTAAGAGAAGCTTATACAACTGGTAGTCTCTACATACAGTCTAGTGTTTGTATAGGTTAACATTTACATTCTAAAGTACAGTTTTCTGATTCTTAACCACAAGTTCCATAAGATTCTGATATGTCCTTGGCGTTGGTTCTTCGCCTCTCATTTCTTCACAGCTCCTAAGAAACTGCCCTTTCCCAAAAGCAGCATGAACCAAAGGATCAGTCTTCATTTCCACAGGCTTATCAAGAAACCCAATCTTTTTCCAAGTCATAAAAACTCGAGTACCATCGAACCCAGCTTCGCTCAAGTCGAAGACAATTCCTACAGTTACAAGATCAAGCTTCACACGTTTCTTCTGTAGCCCATCGAGGAGCAGTTCAATGCTCTTGAAATCCCCCATTTTTGAGTAAGCTAAAAGTATGATATTGGCAAAAGTTGTATTCCAAGTAACTCTAGCTTCTTTCATATCCTTAACAACATAGTCCAAACCTTTTCGACTCACAAGACGGGCATGACACAGAAGCCTGAGACACCAGGCCAGATCGGTCCTACGGGTTCTAGAATAAGAAATGCCACGACCCAAATCATCAAGCCTCGAGAACATGAGGTTTTCAATGTAAACATTCGCTAATTTCCTAACTAAACCTTCATCTAAAGAAATCCTAAACCTTATAATCTTGTTACATGTTTCCTCCATCTTTTCAATAACCCCAAACTCCGCATAAGCTTCAAGCATGGACAACAATGTAGAAGGCTCGAGAGTCATCTTCCTCGACATCAAGCTCTGATACATTTGCTCCATTCTCTTAAGCAACCCTCCTCGTGAAAACTCACGTATAAGTAGATTATAAGTAACATGGTCACGCACACAACCACCAGATTCCATTCTCTTAACGCACAAAACAATCTCATCATACATTTTCCATTTACCGTATGCTTCAATCAAGCCATCGTATGTCTCGGTTATCGGTAACAGACCATTCTCTTTCATCTGATTCAAGTAGATTATAGCTTCCTCAAACTTCCCATCATCAGCATAACCATGGATGATTGAATTATAGATTCCTAACGATGGACTTAGTTCATGATCATTAATCATACAATGAAAAGCTCGAATTGCTTCATTCATCGATCTTTCCTCACATAAAAATCTTATAAGCCTCTCGTAATTGGCCACACTTACTCGCGAAGGTTCAAGATTCTTCCACGCATCAAAAACCTGCGATTGAAAGAAAATAAACAATCATTTCATGTACTCACATTATATGAAAGATAGATAGATATGTAGGAGAAGATGTTACAGGAAGAATCTCGAGGAGTCTTGAGGAGTGACGGAGAAAACGAATTACAGCCCAGAAATGGTCTTTGCTCCAATCTCCATCCTCTTGAAGCAGTCGTAAAGGACAAGAACCGGGACGACCAAGCCGCCGTGGCAATGAACTGAGAAACCGGTTGTGGTGATAATTATCGGAGAGAAGTGAGGTGGGCTGCGTCGTCGCGTCGCCATGGAAAGACAAGGGCAAAGAGGGTTTATGTATCGAGTAGGCTCTTCTTGTTAAGGAACTAAGAAATCTTAAGTTCGAATTCCATAGCGGATGAGGTGGCTTCTTCTGTAGCGTCGCGCTGTGGAGAAATTGCGCCGTCGTCAGATTCTCCATTTACTCTTTCGAAGCTTTGCAAAAGTTTGAACTTTTTCAAGTGAGATGGTTTGTTTTTTCGGTTCCGGTGCGGCTTAGTTTGAATTCGGTTTAAGGCTTACAAACCGATTTACAAAAAGACAATTATTCGGTTTTGATCAATTCGGTTAAATTCAATTTGGTACCCTCTCAACAAACCAGGGCTGTCAAAGCAAACTGAACCAAACACCAACTCTAAATGCAAACAGCAGAAATTTTTTTAAAGTGGTCTGCATAAAAGTATTTTAAAAGCCTAAGCAACGATAACTCCTACAAGAACCAAACTACTAACAAGTCTTTGTACTAGCAAGTCCTTAGAATGATTCATCATCTCCTACCATTATACAATAGAGGGTTTATTTAACATTGGAGCAGCAAACAAATGGCACCCAAAAAGGTCTTCCTTTCACTTTCCTCTCCTCTCTCTTTAAGTCCACTGGATACTTTGCTGGCGTATTCCATTCCTCACTCACTTCTTTTCTATCTGGCCAGCGACCGTCTTCAGGGGATGTCTCCTGTCCCAATATTGAACTCACTCTCGGTATGTTGTTACTCTCATGATGAGCCTTTGCCTCTTGTTGCAGCCTTGGTGATCTTGCTTCACTCAGAAGGTTCTTTAGCGGGACATGTTGCTCCCTTTCTGTGATCCAGCTTGTTGTCTTCTCCAAGGTGATCTCTTGGTTCTCAGATGCGTTTTCTGGTTTGTTAACTCCACCGCTTAGTCCTGTTCCATCAAAATCGACTTGGCTATTACAAAGATATACAATATTCATTTCAATGAATGCTATATATTGAAGCGGGTTTTTGGGTTCTTGCTCATACAAGATGGGCTACGTACCTGAAACTGATCCCAAGTTGGATTCAAACGCATTAGATGCATTATTTCTAGTGACTAGCGGACTTGAAACCAGCGATCTAATGTGAGCTTCTGAAAGATTCTGCAATCTCCCAAAATCCCGATGGTCGTTTGATTCTATTGTCACTGGGACCTCAGCATAATAGTTGTGTGCTTTGACATTACCATCGATGTCATTTGCTTGAATTACCCCCAAGCCACCAACAACTCTATTGAATTCTGTCCTTCCGCTTTCCAGTGGCTTCTGATTAGCTATTTTAACATTGTCATCAGGTGCAGTGCCTGTGGATCCAGAATGGCTTATAGGATAATCCGTTGTATTTGTGTCGATTATGAAACTGATTTCCTCCACAAGCCTCCCGTTGTTAATCTCTCTGCAAACTTCATCTTTACTTTCAGAGAATTCAGCACCGATCTGGAGGGCGGAGTCTTTAGATGTTTCTGTTGAACTTTTTATCTGATCACTTGCATCATCTCCCTCAAATACAACAGACACAGGAGAAACATAGCAAGAGGATTCAGAACTCAGCGTGTCTTTTGGGTTGTTCCCCTCCTCAGCTAGAACATTTGCTTGAATAAGTTCCCTCTCATGACCAAGAAGATCAACTAAACCAGTTTTGTTAGCTGCACTGCTCACATCAGTATTCGAGTCAACAACTACAGAATCTACAGCAGGTAGAGAAACTCTCAAGGTTTCTGATTCAACAGTTTGTGCATTCCCTAATGATGATTCACCCTCTACAGCTTTCATTTCTTTATCTTCAGAGTCAATCTTAGATATCATTATGTTCTCTGCACTGGGAAATTCCTTGACCGCAACCAAATCAGTTTGGCCTTGAGGTTCAGTTTTTTCTCCAACGAGAAGCTTGTCTGATGAAGGAACCTCTGAGCCAATACTTAAGCTTTCAGGCTGAATTCCTAAATTCTCGGCCACAGTAAGAGAATCTGTTTCACATTCTTCTCCCTTAGATGTCTCAGGAAAATAAGGATTCACAGAATGACTCACTTCAAATTCTTCAAGGTCTTTGAATCCACGCAAAGAGACATCAGCATTCTCCACAAAAGGAATATCAGTAGAAACAGATTGACTGGCACTGATAACCTGAGTTGCATCAGCTTTGGCCGGAGAAGTATGAACTGGAACATCCTCACTGACTATACAGCTAGCTTCACCGGGATGGGTCATACTTGTTGCTTCTGATGAAAATCCATAGGGACCCTCCACGTCCGAGTAAATCACTTCATCGTTCCATGATGAATCTGAGGTGTCCTCTCTCTTTCTTAATGCAGATGCTAACTTAGATTCAGATTCTTCTGTTAACTTCTCTTTGCATTCTGTCTCTAATCTAACATTTGATATGGAATCACCACCGTCAATGACCTGAGCTACCTGTGATGACTTAATCACAGTTTCAGATGCTATAGAGTGTTCTTCAGTAGAACTCTCTGCACCTTGTCGATTATCAGAAGCTGCTTCAACTGCACTTGGGGAGTCATAGTTCCCAAGGACTTCCACGGGTGGAACTTCACAGCTCTCTTGAACCACTTCAGAGCTTTTTAACACACAGCCCGTTGATGATATAATGCACTGCTGAGTTTCACCTGAGCAGTTTCCAAATTCATCAGCTATATAGTCGAAATAAAGCAGGCCCATCACACAAAACATGAAAGCATGATGGGAATAAAACCGAAAATGTGATAAACAGGTGAGTCAGTGAACTAAATAGTTTCCCTTCGAACTATAGTCTACACTCTACAGATTTGAGATGTCGTATAAACGTCAAAAGAAACTAAACTAAGACTTTATTACTAGATGAACAAAACTTATGTCAACACTGATAAAACCAAGGCCATTAGCATTGGAAGGTAACATCATCGCTGAGTTAGTTATCAAAAAGGGAAACTCACCGGGATTCTCAGTACCCTTTGCCGTGCAGTTTGTAGCTGTGTCTTCCTTGAAAGAATCAGATCTCGAAAACTCACAAACAGCATCAGTAAACACATCCTCTTCAGAAGGAACATCACCAATTCTCTCATCACCTTTTTCAACAACTCTTCTTGGACCTTACCTCGTCATAAAACATACATTATACATTAGCATCAAGGAAAGAAACAAACAATGACACAAGTCTTTCTACTAAATACAACCAAAGCACAAATGTTCTTCTTACTTGGGGTTATTTGCTCATCATATTCCTGGCAATCAAGATTGTGTTTGGACTTATCGGAGTCAAAGACCTCAAATCCTTTGATGGTTCCACAGATTTTCTTGTGTGCACGACGGTTTTTAGCACTAGGATGTGGATTTGGATAACTCCAACCACATTTAGTGCAGACACGACTCTTACCTCCTCCTCCTATATAAAAGTCAATTCAGTGTCCATATTCTCAAATTGATAATTTTCTACAAAAAACCTTTTTTAAAAAAGAAAATTAAAAATTCAGAAAGCGAAACCAGTCATAATCAGAACAAGTATTAATCAAAGAGACATTAAAAGACAAAAGGAAGAAACCATTATTGCAAAAAAATGAAATTGCTAGAAAAAGTTAGAAAAGGCAAAGAGAAAAATCTAATAAACACAAGAGTAATGAAAATCTGAGAAGCAAGGAAACGAAACATAACACGAAAATGTGAAAACAGTAGATGAAGTAAAAAGAAGAAAACCCTAAAGACATATAATGATAAGGAAGAACCTGGAGAGTTGCAGTGGTCCTGAGAATCCATGGGGATGAGTTTTTTTCTGTTTTTGGTTTTTTTAGGTTTTAAGAGAATGAAGGAGAGAACAGAAGTAACAGTTTTGAGTTTGGGAGTTTCGTCGATTTAAAAGCAATGAATGTGTTTAGTTGAGTTTTGGGGAAACGAGGAAGCGAAGCAAAAAGCCCACTACAACACACACTCACTTAACCAAACCAAACGATGATCTGGTGGGTGGGGCCCATATAATTGATACATCGTATAGTTATACGGAGTTTTTTTCTTTAGTAAAGTGTGTCGTCGAGTAAAGTATCATCGGCTCATTGCTAATTCTCATAGTCACAACAAACAAATTATTCTTAATCATTATCATTTGGTGGTCACTTTTGTTTGTTACCATTATCACCTAAACAAAATCCAACCATTTATTTTTCCAAAGGTTTTTCTTAGGATTCTATCTGAGATCTTTTAGTATTTGTATGGATATTGACGACTGAGTTGATGGATTTTTTTTGGGATTAGAATTTTGGATACTAATTATTATTTGATTTTATTAATATACTAAGTATATAGTTCTACTTGTCTTCATCTTTTTTTTAATCATGACTTTAATAGAATATCAATGCAAGTATAATACATTTTTATTAGAAATGATGTTTATAAATTATATTTAAAAGATTTTCAAGTAGTGTTGTTTAATTACATTTTTAAGTATTTCATTAAAACTTGGTGTTTTCTACACTACAGCATTTTAATAAATTTTGTTTATTGAATCATTTGATATGATTATAATGGATTTTTATAACAAAAAATCCAAGATTCCAAATTCTACTCACAAAAAAAATTATTAAAATTTTAAAGAATCCACACACATAAATCTAATACTTAGTATTTTAATTTTTTCACAAAAAATTGGTATTTTTAATGCAGAATCTTAGACAAAGTTGTAGCTTTAACTCTATTATTTTAATGTATTAATTCGACTGATGAATTATGTAATATATTTGTTAAATGTTATAACAGAATATTTAATTAGTTTTCTAAGTAAGTGGAAAATCCTTTAAAAACCACTTCAAATGGAATAGAGAGTGTAAAACGTTAGTCAATTATGGGAGAGGACATTAACGAGAAAGGCAATTCTAAAGTTGTTTTCAATTCTGAATATGAATTTACCTTGTAATTTTTACAAAAATTTTAAAATAGGACGACTTCACTACTTTTCTGCATTTAAAATACTCTTATGCCTATTTAATTAAAAATTGACTGGCTCTGGCTACCAAACAAAAGATCCCCAAATCACACTGCCTATATGAACAAACAAGCTTTGTACAACCAGATCACCGAGATGTACATCACATTTGCATTTCTACATGTTCTCATGACACTCACATTGTCCAGAATGGGTCTATAAAGGATGAGAATCATTTGATTCTTCATTTCTTTCTAACATGTTTAGCTATAGATTTTTCTTATGAAAGACGAAGGGCATGTGTATGTTTTATGATTAGCTATATACCCATAGCCATCATTTAAAACACAAATGTTCACAAATCTTTGTGATAAAATGTGATGATGACTAACTTGCTTAGAATGAAAATGTGGCCAAATTGAGCATTGGAGAGATTGTTCGTGACTTGGTGGATAAATCACCAACCATATCCATTTATCCTTCAAATTGAGGATATGGAAAAGGGAAGTTGTATAGCTTAATAAAAACAAGGAGTACTCAAAAGTTTCTTTACTTGAAGGTGGCTAAAGAACATGTGTCGGAACTTATCATGCATGTGCTAATTGATGCAACAAATGGATATAGTATATTGTTTAGTTGCAAGTGTAGTCAATTCTCATGGATGTTAGATATATACACATTCTGTACAAAAATAAGATCAATATCACTAGATTGTTGTGATTTTGTGAGTTGAATGGATCACTCCAATGTGGCTCATTATAGTAGAATTTATTCAATTTTACAATAGAATACACTTTAGGGGCGTAAAACATGTTTTGAGAGGATTAATAAAATCTTGTTGTAAAATGATTAAGATAAGAAGTCTTAATAAATTATTGTTACGATACTTTTCTCATAACGGTCGTTCAGAATCATAAGCTATGATCTGGCACATTTATGTTATTACTTATATATTCGACCAAGTGTTATGCCAGATTTCTATGGAATTTCCATTTTAAGTGGCAGCCCATCTTATAAATTGGAGACTATATACTTGTACTTTGCAGAAAATGTTATAAATAAGATGTTTTAAGAGATGCATGTTCAAAGGCTATGTAGTACATTTCCAACCTCTGCAAAGAAACTTTTTATAGTATTTGTAAAAAAGCAAGATGGATCACGAATATCGTGTTAAAAGCTAAAATAACACTTAGTCATCAGTATCATCAAATACAAGTATTATATTTTTTTTTGAAGCTTTATTTGATGAGTTGATCATGTAAAAGACAAATTTTTAAAACACATGATGGTCACTAAGAATATTTTGTCATGCCATTTGACCTGACCATATACTTTTCAAAAGTTGTTGAACCATGTCTTTCAAACCAATGCCAATAATTTTTCGCATATTTTTTATGAGATTCGTTTTGGATTTTCTGATCAGATCAGCCGGTTCGGTCTAGATTTGAAAACAATGAAGTATAGCTAATTACCAAAGTTTTTTTATACCTTCCTTTGAATTATATAAAATTGTAATTGTATATAAAAAAAAATTTCAAACTGTTACACGTGTATGTATACATAACGAAAAAGATATTGTGATGTCTTGTACTCTATGATGTATCACCTGCTGTCTCCACTACTCAAAGCCAAAAGCAATTTCAGTTCGCTGCTCACGTGACTTGCAAGAGACTCTTTAGACCCTACCAGACTTTTTTGTGGTTGAATAATTTGTTTCTTATTTTTCTTTTCTTCCTAATGTTTAGAAAAAATATGGGATCAATCAAAGAAAAAAAGTTACAAAAGATAAAGACAAAATGATAAATCATTATATGATTACAAAAGGTCGACAGTAATCACTTTTTAAAAAAGAAATTTAAAAAATGACAGGAAAAGGAGAGATGTCAAATCTGTGAGATTCATTTACTGAAGAGAGTAGGATCCAATTCTGGATTGCAATGAGATTTATACACAAAAAGTTACAAATAATAATAATGCTTACAAGCAATCATCTTTAAGCTTTACTCTCTTATGATGGTGACACTGTTGCCTCCGACAACTTTCTTGTTCCAGACGCAGCTAGTAGCTCATAATCCTGTACAATCAGTAACCCAACTTAAGCAATCTCTCTATATAACCGGAACAGTTAAAAATGATGGGACAAAACCGAGTCGAAAGATCGGTTATAGGAGCAATGTTCCAACAATAAACAGTAACCGGAATCACTGGTTAACTAACTGATCTAGTATGCTTTTGAATGGCAAAGTTTTTGTTTACCTGCACAATAGACTGTGAGCAGAATTTTCCAGAGAGAACAGCACCTTCCATGGAAGCTAAGTACTTCTGTTTAGTGTAATCTCCAGCTAAGTAAAATCCTTGAATAGGTGATCTCTGTAGGGGACGACATGGTTCACAGTTTGGGATGGTCTTATACACAGACCTGATCATGCAACAAAAAAGTACGATGTTATGACCATTAACATAATGTCAAGTCTCTTGTGAAGCTAAATAAATGTGATGTGATATAACTACTCTAACCTTGGAGTTTTAACGACATGGTACTTCAAAATTTTAGCTTTGCTTTGGTCAGCTGCGATTTCATCGGGGAAGAGTTTCTCAAGTTCTTTCATTGTTGCATCTATGATGTCAGAGTCGGTCCGTGATATCCATTCCTCTGCTGGTGCAAATACTAGCTCCAGCATCGACCGGTTAGGATCGTAATATTCCTACAGTAAATAAAGAAACAAAATGCTTTGTTGAATCAGATTCGGAATCAAGATAAGCCATCAAAATTTATGAGAAGATACTTGTGAGTGATAGACATGAGAAGCTCCACAGTGCACCAAGTTATGATATCTTATGATAGATAATTAGTGGAGGTATACGTTTCGAAAAACAAGACCGCGTTCTTACCTTACAAGTTAAGGACATGTCAGCATACACACTCAGAAGGTTACTTCTGTAAAAACAACAAAACAAGATTGTTAAAAATATACAACAAATGTTTAATCAAGAACAAGCCTTAACTGTTGCTGATTATAGACTACACACTTTTTCTTCATGATGAGAAGTCAATTATTAATGGAAATTTCTTTTTTCCAATATTGTGTCCAACTAAGTATTCTATAAGTCTTAATTCCTCAAAACTGCTCAAATAAGAAAGTCACCTGCTAAAGAGTAGGTGATCATATGTGTTCTTCAGTTTTCGATCGAACCTGCAATATTAGTTCAGAGCACTTAAGACCCGCATGTGATCTCAAATTCTCAATTTTCACACAACAGCCATAAAAAACTAGAGAGGTATCAGTCTCACTAACCATATATGAACATTAATTACTGGCACTCCAACTAGTTTATCCAATTTCTTGAAGTATGGTATTTCTTTCCAGGGATCCGGTAAAAGGAGCTTCAGGATATCGACTACAAGAAAAACATAAAGAGCATATCAAAAAGTAGGATATCAGATGAAATGTAAAACCCACAAGACAACATGGTAGTAAACCTGGTGCGGCAAACACATAAGCGTCTCCTTCGACAGTGCTTCCATTACTGAGTAAGAAACTCTTAACCGTGCCATCGTTATTGAGCTCAATCTTCTTTATCCTAGAATTAAGTTGCACTTCCCCACCTAGTGATCGAATATGATCCACTATTGGCATACAAAGCCTTTCCGGAGGATTACCATCCAAGAATGCCATCTTGGAACCATGTTTTTCCTGTCAATTTAGTTCTATTAGTTTGCATTTGCAAATTCTCAATATCCTAACCAAATGTTGCAGCTTTTGACAATTCAAAATGAGAAACATCTGATGATTGAGATGAGGTACTACAAGTTATCAACTCATATACTCAAGAAATAAGGTGGTCGTCATATCGATCTCATTCAAAACAGCCACCCCAATGAGCGTATAAAAAAGAAAGTGACTTTTTGTCCGCAAAACCACTTGCTGACAAGAAACTAAGGCACATCACATTTTCCAGAGCAAATACTTAATCCTTCCTGCCACTATGGGCAGAAGAAACAAAAGCGAGAACCTTAGGAAGAATTATTTGGAAAAAAAATGATTAGTAAAGTTTCCATGTCGACGATGTAAATTCTAACTACGGCTGCCAGTGCAATAAAGATGCACAAAAAGACAGGAGAAAGGAAGAATGAAGAGAAATATAGGGCTGGGATGTCAACCTGAAGAAACCGGTTCAAAGCTATCAAAATGCACTGCATTGACAGTTCATCAGGGTTTATAAAGTTTAGCGCCTTTGACATGGCAATAAACACCTCATCGGTCACACGCTCAGGTACTCCCTGGACGAGTATATAATTGATCAGAATCTATTATTATTTGATGAGCAAAAGCACATGCACGAGAATAAAACAAAAACAACCACATGGACTGGAAAAGTCAGAGCAACCCATAGGAAAGCTGACAATTCAACACTACATGATTCAGCATGCTAACTACCCTACCATATTAAGTTCATCAACATGCTTACGAGAATCTCACAAGAAGTGTGAACTCAAATAGCCTACTTGCCTGCTTTTCCATCCATTCTTTGACTGATAAACCATCTTGGGCCTCAACATAAGCCTGGCCGCCGACCATGGCTGGCAAAAGTCCAATAGCAAACTTTATTTTCTCTGGCCATGTCAGCATCTCGTTGTTCCGCAAAATAGCCCAAATACCTACAAAGTAATCCAACAGCAAAAACTTTAATTATCTGCCAGAAAAAAACAATCCAGCTAGAGAACATATCAGCGCTAATGCTACAACGGAGTTCAGTTATATCGTCTTGCCTTGACCAGTAACAGTATTTTACAGTTTGATTTCCCATCCTACGTATGTGAAAGCTCGAAACTAGAATTCCTTACTTTGGAAAGAAAAATGACCATGTTCTTTCTGACGTCTAAATTAGATGGAGATATTCCATATCCTCAATTCATGAGTTCTTTGATTATTATAAGATCTCAAAATCTATAATTAGCGTGAATTGATCAATACAAATAAGTATATACAACATAGTTACTAACCCTGCTTTTTTACTCAATTGCATCATAATTTGTTACAATCAACATTATCCAACAAGTTTCTGCAGAGTAATCCAATTTTTTCAAACCGAATCCATGGTGCCATTAAAAAAAAATTCAACCACTGTTTTCATCAGATATGTTTTGTTTAAGGGTTTAAATTACTAAATGCAGTAATATTATATCAGCTGGTTAGAAAATAAGAATATGCTATAAGTTTGTCTTCTCACCGTTTAAGGGTGCTGGTAGGACATCTGGGAAGTCAAATCTACTAAACTCTCCAGGTTTACTTGGCATAGCAAAAATCATGGAGTGTTCCTTCCACTGCAACCGATCGTTGATCCCAAGTTCTCCAAATAAGTTCTGCACATTCGGATAAGCACCGACTTCCAGCAAGAATATGAAGAGAGTCAAGACAAAATGTAAAGGACTTCACTAAAGAAGAGTAATAACAGGAAAAACAAGTGCAATATAATAATAGAAAAGATCCAAGAAAATTGTTTAAAAATGGGTGCAAGATAATAAGAGAAAAGATTCGAGAAAACTGGTTATTATCGGAATGAACTCTAAATGCCTATGCTCTCATTGACATCAGCTTATGGTCTGTGTGTGTTGCATCACTTTGCAAAAAGATATATCAATACTGCTACGAGATATCTCTTTCAGCTATCGATTATCAAAGACTGAAGCATAAATAGGTAAATCTCATGTAAATTCAAATCCAAGTTGTCAAATATCAATACTCTTGTAGCAACTTATATCTATATATATATAGAAATTTAAACTTACAGAATATATGTAACCCAGTTTCATACCAGTCCCCATCTTCATCCTTCCATGCAGCTATCTGGAGAAAAACAAACTTCACATCGTTAATAAATGCTCTCAAATATGAAAGGTGACCTTTTTAAACGGAACAAACAAGTACCTAACTCAAGAGCCAGAGAACACAACAACAGTGTAACACAACATAAAATATATATTCATAAAGATTTTTTCCAGTAAACTACTCTAAATTCTTTCGTATTAAGCCTATAGATTGGAAGGGGTTGTGCGGTGTGTAGAACAAGACAGAAAATATAAAAACATAAAAACCACAATTTGGCAGTAAAAGACTTAAAAACAGACAAGACAGATACATGTACACAATTGTGTACCTAAGAGCTGTAACACTCTATTTATATCTCGTAATCTCACCAACATAATTGGTACAGCCTTTGGACTAGCAAATATTATAAGAAATGATGAATGTAAACAACCATGAGTTGTTCGGCGAGTAAGAACCAATCGAAGTACCTTTCCACCAAGAACATCTCTTGCTTCAAGCAACAGAGGTGTATGGCCTGCATCAGCCAGGTACTTCGCAGTTGACAATCCAGCCAATCCTGCAATTATTTGAGAGGCAAAAGAGCTTCATCACATAAAAATGCATACATAAAACTGGCTTATGAAACAAATTTCATCAGATCTTAAACGGAGCATTAAAGAACTAAATGTTGACACATACCAGCACCAGCGATTACAACTTTTAAAGGCTTTACAGGACGAGGTGCACTACGGAAAGATGCAGATAAACTTGCAGCTTCCAAGAAATTGACTGTATTCTCCAGCTCAGGCCTTGGAATATCCACACAAACTACCTGTAATTACATCTCTTCAATCAAAATAACACTTATACACTAGATAAAATTTCGAGAATTCCAAGTAGAAAAACAAACAGACAAACACCTGCAAAGGACCAGCACTTCTACTCCTTGTTCTTGTCTTAAGTGCTTGAGAAGTCGGAACCCTAAAGCTGCGTCCCATCAATTCACAACCGCCAGATGAAAGTGCCTCCAAAGACCCGTTTTGATAAGGCAAATTCGCCGCAGAAACATTCCCAAACACAACCATTTCGTCCACCTTAATTCAAAACTGCTTCAATGAATCTAAATTCTGAAGCCACAAAAGAACAAAATTACAAAAAGAAGAGAAAATTGTATCTTAGGGGAAACCGATGGAAGCAATTCAGACAAAAGTTTGTGTTAAATTGACAACAACAAAAAACTGACTTGAGTGAAAGGGCAATAGTAGTACTCCAGTATCTTATCTTACCTAGCGGGCAATATTAGAGTTGAGAACCAGGAGACGCAGAAGATGAAGAAGAAGAAGAAGGAAGCTAGTGGGAGTAGCCGATAACAAAATGGAGGCTTTGAGCACCCATATGGTCTTGTACTCTTGTTGGTTTTCAGACGACGCTCTTTTGCTTACGGAATATGCAAGATAGATTACCACACATATTATTTTATTCCTTATTGGTTAATCGATTAGACAATGCATCGGTCGTAATTGGCAATGTTCTAAAATACACAATTAGAGTCGTATCGCGTAAGGTCGTTTATACGGAGACTATATGATGGATATTTTCTTTTATTAAAAAATAATATGTAGTCATAAAATTTGTCAAAATATATATTATAATAACAATAAAACATAAGTAATAGTAATAATTATGATGAATACTATACATGAATACCAAAAAAAAATTACAGACAAATGCAGATACGATGTTAAAACTATTATTATGAATCATGACTTGAGTATCGGGATTTCTTTTAATGTTCAATCAACATAGATTTGATGAAAATTGTAACTAAATAACACATAAACCACTATTAATAGTCACATTTGTTACAAATTACACTTATGTAACAATTTACAATCTAGATTATATATTTATAATGTCGTAACTTAGAACTTGAGTGAAACTTGTAAAGGAACTCAAATAAAAGGCCAGCCTCTTTTGCGCCACCAGGGCATGCAACGATCTAATGCACTCTGCGGTGACTAAAGTGATCATGCCTTTCATCAAACGGTTCAACGCGCTCTGCACCAAGCGCTTGCACACAGTCCACGGGCCACACTAACCATACAGTCAGCTTCTTGTGACATTAACACATGGTCATGTTGGGACCTGAATTGTGGCTTCTTCTCCTAGGCTTGCATGATGGCACACGTTGATACTGTGGTTTATAAATTATACAACCAACATGCTAATCATTAAAAAATGGAAAACACAGTAAATTGCAGGAAAACAATACATAAAGCTTAGCTCTTGACATCTCAGTTATAATATGAGAACGTCTCAACTCAAGCGTATTTCATTAAGCCGAGATGAACCTTGGCTAATGTGTGGTGACTTCAACTAAATACTTCAAGCAAACGAAAAAAGTGGAGGACCTGTTAGAGATAATTGGAGTTTTGTTATTTTCAGATCGATGGTTCAAACTTGGAAAGTTTCATACCTTCCTTTCAAAGGAAATAACATGACATGGTTAGGCAAACGTAGATCTCATACGGTTGAATGTTTGGCTTGACCGTGCATTGGCTAATGACCAATGGAGAGCAGATTATCCAGCTTCTGAGGTTCATTATCTGGAAATGGTAGTCTTACCACAAACCTGCAATCATCAATATACAAAGGGACTACTGAACAAGGAATTAGATCATTTAACTTTGATACACGCCTATGCAAATATCCGGAAGTAAGACAAGTGGTATCACAATGTTAAAACATGAGTTTGGCGAGTAGATATACTTCTTTGCAAGACATAACTTGAAGTTGTAGGAGATCAATATCGGCTTGGAAACGCAACCACAATACCAAATCATCTATTCACATCAAAGAACTAACTATAGCAATAAATACTGGTCACACTCACACAAATAATTTAACAACGATGGAACAGATCCATGATCTTCGCAGCGAGTTGTTAAAAGAGAGGAGGAAACCTATTGAAGGATTAAAAGTAGAAATCAATGTTTACAAGAAGGATACTGCAATACACGATTCTTCCATGCCTCAACAAAAAACAGAATTGCTCGAAATCGTCTAACATCAATCCAGGATCCTTCCAGTACTGAACTATATGGTAATCGTCACACAGCTTCCGAAGCAGAGCGTTATTTTAGTGAACTGTTTTCAAGTACCACAACGTCAAATTCACCTTTTACTCTCTGTGACATACAATCCGTAGTCACCGAGGAAATGAATATCTCTTTACTACGTGAGATCACAATGGAAGAAGTTAAAAAAGCATTATTCTCCATCAAAGCAACACGAGCATCGGGGCCAGCTATCTTCTCCGATGTTCAAAAGTTTTTTACAACAAGGGAAATGCAAAATGAATGGAACCACATAAACATGTGTTTGATTCCAAAGTCTGACCATCCTAAAACAATGAAAGACTTCCAGCCAATTAGTTTATCTAATGTTGTCTATAAGATTGTCTCCAAAATTTTGGTTAATAGCCTTCGCCCTATATTATCTTCGATGGTTTCTGATAATCAAGCTGCATTTATACCGGGTCAATAGATAACAGACAACATATTCATTGCTCACGAAGCTCTCCATTCCTTACGGGTCCAAAAGTGATGCGTAAGCTCTTACATGGCTATCAAAACTAATATTAGTAAGGCTTATGACCGTATTGAATGGAAATTCTTAAAGAAGTTTTAATTAAAAAAGGTTTTGCTTCCCGCTGGGTACAATGGATAATAGAGTGCGTTAGATCCGTTTCTTTCTCTGTTTTAATCAATGGAAGTCCATATAGGAGATTCATAGCTAGTCAGGGTTTACGTCAAGGTAACCCTCTATCACCGTATTTATTTATCTTTTTTGATGATGCTCTGAGCTCTGTAATGACACAAGCGACCAATGAGGGGAGAATAACGTAGGGCTGTCAAATGGGCAGTCAACGTCCATTTTGGACCGGTCCGATACTCACCATTTTGATTATGGACAAATAGCGACCACGTCCATTAAGGACCACGTCCATTAAGGACCACGTCCATTAAGGACCACGTCCATTAAGGACCACGTCCATTAAAGACCACGTCCATTAACGACCAGGTCCAAATGGGTCGTCCAACGGATCCCATTTCAAAACTAAGTCATTAAACTTAAATAAGAATTCAAACTAAAGTATTACAAAAGTCATTACACTACAAGGAAATGAAAGGAAACCGACGGCCAAATCCGTCAGTAAGTCGTCGATAATAGCCTAAACCGACAGTTTTCTGACGGATTTATCTGTCGGGTCTAGCTCGTCGGAAATTAAAAATCCGTCGGTAATCCGTCAGAAAATACCGACAGTTCACTGACAGATGAAATACCGACGGCTTACTGACGATGTCAGTGGTCGGTAAATCTGTCGGATAAAAAACCGACGAAAACCGACCATTATTAACCGATGGCTTTTACCGACAGATTACCGATGGTTTACTGACGGTAAATCGCTAATATTTCCTACGAAAAACAGACGGCTTAATATAATAAAAATAATTCAAAATTACTGAATTAGTATTTTATTGAATTTGAATTTTCTAAAAACATTTATAAAAAATCATAATGGAACTATAAATAAATTTAAATTTAAATTTTCATAATTCGTATATATTTGAAAAACCCCAAAATTAATTGAAATTTTATAAATTTTAACTAAACTATATTTTTATAAAAAATCTCTAATTTAAAAATTCATAATTGAACTATTAACTTATGATTAGCTGCATGAGAAAAAGATTAGGATGAATATTAATTTTCCTCCAAATCAATTTGACCTAGATTTTAAAGTGTTATGGACCGCCCATTGTCCATTTTGTCCAGACCCATTTTGTCCATGTCCATTTAAACCCGCTCGAAAACGGGCTTGTCCATGAGCGGTCCATAATATCATGGACGTGGGCAGACCATGGACAGCCCGCCCATTTTAACAGCTCTAAATACAAGGCACTCATATCAGTAACCGAGGACCATCAATATCTCATCTTTTATTTTCGGATGAATCACTCTTTTTCCTTAAAGCGACCACCAGAATAGTTTACAACTCCTAAATATATTTAAGGAATATGAAGAAGCATCCGGACATATGATTGACCTGGAAAAAAGTCATCCATTACGTTTGGGAACCATGTTTATCATAATACAAGACAACGAATTATTAGTATCCTTCACATGCCAAATACATGTGGTGGCGAAAAATATTTGGGTCTTCCCGAATAGTTTGGACGGAAAGAAAAAGAAATGTTCAATTATATCTGAAATAGAGTACAACAGAAGATTGATGGGTGGCAAACAAAATTCCTTACAGCAGCTTAAGGAAATTCTCATTAAAGTTGTGGCTTACACAATACATATATATCCCATGAATTATTTTTAACTCCCAAAGAAAATTTGCTCGGAAATTGATAGTATGATAGCTCGGTTATGGTGGAGAACAACAGAAGACCATCATAAAATATCATGGGTAGCTTGGAAAAAATTATTAACACAAAATAAAGAATGGAGGGGTGGGATTTCGATATCTTCACCTATTTAATCAAGCTCTTCTCACAAATCAGATATGGAAACTACTACAACTCCCAACATGTCTGTTATATCGACATTTAAAAGCCAAGTATTTATGATAAGTCTGGGCATTCGGGTATTCGGTTCGGATTCGGGTCGGTTCTTTCGGGTTCAGGTTTTTTGGTACTGAGGTCGAGGCCCCATTCAGGTATTTTTAAAAATCGGGTCAGTTCGATTCGGTACTTCTAGGGTTAGTGTCGATTCGGATCTTGACATGGAAAACCAAAAAATACCCGATTTTTTTTGCTCCGGTTCGGTTCGAGTATTAATTCTCTGAATGTACCTGAAACTACTCAAAAGTATCTGAAATATCCTAAGAACCCGAGTAGTTTATATCCGAATCTACCCAAACTACTCGAAAATATCATAAATTTCCAAAAAACCCGAGTATTTTTTACCCGAAATCTACCCAAACTACTCGATATTATCCACAATAATCGAAAATTCTGAATATTGTTTTACCTGAATCTATCCAATCACTCGATATTATCCAAAATAACCGAAAAGTCAGTAATTTTTACCCGAACCTACCCAAACTACTCGAAAAATACCCGTAATACCCAAAAATTTAATATATACACTCGTATATAAAAATTTAGAACATGTATATATGTCTATTTCACAAATCATACTAATATATTATTAATATATACTTATATTTTAGTATGTTCGGATACCAGTTGGGGTTTAGGTTAGGTTCAGATTCGGGTTTTCGGATTTTGAAATTTAAAACCCGTTCGGGTATTTTAACACATCAGACTCGGATTCGGGTTGTGTTTTTTGGTTCGTATTCGGTTTGGGTTCTCGGATCCGGGTATTATGCCCAAACCAAATTTCCGAGATATAAATATTTTCTCAGCTACATGGGGTGCTCAGCCATCCTATGGTTGGAATTCCTTACATTTCGGTCGAGATCTATTGAGAACTGAAATTCAGGTCACTATTGGTAATGGTAAGACTACGCAGTTGGGTGTCGACCCAGGCTTCCAAAAAATTCCCCACGACCCCCAAAATTACTATCATCGGTTGATACAACTCAAGTTGTGAGAAATATTATTAATCCAAGTACTCAACAATGGGATGAGATTCAAATCTCACGGTTAGTTAAACCGGAGGACCATCATCTCATTCATAAGGTTTATTTACCTTCGTTACAACAGCTAGATTCATATTTGTGGAGCCATACAAATGACAGAAGATATACAATTAAAACAGGTTTCTGGGCTGCTCTCGATTTACGTGGAGTGGGGGAAGAATTAAAAACAATCACTGGCGAATAATCCGGATATTGCTATTAATATCTGGAAGATCAAGCATTTTCTTTGGCGCTTCGCTTCACGAGCGAATTTACGACGCTGAAATATCAATGTGAACCCTTATATTGCTCTCGATGTTGCTATGTCTCGGAGACTGGTGATGACGCTCTTTTATCATGCCCCTCTGTCAGAGCAATATGGAGAGTGCCCAATTATGTGATCTAAATAAAACCATAGAAGATAAATTAAGGTACCTTTTCTAATTCTACAATGATGCACACCTAGACCAACAATTCCGATCTACTCTTTTTTGGTTACTATGGCGGATATGGAAAAGTAGAAATGAGCTAGCCTTCAATCGTCATACAATTGATCTACAAGACATTGTGAACCAAGCGTTTGCTGATACAAGAAAATGGCTAGATCACAACTTGGAGCCAGAGCATCAGTTGAATATTGTTCCATCCACTACGCCTCGACGAGCCAAATGGACTACACCTTTAAGGGGTTGGGTTAAATGTAATTAGGACGCCTCTCACCATGAAGGAGCTTGTGCTTCCGGTTTGGGACGGATAATACAAAATTCACACTGTTTTAGAATGTGGTATCGAAAAATACCAAAGAAGAGTTTATGCGGAGGAAGTAGTATGTATTGCATTATTGTGGGCATTACAATCGTTTTGGGCTTTGATTTAGAACGGTGGAATTCGAGGGTGATAATATCAATATTAATGGCTTGATTAATAGCAACACTACAAGCCCTCGTATACAACGTTATCTAACAACAATCTGGCAATGGCGTAATATGTTTAAATTCGTCTTCAAAACATTCTACTGATACTTATTCTATCTTTCATTGTTGTCCAAATTTCTTAATATCTTTTGTAAACAATGACCTTGAACATGGTGATTAATTACTATTTTAGAAGGAAAAAAAAAAAGTAAAATGCATGAACCAATTCCTAAGATTTTGGTTGGGAGCAAAATGCCATTTAAGAAATTGAACAGTGTAAAATGCCTAAAAACAAAAAGTGTGTTAAATAATGGACTAGCAAAGCCCAATAGTCATTATAAGTATTTGTTATAAACTTTAAATAAATAAAAAAAAAGAGAAAGAAAAGGTAAAAGTGGGAACAGTCGAATCGAACTTTACTCCTCCTTGCAATTTCTTTTTTTGACTTTTCCTTTGCTTTGACTGCTCAGTCTTTTTTTTTTTTTTGATCAATCCATCACACATCTCTTCTTCTTCTTCTTCAACCTCTTGAATCTCAAATTCTCAATCCTCAATCCTCAAGCTTCTTCTTCTTCTTCCTCTTAGCTTCAACAACAATGTCTAGTTTCACTTATACTTCTGCTTTCAACTTATCCGAGTCCCCTTTAAATCCCGCCATTGGTTCTTCGTCTTCTTCCTCTGCGTTCGTTTTACCTTCCGATGATGATACCGATGACGCTTGTAGCATCTGTCTTGAGCCTTTCACTCTCCAGGATCCTTCCACTGTCAGATTCTTATATCATCTCTCTCTTTTTGTTATTCTACATTTGTCTCTCTTTCCTGGGTTTTACGATCACGTTCTGGGTTTATTTTCCCTTTTTGCCTGAAATCTTGGATCATTGGATTGTGACAATGAGATTTTGCCTTAGATTAATACGAGATCGTTTGATTACTTGATCATTTGTTTTTAAACCCACCAGTGAACATGTTCGATTGATTGCCTCGCTTTCTCATCTGGCCCTATTGAATCTAACATAAACAAGTTCCATTGTTGTTACTTCTCCGATGTTCCAATATCTAAATCTGCCAATGGATGTTCACTTTCAGGTTACAAGTTGCAAACATGAATATCACCTTCAGTGCATCATTGAATGGTACTTTTATGTTTATGTCAACTCCAATCTGTGATCTTATTTATTCTTTGTTTGGATGTTAATCTTGTTCTTCTGTTCATCCATCAGTGACTGATTTGTAATTGGGGTTGTTACACAGGTCACAGAGAAGCAAAGAGTGTCCTATTTGCTGGCAATTGTTTGTTTTGAGAGATCCTGCTAGGTACTTATTCAATCATCTAAGGATAAAGATTTAGTTCTGATGATTTAAGTACTATACATTGATACTTTCCTGACAATTATGTCCTAATAGTATTGGTTCCTATTTGTAGCCAAGAGCTTTTGTCTGCTCTGGAAAAGGAAAGATTGTTGAAAACCAGGAACATATCTTCATCATCTCCAATATCTATTCATCACTCCCATGAAGATTTTCACTCAGAGGAGGTTCAAAAAGTATTCAGTGTGATTTATGAAATTTTGGGAGTTTTGGTTTTTGTAGTTGAGGTGACTAGGTATATAATGATATATTTTTTCCAGGAGGAATCACAGTTTAGTAGCTTTGATGAACAATTCTTGAGGCATCTCACTGAAGCTGCCCATAGACGTTGTTTGCTTCGCAGAAGGGAGAGTCAAATATCCTCAAGTCTTGTTTCGTCCAGTGATCCCAGTACGATTTATTCTACTGATATGGTCAATCTTTATCATATGTCTGCTATTTCCCATGTTGAACATCAAAACGCAAACTCTTGTCCAAGTCCTGGCTCAATGACCCTATCTCCTGTCGCTGGTCACTCTTCCATTCCTCCAGATAGCAACAACACATCCAGGTATTGACTTAAACAAATTCAAGTTTGGGTTATCGATAACGAGCTTTTATGATTTATAAAGGTTTCTATTTGCTTGAGTTGTCTCTATAACTAGCTTTCATGATTAGTACGGTTTCCATTTGCTTGAGTTGTCTCGATAAAATGTGTATATGGGACAAGGCTGCACAATTCAGATGTTCTTATATCGCCTGTTTTGCTTAGTTACTGGTTGGGTGGATTTTTGTCTACTGATAAATAATTGAGATGCTTAGGAATTCTAGACCATGTTTCTACATTATGCGGCTTCTTCTTGGAGAATGCACAAGCCTCTAAATTGGTTTACCTAAACCCTATTTGATAAACCTTGCTTCTGTCATCAGAATCTCCCCTGGCCTTACTCCATCTCGTTCATCGCAAAGTCCAGATTCACCTGAAGCATCCTCTCTTCCGGAAGCCATTAAATCCAAACTAGCTGCTGCTTCTGCAAAGTATGTCGATCAATCCCTCTTCATTTGTTCAGAAGTTGGTATAAAAACTGATGGGGACATGCCTTGCAGGTACAAGGAATCGATCTCTAAAAGTAAACAAGGTCTTAAAGAGAAGCTACTTGCTCGCAATAACTCAGTGAAAGAATTGAGCAAAGGAGTGCAACGTGAGATGAATACAGGAATAGCTGGTGTTGCACGAATGATCGAACGCTTGGATTTTGCTTCAAAACGTTTTGGTGGGTCAGCTCATGTATCAACCTCCACTGCTACTGGATTCAATTTCTTATTCAAAGGGAAGCGTGTAGAAGCCAGTTCTAAGTCTAACAACAATGGGGACAAAGCCGATCCCCAAAAGCTGCAGGTTTCAGACTTCTCCGCTTCTCCCAGTTTCTCGTTTTCTACATTTGTTTCTTTAAAACATAAAGCTATTGATGGGCTTTGCTAATGAGAATCGTTGAATTTATCTCAGGGAGAAGAAACGTTCTGAGGAAATCAGATAAATGGAGAGACTTTTAATGCAAGCGATGTACGTTTTCATTGAATCAACTTACCCGTTGGTCTTTTGCATCCTGCATTGTTCAGAGCTCACGGTCTCGTCTCTCTCTCTCTTCTCTCTGTTACTTTAAGGCTAAAATAAGCAACTGAGTAATTTTTTAATTACTCGATTTTCATGGAGTCAAAACTTTATATTAATTTATTTCAAAGGATAATGTTTATGTTTTTTCACGTAAAATTGGATTAGTCCACTCTCCACTGTAATCATTATTGCCCTATGATTCTATTTATAGATAAGTCCACAAACTAAATAAAAAAAATTGAAGATAAAAACCTAATTTGATTAGGGCATAAAACCCCTGAATACTAGCAGGGAAAGGCTATAAAAACTAAAGACATTCAAAGTTTCAGATATAAGATTAGATTGGGGAGAGGCAAAAGAAGAAGGCAAAGACAGAGACATATACAAAGGTTAAGCTAAGAGATAATGACAGGAGAACCTTCTCCGTGCATTAATGGCTGTGGCTTCTTCAGCACGTCACAAACAAAGAACCTCTGTACTAAGTGCTACAACGATTTCTTAAAGGACGAATCTGCCAGATACTTGGCCACATTGAACAACAACTCGGAAACAGCAGCGGAGGCGGCTGAAGAGATCACAGCCGAGGAGGCCTCGGCGATGGAGGTGAAGAAAAAGAGTAGTAGATGCAATAGGTGCAAGAAGAAGGTGGGGTTGCTAGGGTTTCACTGTAGATGTGGCCACGTGTTCTGCGGGTCTCACCGTTACCCGGAGGAGCATTCTTGTGCATGGGATTATAAATCTGCGGCCATTCAAGAGTTAACAAAACAAAACCCTATCGTCAAGGGTGATAAACTCTACAGACTTTAGTCAACCTTTTCACCAATTGCTTTTTTTTTTCCTTCGTGTAAATATTTTTACAATTCTGTTTTCTGTTCTTATAACTTAATTATATGATCGAGTTTGTGATCAACTGAACATTCTGTGTCCGGCTCGCGTTCTTAGGAATATGATGCCGAAAGCTAGGTTTTATATCGAACAACTACAAAATCGATCCTTAAACACACAACTTTTTATTTTAATTGGATTTTTTGAAATTATTTTGTTTATCAGTTTAATAACAACACTTTTCTTTTCCAAATTTTTTTTACAAAAATAAAAATCATTAATAAATGGAGTATAACCACTACAAGAAAACACTGATTTTGCAACATTCATATCCGTCGCTAAATCGTTGCAAACCAGGTTTTGTGTCGACTTTGCGACGAAAATCAAAACGTCGCAAACAGCGTGACGCAAAATACGAACCGTCGCTAAATCTTCGTAAATTTTGCATCGTCCGTAAAATCGTCGCAAATTCGACGCAATCAGTACGTTGCTAATTCGTCGCAAAATTAGCGACGAATTAGCGTCGATNTGCAATGCGACGATCCTAAACGTCGCAAATTAGCGACGATTTAGCGACGAAAGAAAATTTTGTTGCAAAAACAGGTTTTGTGTCGACTTTGCGACGAAAATCAAAACGTCGCAAACAGCGTGACGCAAAATACGAACCGTCGCTAAATCGTCGTAAATTTTGCATCGTCCGTAAAATCGTCGCAAATTCGACGCAATCAGTACGTTGCTAATTCGTCGCAAAATTAGCGACGAATTAGCGTCGATTGTTAATTCGATGCTAATTCGACTCAAAATTAGTGACGTTTTTGCGACGATTCACTCATACAATTTTGCAACGATTTTAGAGATTTTGATATTATATATAATTAGTTTTCATGTGAATTTATTTTTCAAATTCAGTTTAAAAAAAATAAATATGAATAAAATATTGAAATACTGTTCATTTTCAAATTAAAATATTCTAATATATATTTCAATATTAATATAATTTTCATAATTAAATACATTTATCCTAAGATAATATTTCATAATCAAATATTTAATTTTACAATAATATTCCAATCCTAATCTAAATATTTCATTCCAAATCTAAATATTTTAATCCAAATCTAAATATTTTAATCTATGTATAATATTCCATAACTAAATTCTATCCTAAATATAATATTCCAATCTAATCTAAATATTTCCATCCTAACAATAATATTTCAATCCTAGTCTAAATATTCCAATCCTAATCTAAGTATTTCAATCCATAAAAACATATGAGAGAGAGTGAGAGAAGAGAGTGAATGAGTGAGTTGGGAGAGAATGAATGGTGTTTTATATATAGGAATTGGCAGACGTCCCTAAATCGACACAAATACGATGCTAAACTGGGGCAAAATTTTTGAAATAAAATTTAAAATACTTGGATCATCTTTCTTTCCGGCAAGGATAACGTCGATTTTGCAACGAATCCTCGCTAAATTAGCGCCACAATTTCATAAAATTTTGAAATAAAATTTTAAAAATTAGGACCATATTTATTCGCGCGAGGATAACGACGATTTTGTAACGAATCGTCGCTAAATCGTCGCTAATTTGGTGGCATATTGCGACGATTTAGCAAAGAATCATTGCAAAATCGTTTCAAAATTAATTAAAATTAAATATTAAATTTGCAACGATTCCTTGCTAAATCGTTGCTAATCCGTGGCATTGGTTTAAACATTTTATCAAAATAATAAAACTAGATATGCTACATTCTATAAATTAATCATCAAGATCATTATTATGATATAAAGATGATTTCTAATGTATTTGTGCAATTTATTTATTTTTATGTTGTTTTACAAAATTTAGTTTCGAGTTCTAATACTATTTATTTGTGGTTTAGGGTATAAAAGATTTTGTAACGATTTAGCGTCAATTGCTTATGTTGTCGATAGATCGTCGCAAAATCGCAACTATTTTGCGACGTTTTAGCATCGAACACCACAGTTATTTCTAAATCGTCGCAATGCGACGATCCTAAACGTCGCAAATTAGCGACGATTTAGCGACGAAAGAAAATTTTGTTGCAAAAACGTCGCAAACTCGACGCTATTTTGCAACGAAAATATGACGACGCAAAATCAGTGTTTTCTTGTAGCGAACAGTAAGTTAAATTTAAAACGTATTTATATTGCAACAAGATATATATAAACTTTAGCACCTTCATTAAAAAAAATAATAACTTTTTCACGTGAAATTAATATCATTTTAAGAATAGTTTTTTTTTTGGGCAAACAAGTTCACAACACGTTAACATCATGCCAAATAAGATCATAGCTGTGAAACAATTCACCATCCCATATGTTTGAAACGTGGTAGCCTCAATATCTTAGCCGGAGAAAGAGCGTATATTTAGCTATAAAGTTTTGGACATAAAACATGAATGTAAAATCTCTTTAGTCCCAAGATAAATCATTGATCATACTGATTGGGAGTAATTCATCCCTCCAAGCAAAGTTCAAACTAGAGAGGGTAATAAGGTTCAACTTCTTTTGGAGGGACCGAGCCATAAAACCACACTACCTATGTTTTTGTTTATTTAGATGAAACAGTTTCCTAAATGTTTACGTTTATATGTTAAAATCTTATAATTATCATTTGTAAGATCTAAATGCCAAAGACAGACTCAAAGAAAAAACCATGCGACTGTATCTCACGTTGATCTGGAGATATAGTTAGGAGTGTAAAGTAGGGAAGAAGATGTGAAATGAGAAGAGAAAATAGGAAGTCTACCTTGGCGAGCATAGCATCTCAGAGTGATATCTATAACATTTGTGACTGTTTCATCTTCATTGACAACAAAACGGATGGGTCCAGTACTCCCTACCACCTTGATGCTTACAAACAATCTATTCTCCTTCAAATTCTGCATCTTCTTTTTCTTCATCCTCGCTTTCTCTATCTTTTTCACATTAATTTATATCCGTCTTTGTTTTCTTGTTTAGTTTGGTGTGGGATGATTAGTTCAGCCCCCTATTTAAACTTGTCACACAACCTATATGATTTAGTGGTACTCATTAGGCTTTGATTGTTAAAGCTAACAGTAAATGTGTAGCAGTGCAAAACAGAAGCATTAAGGTAGTAAAGTTGTGAGCTATTTTATATTGATATGATACATGTGATTGGTATAGTATTTAGGCATAAAATTATAAAATTAGACATCTTATGTTTTAGAAGTGGCTTTAATTGTTGTGTCTGTTAGATTTACAGAATAAGAGAAGTGGAGAATGAGAGAGTATAGAGAGAATGGGTGAAGTGAGATTTTATTTCACAGATTGTCATACAAATGAGGAGGTTACAGGTTACATATATAGACTTTACAAAAGACCTACACTAACCTTAAACCTAGAAAAGTATAGAGAGCAACAGAGGGACAAGTCTGGGAATTCCCCAAAAGTGGTCCACACCACTCCAGCGTGCGTTTCTCTCTCTACCTTATCCAGAAACGCTCCTCTTCATTTGAATTCAAAGTTTTGGCGGGATGGGCCCAAATGGGCTCGATCATTTCTGACTCGACCTCTAGACTCGAGCTGGGCTGCTCGAGTCAGGCCCACTCGACCTCTAGACTCGAGCTGGGCTGCTCGAGTCAAGCCCATACTCGGCCCACCTTGACTCGACCTCTAGACTCGAGCTGGGCTGCTCGAGTC
>SMJT01000043.1:669886-694094 GCA_004349715.1 Crucihimalaya himalaica
CAAGCCCATACTCGGCCCACCTTGACTCGACCTCTAGACTCGAGCTGGGCTGCTCGAGTCAAGCCTACTCCTTCAATCTTCGGCCCATTTATTCTATCCTATGATCAAATACTCCCCCTCAAGCTTAGCCGCAAAGAACTTTGGAGGCTAAGCTTTATTGCCTATGATTATCACCTCATTAAAAACCTTAGCACAGAAAACCCAGTGGACTTCCCAGTTTCAATATCCTGAAAACACACATCATTAGGACTGAAAATAGCATTGCAATTTAGATCCTTGGTAGTTCTCCTAACTGATAGAAAATTTGAGGTGAAATTAGGCATAAAGAAGGCCTTAGAATTTTTATCAAAGACCCTAAGATTCCCTACTCCTTTAACCGGTATTTGATCACCATTAGCTATAGTCACATGACCTAAGGCAGGTTCTATGTTGTTAAGGAGATTAGAGTTACTTATCATGTGGTGAGAAGCACCCGAGTCCACAACTAGAGAATCCCTAGGCCTATGAGTATAGAAAGTGGTACCAGACTCCTTTAATGCAGCAATGGATTTGAGAATGGTGTCTAAGTCAGATTTCTTCATAACAATATCTCCTTGAGACGAAGCTGCCATGGCTGTCTCTTGCTTGACTAACCCACTCTGTCCACTTGCGCTTGGAGTTTCCATGGAGAGGTTTGCTCGATGATCTTTGAACTTGGATGGCTTGAGATGAGGATGAAGAATCCAGCATTTGTCCTTGATATGCCCCTTCTTCTTGCAGTAGTCACACACCCAAACCTTCTTCTCTTCATGTCGATAGACCCCTTTATTAGCCATTATGAGTTCTCCCTTTCCGCTAAAGAGACCCAGTGACCCTTGTTCCTTCTGGATTTGAGAGCAGACCTCATCAAGACTTGGAAGCTTGTCAGACCTTAAGATGTGCTTGATCAGGTCATTGAACATCGGATTCAAGGTCAGGAGAAGCCCAAAGACCTTGTCTTGTTCACGCCGTTCATTGAGTGTTGCTGGATCAATGGTGTTTGGTCTCAGCATATCTAGTTCTGCCCACAGAGCTCTAAACTTCCCCAGATGCTTAGTGAACTCAAGATCCTCCTGACTGAGATTGTTAATGGCTCTTTTTACTTCAAACACTCTGTTCAGGTTGGAGACATTCCCATAAACATGCTTGAGGGTTCCCCATAACTCTTTTGCATTTTCACAATAAGAGTAGGCTTCAAGGATTGAAGCTTCAAGAGAACCTTGGATAATAGCAAGAACAGTCTGATCTTCTTGAAACCATTTAGCTTCTTCAGCCTTGATTTCATCAGCCTTCTGCTTGTCATCGCCTATGGCTTCTTTTGGCATGAACTCCTCTTCAACGTGAGCCCAGAGACCTCTCCCACATAGCGCCGTTTTCGTGGTTCTAGACCAGAGAAGATAGTTTTCACCTCTCAAGGTGACATGAATAACCAGAGATTTAAGTGGATCCATGGTCAGAAAGAAAGAGATTGATACAAGTCTTTTCTAGCTCCTTATTTCACAACTCAGGAACCAATGGTTCTGAGGACATAAAGTCTCAGAGTGAATCCAGGCTAGAAAAGATAGTAGATATTACTAAAATAGAATGGAGAATAGAGAATAGAACTGAAAATAAGATCTTAATGCTCTGATACCATGTTAGATTTACAGAATAAGAGAAGTGGAGAATGAGAGAGTATAGAGAGAATGGGCGAAGTGAGATTTTATTTCACGGATTGTCATACAAATGAGGAGGTTACAGGTTACATATATAGACTTTACAAAAGACCTACACTAACCTTACACCTAGAAAAGTATAGAGAGTAACAGAGGGACAAGTCTGGGAATTCTCCAAAAGTGGTCCACACCACTCCAGCGTGCGTTTCTCTCTCTACCTTATCCAGAAACGCTCCTCTTCATTTGAATTTCATTTGAATTCAAAGTTTTGGCGGGATGGGCCCAAATGGGCTCGATCATTTCTGACTCGACCTCTAGACTCGAGCTGGGCTACTCGAGTCAGGCCCACTCGACCTCTAGACTCGAGCTGGGCTGCTCGAGTCAAGCCCATACTCGGCCCACCTTGACTCGACCTGTAGACTCAAGCTGGGCTGCTTGAGTCAAGCCCACTCGACCTCTAGACTCGAGCTGGGCTGCTCGAGTCAAGCCCATACTCGGCCCACCTTGACTCGACCTCTAGACTCGAGCTGGGCTGCTCGAGTCAAGCCTACTCCTTCAATCTTCGGCCCATTTATTCTATCCTATGATCAATAGTGTCTACTGAAAATTGATCAAGTTATGAGGATTTAATTGTATTTTTGTAATTTTTATTTTTTTATGCTTAGGAAAACCTCTTTTTAAAAACATTGGACTATTGAGCATTTAAAAGCCCTATATGCTTTCTTTCATGCTCAATTCATCAATAGTGATTAGTTTAACAAGTTCCAAACATGGAATCTGATGATTGGTGTCTACGTTATTTATATGTACTTCTACCCACCTCAATCTCAATGTTCTTGCAAGATACAAGAGAATATCAATAGAATCTTGAAACGGTAATATTCACTTTATTCTATGGGTTCTTACATAAGTAGAATCTCCTAATCGTGGTGACCAATACTCTCTCTTCATCATGTGCCTTAGTCGCCTTTTATGGTACCCCAAAAGCCTTTAGAACTGATTTTTAATGAGGGATTATTATTGAATCTACCACAATTAAGGAGTGTGGTTGTTGGATCTACTACTTTCTTGAACGATCAAAAGAAATACCACTTTCTTGTGGTAGATCATGGTTAAGTCAGACGAAATTTCCCTTGGCTGACCATTGGGCAACATTATTCATAGCTTGTCCACGAATACATGAATATGTCCACCAACACAATTATAATATACACAGAAATAGCATATCGTTGACCAATAAATTATAGTCATTGCTCACAAGTTGTCCACGAAGACATGAGTTTACATTTGTATAATCTTTATAACTAAAAATAACACATGATGGACAACAATTCTTATGGTGGATAATATATTACTCACATGTTGTCCACGAATACATGAATATGTCTACCAAAACAGTTATAATACACATAAGTTTGTCCACAAATACTAAAATAGCATGTCGTGGACCAATAAATGATAGTCATTACTCACAAGTTTTCAACGAAGATATGAGTATACATTTGTGTATTTTTAATTTACTAAAAATAACACACGATGGATAACAATTCTTATGGTGGACAAAATGTATTATAGACAGAATTGTGCATCTAGCTCTCATTTTATTCGACTAATTAAATATCTTAACAATAATTGAAGAGAAATAAAGTTTTGGTGGGCACTTGAATGCAATTTATTTGGACAAGACATGTGGTTATTTAGAGAGTTTTTAGGGTTATGTTTGTCATTTCAATTTTGAGAAAGTGGTAGATTTGGTAAGGTTGTGAGAAAGTGGTATATGGTGTAATAATTTTTTAATGGTATAAGATATAATTTTGGGAATATTGTTGAGACTACAACTTTTTAGGAGAGAGGTTTGCAAAATGACACAAATGCGTATAGGATATTACCCTTCCTGACCGAGCTTTTTTGTTTGATTGTTCGCTGACCGTGATACTTTTAAAAGCTGCGAAGGTTTGGAGGGAGTTGGGCGGATATAAAATTTCTCACCAACAAAGCATTGTTGGTCTCCGAGACGTGATTCCAATAACAAAACTGAAATAAACATAATGATGTGACCAGAATAAATGCTTAAAATTATCAATATGGGTCCAACAATGCTTTTGTTAGGTCTTTTGGGAAATTTAAAGTATTTGTCGCTGGACCTAGTGGGTTTTTGGTCCACGGGAGTAATATATGCATTGAGAAATTGTAATAAATATAATGAAAAATGTATTATAAATATAGGTCCACGGATATAGGCGAGAGGATTAAGTCCACGGGTATCATTGGTCCACATGTTCAATATATGTGGGACAAAAAACTAGAAAATGAAAGGAAAATGGGATGGTCTACATAAAAAAAAAACCAATATTAAAGACAAGAAATAAAATAAAAAATCAGAAGACAAGGTGAGAAAAGAGCGAAAATTTTGAAAAAGTGGAGGGAAATAAACACCTTATGACAAAACTGAATATTAATGATACATGACGCTTGGGAAAAAATATAAAAAAATAAAATAGCGAAAGTTTGTAGGTTTGCTAAGTGAAAGAAGTCTAACGAAGAACAAAAACTCTCGAAGGAAAAAAAAAAGAATCCGATGTGGACATAAAGAAAAAATTGAAGAAGAATAGCATGGTGTAAGGGTGGACTATTGGTAAGTATAACATTTATTTTGTTGTTGTTCAATAATCGCATTTAATGCTAACGAAGATGCAGATTTAGTCTTGACTGCTGATTGATTTTAATGCATCATGTAGACATGTTCGGATGATGGACAAATCAGTGATGGTGATAGTGGGAGACTGGGAATTTTTGGATTAAGGAAAATGGCATTTCAGAGTTGCAAGTGATATTTATGCAAGATGTTTCGAAGATTTCACAAGAAAAGTTATCAAAACGAGGTTGGTGCCGAAAAAAACATAAGTGGACAAATCCTTGAACACCAGCTGACATATGAAAGTTATGATATTTTACAAGTTATTAATGATTTGGAGGCTGTCCAGATGAAGAAGAATAATGATTGTGGTATTATTGTGAGCAGCACGAGAGACAGAGAAATGGTCCAACAAGGGGAGGATGTTGAAGACGTTGATAGCGATCAAGATTTTTCAGAATATGATCTCAATAACTAAAAGAAAAAAATTGATAAATATTATCCAATAGACTGAGAGCCTTATACGGATTGCTGCAAGCAAATTGGGAAGGAGACAGTTCAACAGCAGAGCAAGTTAACAGGTAAATAGGTAACAAATGGCGCAGTTGATATTCAAATTTTGGATAACTGGAAGGGAGGAAGGGATCTCAGTGCATGCAGTTCTAGCCTTGGTATTAGCAACAATTCCATGCATGGATCACGTAACAATTGGTAAATGGGTCACATCTAATGAAGATCTACGTGACAACAAGGATAAAAATAATCAGGTCATGCAGTCTGTAAACATGGTTGTTGATGGGGAGTGTTTTATTGAGTGTTTATGTGAGGCAGGCTGAGGACAGTGTTTCAGAAGGATGTCCATTGTTAATGGACGGTGCGTCCGTAGTAAAAGAACAAATATAAAAAATGAACGAGGCCTGGGGGAGGAGGCTCAGGGCTTGAGGTACGATGCACAAACATTCAAGGACAGCGCGATGCGTTTGTCCAGTGACATGGCTCACATGCATCTAAAAAAGGCCAGAGATGCAACTATGTCGGAAGAGTGTTCAAGAATAAGGGTGAGTTGTATAAAACACTGTCAGTGTATTCAATGAAAACACTGTAAGGGTGCTTTAGACAAAGGAAGAGTTATAGCCATATGTGATGAAAGCAAATGTAGATGGAGGATATATGCAACAAACCACGACAATTCAGCCAATTTAGAAATTTGAAGGGCAACATTAAAACATACTTGTGATGTAGGATCCCGATCAACATACGGGAAAAGGCTACGTATACAATACTAGCTGACCTACTTGAATCGAATTATGTCCACGGGAAAAGAGGTCCAAGAGCAAGCGAGTTACAAGAGATTGTGTTGTCCGAGTTTAATGTGACTATTTCGTAGATGAAGGCATGGTACGCAAATGAAATGGCAATGAAAAGAGCTAGAGGTGATGAGTAATCATGTCACAAATTCCTATCAAACTTACTTATTTTTTTTGAAGAGCACAAATCTACGAACTTTGTCCACGGTTAAAACAACAGTAACCTGAGACAAACTACATTATATAAGTATTTGTTCTTTCATTCGTAGCTTCAGTGGCATGATATAAATACCTAAAAAAGATTATTGTTATAGACGGAATATAGACAAAAGGAAAGTATCAAAGCTGCCTGGTAGCCGCTAGTGAACAAGATGGGAATTACAAAATATTTCCTTTGGGCTTTGGAGTTATTGACGGAGAAAATACAACAGGGTGGACATGGTTCTTCGAACAGTTACAACATTTTGTCCCCGACGAAGACAACCGATGAGAAGGAACTTGTCTTCGTCTCAAATAGATATAAAGCCATATATGCAGAACTAAGGAAGGTTTACCCTCTATCACATCATGCAACATGTGTTGTCCATCTGGTTAGAAATGTTAAACATCATTTCAAGTGTGAGGGATTGGGACGAATAATTTCATGTATTGCAAGGGCATACACAATTGGATTTCAAGGGTTTTGTTAATGTGTGAATGTGTATATATGTATGTATCTCCTTTTTTAAGGAGCCGTCATAGTGAAACACACACTCAAACCCTCAGATCAAACTAGCACATTGATCTCTTATCCTTGAAAAGTTGTAGCTGTTGTTGATGTCATTTGTACGTTGAAAGCAAGAGATTGTGAGCTGTCATTGTTGTGGTGGTGGTGGAAACCACTAGTGGATTTTTGTAGTGGATATAGCAAGCCTCTATGGTTGTGGAAGAGCACATCCGGAGTGATCGGAGGTGGAGGAGTAGATCAGAGGTGGAGGAGTAGATCAGAGGCGGAGAAGAGGAAGAAAGAGAAAGAAAGAAAGAAGATTAAAGCAGTGTGGAGGAGCCAACTTCGGAGGCCCGCCGGCGCTGGAGATAACGTCTTCCAAGGAATAAAAATATGCCAACGTGGCACAACCAACCCAAGAGTCCACAGCAACTGACGGAACTTTAATCGGAGTTATATTCAAGAACTTATGTGCGTTGCTTTCTGGTCAAGTAATTCCTAAATCTCTCAAAACGCAGAAATTCTAAAAAACGGTTTCGTGTTGGTTTTTTTAAGGTGACATTCGGAGATCCGAAACTATTCTGATCGGAACAAAATTTGGTGGCAAGAATCAACGGTGGGATTGTGATTCTAACGGTTAGTTATTGTTTTATTTGTGTGGTTCAGAGACAGATTTGTATCAGGTAAATTATGAAAAGTTGTATTGTTTGGTTGGGCAAACAAACTCGGTTTGAGCCAAAACTTTGTAAGAGCTTTTAGATCTGTTGGACGTAGGTTTTGGTTGATAGAGAACCAATTGGGAGTCTATGAGTATGGGAAACATGTGGTTAGAGCTAAGACAAATGAGAAGTGAGTTGTTATCATCATGTGGCTAAGGTAAGGGTGGTATTTGTGAAGCATAGTATCGTTTTCTTTGGTTATGGTTCTTTATTCTGAGCATATATGCTTCGATCTGTTTGTCTAGCGTAAAGATTATATGATAGTATGATTTAATGATGTATGGTGATGCTTAATGATGTGATAAGTGATGATGTTTGGTGGTATGTATGTTGATATGTATGTTATTGGTGTTGATGTTAATGTTATGGTATGATGAAAGTAAGTTTTAGAAAGTATGATGATGTGTGTATGACTAGGGAGAATTGAGTTATGGGTCGTGGTCTCACTAGTAACAATGGACAGTGACGGACCGACGGGTTAACAGCTAGTCAAGAACGGCTGACGAGCCTGGAAATGGGAGTGTCTGAACCATGAGGGCTAGCCTCCACTCATGAAGTTCTAGTCATCACGAGGATGATTGGCCTAACGATGTATGAATGATCTATTATGAATAAGATGAATGGTAATGTTTAGAAAGTAAAGCATGCTAGGTTGATTGATGTGTCTAAGTATATGTGTTATGATGATGGTTGTATAAGTTTAGAAAATGTTCTATATTTGAGTGTGAAGAGTTGATCCCCTCACTGAGTAATTCATTACTCACCCCCCACTTTTCTCTTTTTATCTCCGGTTAGTAAGCTTCAAGAGTTGTTTATTGAAGTTTTTTTTAGTGGGTGAAGTTTAAAGAAAATGTTTTGGCAAGATCGGATGAACAGTCTTGGCCTGTATGGCGGAACGAGTGTTACAACGAGACTATTTTTCCATCAGCGAGGGAGAAGGACTCTGATGTACCAGACTATTTAAAGTTAACCTACCGAAAAACAAAAGAGGATCAAGGAGACCTCGTACATCAGTGTCCATCGTAAGGAGAGTATGTGGTAAGTATATATATACAAGCATGGACAATATAACTAATGGACACATTTAAGAGTTATACTAATAAAGGATCTTAAACGTGTATAGGCGCATGGAAAGAAGCGGACAAAATTAAACAAATGTACTATTTGTGGAAAAAATGGCCACAATAGGGCAACATGCAAAACGTCCATATAGCGGCGTATTTCCAATGGAAGAAGCTATTCCAATGTTCTTTTCTATTTTTTTTGGCAAGCATGTGGTAGTGCTGATCGGTATGTGTTATACTTGTGTGATACTAAGGTTTATGAATATTTTAAATTAGGGTTTATGTTTTGGGAACAATGATGTCATTCATGAAACATTTTGGAAATAGTGATGTCATCTCCTAAGTATTAAGTGAGATGTTATTTATTAAGAAACCTAAAATAATAGACAATGATGTTGAAAAACGTAGATAACAATAAAATTAAATAGATAGACAACATTGATGGCATAAATAAATACTTGTGGACAAAATGACATAGAATAATATGAAACATTGTTTAATAAATGACAGAACATGTGAAAACATAGATAAAATCGATATCATAATCAGAATGAGAAAATTCTAAAGAACCTACGACAAATCCACGAAGAGAAACATGGAGGGCAGCGATCATCCGATTTGCATCTGGCACAAATGGTAGGACAGATGGGGAGAGAATACATAAACTTAGCAAAACAATTAGGGGTGTCGCTCTCAGCTGACCCTATGTAGAAAAAGTCGTAGAAGACTATACGAACCACTTCATTAGCGTCTTCAAAATGGTGAAAGCTATTTTTGAATGTATTCATGTATTTTATACCGTACTTTTTGTTACCAGAAGAAATCATGATTAATGATAGCGCTAAACAAATCTTAGGTGGTAACCTATTATTGGGATAGAAATATCGAAATAGTGAGGAGAGCAAGATAACGCATCACCATGATTCCATTCTTTACCAACAAGTCTAAGACTCTATATATAACAAGCACTAGGGTTTGAAGCTTTAACACATCTAAAAAAAAGATCTAAACATGCGGCCTTTGTTTATGGCATGAGGATGGTCTTCTAATAGAAGAGAGAGGTTCCCCTCGAGACATCTTCATCGAATAATATATTCATACCTTGTATACATGTTACAATAAATAGACCAAGATGGTGAAAACCAGATTTGGCTACAAGGCTAATAATATGTTTAAGAAGATGTTTTAGAAGAGATAGAAGGAAAAAAATTTGAACTCTCTACAAATATAGAAGATATCTTTGCAAAAATAGAATAATATGCCTACTATTAATCAACTCAAAACATCTGATATATATAGTCCACAAAGGTACCTATTAATTATGTAACATATTCAACATAAATCCCCAGACATTCCATGACCTAATGAATTATTTCGTGGACATAAGAATAATAGACACGTTTATTACTTTAAAAATATATCAGATAATGAGTCTTAACCAAAAAACACAGGAAATCGACCAAAATGGTGGAAGATGACAAAGCTTAAGCTAAACATAACATTCAAGATGTGGATAAGGTATATAGTTAAAGGATTACAGAAATAGAAGAAAAAAAAGGACTAAGGGACTATCGTAAAATCAAAATGATTTCGGATGAGAAAACCAAGAAGACTGCGGCAACGATAGTGAGCGAACCAAACCGATGAAAACCATAACAAATGTTAGCAGGAGGAGGAGGGTTATGACGAGGAGGAAGATTTTCCAAAAAAGCGGTTACATCTTCACGATGTCCCTCAATGGCGTATATCTATTGCTTGAAACGATTGACATCACCTTGGTTGCCACTAATTTTGGCCCACATCATGCGGGTATCAACCTTTTCACCACATGAGCTAATGTGAAATAAGTGAGTCTATCATTACATGACTCGATCTCAGCTTGGACATCTTTGATCTCATCCAACATCGCTTCATCCCACCATTTGAAAATATGACATTCACCATCCTAACATTTATTAGATACGAATTGGAATTAATGGACAATAATGAACAATGACACTGAAGATAAACGGATCTAAATAACGGTGTTAACCTCTGTATCTGAGCATGTGTAGGTCATCCTCCCTAGATCGTTTACTGTACACGCAACTTTGATGATAGGAGTTTTACTGCAATAGCACCGTCAAGGAATCCCAAAACCAGAAGTCCAATCTCTAGAGGAGATATAGATGGTTCAATGTAACTGTAACTATAACCGTGACTCATCTTGGCGATAGCTACGAAGAAAAAGAAATGTAAAGAAAAAACCCAGAAAATGAGAGATGTTGATTTTTGGGGTCGTAAACAGAACTGAAGGAGACAGAGGGTATATATGTATACAATAATAAAATATAATAAGTGTGTCTAAGATGAGGCTGATTGACAGAACAATACATGCTCACAACTATTTATTACAAGAAGTAATAAAGAAGGTTGAACAGTTGGAGGAGCGTGTAGGATAAGGCAGCAAAAAATAGCAGTTGGATTACGGATAGAAATGAGTAATGATATACATATGCTCAAATTAAGTCTTCGTGGTTATGGACAACTTGGGAATTTGACCGCCCGAACCAAAAAAAAGAATTGAGAGACAAATATCTACACACGAATATGAAGAAGTAAATTAAAATACACAAAAGATGGATATTAGATCAACAAAATCAACGTTATATTATTAGAAACCAAATATCCTAATAAGAAATAAGTTCAGTCCAAAAGTATTAGTAACAATAGTCCTAATAAGAAATAAGTTTTGGCGCAAAGAGAAGAATAGATAAAAACATTTGGGAAACAAACAACAGTTCATTGTTCAAATTGTAAGATGAAAGAGACGAAGTGATGGAAAATGAGCAGATGGAGTGGACAAACTCTTCATAGACATCTATGGGGTATTGCATACATAAATTCTCCATCGTTGTCTCAGTAATTCTTTCAAGAGACATTCCCTATGAATAGAGCTAAGTGAACTGCACCGAGAACGGCCCACAGTCGCCATACGTTCATTTTGAGAGACATCAACAAGGCGCTCGAACGAAAAGGTGGTGGGCAGCGAATAGTCCAATTAACTATTTGGGGTTACGCTATCCCTTATGAACAAAGGCAACATTTCAACGATTGATTTCATCGTTTCGCCACTTCCTTCGTTTTCGTACCTAGAAGATAAGAATCCATGATAGAGATTTTGACGGATTTTAAATTAATGGCAAGAGCAACCCAGTGTTGTTTTCCCCAATTCATGAGGGAATAAATGATGTCTACATCTTTAAACCATATCAGCTTGTGGTGACGGCCGATAACCATTCTACAAACATAATTCTTCATAGCACTATTCCAACTCCAAGTAATTTTGGAATTTCCCTTCTTAAATCGAGGGTACTCGCTGCACGGCGTCCTTGTGAACCATGTGTTTAGAATCGCAACACGATTCTGTACCAAGGTGTCACCAAATTTCTGCCAAATAAGGCTAAGATGTGCTTCCATGTGCTGAATTTAGGACAAGTTAAAAATAAAAATAGTAACTAGCTTAAATTAATGATTGTTAAAGAGAAATAGGAAGATAATGTACTGGAGTGTCAATCCACTTAGCTAGAGTGTGTATGTCCGTAAAAACAATTTTCGGGACATAATGACCTTCGATAACATATTTCCTACAATAGACATAAATCTTATGGACAAAAATATATTGACAAGAATGATTACTGAAAACTAAAGGATCAAAACTCACTTTTGTCTGTACGACTTGAGCAGTTTGAAAAAATGTTGTACCAAACCTGAATCAGCAACTACAAATGGTGCTAACGTCTCTTCATGTGTTCTAAAAAAACTAGAAGTCCCTACGACCTCCTTCGTCTCTTCCACCTCTTTCACATGAGACGTAACATATCTGTTAGGACATCTTCTTAGTCGCTTTGTACGCGCCGGGTTCTCAGGATGCAAATCAATTAGCTCGTCACTCTTGGATCGCTTCTTTGAATAGCTGTAATATTTTTTTTCATTTAACTTTGTGGACTGTTCGTAGACATTAGTGGTTGACTCAGAGACAACCATGGTCGATTCAGGGAAATCAACTGTAAAAAAATAAATGACAATTTTATACTATATGAACCATCGTGAAATATAAGAAACCATAAAAAAATTGATAGCTAATATACCTCAACAGATTTGGAAGATTTATTGACATCACCATCAGAATGATTATCCTCTTCTTCACTACCTTCCACACTACAAGTTACCTAGTTAATAGACAATTAAATTTGTATTCATAGAAAATAAGCTGAACAAAAACCAAAAATATATAATCATCTTCATTGGGATGTTCACCGCCAGGTGAATGATTATTTTCTTCGTCAACAACGAGAGTGTCATTCTCAGATGCCTATTTAATAGAAAGAAAATAAAATAAAATTATGACAATATATTTAAAACCACGTGAAAATTAATAGACACATGCACCTGTAGAGTATTAGATTGGACAGGGGGTGGTATATTCAGAGTGGTGTCACCAGCAACAGTTGAGAGCAATGGTTCTTGATGAGGTAGAAATCGATAAAAGTAATACACATTCATAACCAGATAACAAGAGGAAACTTTCTTTAGCAAAACATAAATTAAATTACTTTTCCCTTTGAAGCTTCATAAGATCCTTCTTCATCTACATCATCAGACTCAGTTTCAAATATGGTTTTATCGTCATTAAAGGGGGATTCATTGCTTTCCAGATTGTGTGTGTCAGAAAATACTACATGTGTACAAAATAATGGGTATACCAATACTTTCTTAAATTGGCAATTGAGACACAAATATTTATATTGTCCATTCCGTAGACAAGAAAAATTATGTGTGTAGTAATGTCCACATGCGTACATATATATTTACCTGATCTTCGACATCTTCTCCTGTAGAAGACTCAACATTGCCACAGGCATCGTCCGGTTGTTTGTGTATTGAAAATAATTAAGGAGATAAAATAACGAGAAGTTTATGTATATAAAGCAAGGGACAAAAAACTATTTACATGTGCGTTATTTCCGACTTCTTTCGTTGGAGTTTTGGATAATGTGTTGATATCTTGAAGAATGTTTGGAACCCCTGCATAATCTTCCAAGCATGAACTATTAAACTGTTTAATAGAGCCATGTCCAACATAATTCTTAGCAATGGACGGGCCAGCTACAACTAAGGAGGGGGTTTGAAAATTTGGAGTTTTATCATGTTCTCCATCAGACAAGACACCATCTTTATGCATCAATGACGTCATCAATGATTTTATTCTTTCTTGGTGGCAAACAGATTACGAAGGGACTCACTATGCAAGGGAAATTCTTGCGCTACTATCATCTTAATTTCTTGTTTGTGAGATTCAAGTTTATCATCAATTTGAATCATTTCATCCTCAATGTTATAGACTTCTTTTCCTTTGTCAGCATTTGGAGGAGCAATGTTTCCCACACCCCCGGCCTTGCCTTTCGCAGTTCTCTTGGACTTACCTTGAACCTTTGATCTCGTGGACAATTTGGAGTCCACGATAATGATTGGATGTACATCTACACCACCTTGCTCTATTGCTTAAGAAAAAAAAATCACTACTTAAAAGTATCTCAAGATAGACGACAAATGAGTCATCTACCACATCATCCCATGTGTTGACATCATCGTATAAAGTATCTTTCCTGGGTAGAAATGCCTCAATCACGTACTAGATGATATATCATGGTTTTTACCCATTTTTAGCCATGCTATAAGTCCTTTTGTTGAGTCTTTTCTTTAGTTTTAGAGTCTTTCAGGTTCTTTTCAAGTTATAGGCGCGTATGGAGCTAATTGAAGGATTTGGAAGCTTTTGAAGCAATCTGGAGTTCAAGCCGTTCGGGAACAAGCTCAGCATCGATCGACACTGAGGAGCATCGATCGACACCATTCGTTTGGAAGAACCACGACCAAAGAACCTGGCATCGATCGATACCACTTACGGCATCGGTCGATGCCAGTGACCAGAACGCGAGACAAACCCCAAGATTATCCAGAAGTTTTCCTTATTTTGAAGATAACTCCAAAAACGTTTTGATTAGCTATTTAATTAGGTTTTACAGCCTCTAGAAAAACACCTTGTGATTTCGGGAGATAGGTTTTTCTGCAATTGAGTCTTTTGGAGAAGAACTCTTGAACCTCTTTGTATTCTTACTCTATTTCATTGTTTTATATGATATCTATTCTATTCATGATGTTTATTGCTTTCACCATGTCTGAGTAGATTCCCTGTTAGGATTAGGGTAACTTAAAGGTATTTGATGAATTATTAGATTTGGATTGAATGTTAGGGAATAATCTATAGAGCTTTTCACCTAGACTTGAGATTAAAGCTGATTTTAGCCTCGCGAACTAGAATCTGATTTTGGGTTGTTTAATTGGCACGAAAGTGTGATTGATTGCCTGATCTAGTGTTTGGTGAGCAAAAGCCCTATTCGCAAAGAAATTTGGTTTAGGGATTTTGTGAACAATTGAACTTGAACTTTAATGCTTGTTTAAATTCATAGAATTTGCAAAGAAATTTGGAATTCTAGGTTTAGGCATAGATAGTTTTCGCAACGAAAGTTGTTTACTTTACATCTGTGTTTCAAGTTCGAAAGCGGAGCTTAATATATTTCCTGACAATTGATTTGATTTGATAATTCTGATTTGCCTGCAAGTTTCCCTAAGCCTAGCGTTTTCCTCCACTGAATTACTACCTCTTTTAATTGTTTTTGCTGTTCTTGATTCCATCTATTCTGCTTAGCTTAATTCATATTTCTGAAAATATTGAGTGTCATCTTGAGTCCTTGTGGATTGAACCCTAGAATACTATAGCGACTGCTTAGACTTTAGGGTATTAGATTTGAGCACATCAAATTTTGGCGCCGTTGCGGAGACTCTAATTTCACCATTAGATTTCGTTTTAGAATTTCGACTAAGTTTGAGCATCTACGACTCTCGCTCACGATCGATCGATACTCGTTGTTACTTTCGTCACATTACGCGTGTTTTGCCTTTTGTGTTTCAGGTGTATGCAGCATCGAGAGACCAGAGGAAGCAAGAACAAGCAGTTGATCAACCTATCTAACGAAGAAACTAGCTGAATTAGAGCGTACAATCAGAAAGCAAAAGAAACAACAGCTGAGATGAACAATCCGATTGTGCTTGCTCATGATGAGGCTGGGGGTTTGAGAGATCAGGAGGGTCACCTGTGTGACGCGCAAGGACAGAGAATTGATGCAAGAAGGTAACATTATTGCCCCTGCACCGTTTGCTAATATGGTTATTCCCACCCAGCTGTGCGTTGGGATGAATTGGGAATGCTCAAAGGGTAATCGCGCCAGAACGCTTGGAGAATACAACAGGCCAGATCAGTTCTATGCAAACCGATCTGCCATTCGTATTCTGACTTTTCCAGAGGAATGATTTGAGCTGAAGCCTGCCTACTACACTCTTTGGCCAGTATCTGTTTCATGGTCTTTCTCATGAGCATCCCATGGATCATATCGAGAGGTTCGGGACTTGGTACACAGTATCAAATACAATGGAGTGTGTCCAATGACTTCCTCTTCTGTAAGCTCTTCCCCTACATCTCTCAGTGGAGATGCAGCTTACTGGCTCTTAAGCAGTTGTGCCTCCTGGTTCTTCTGACACTTGGGAGGAGACGGAGATTGCTTTTTCTGAATAACTTCTATGATGATGCGAGATCAGAGGAGCTCAGGAAAAAAAATCTCCCAGTTTTCCAGGGAGCGAGGGTGCGACTGAGGCATTCAAGGCGCCGCCTGGCGTCTTCGATTTCGATTTTATCAGAAGGGACTGCCGTCACCATGGTTTCTCGCAGGTTCAGTTTGGGTATCTTCTTCAGAGGGACCAGGTATCCCGAGGACGCTTATGTGTTGATTGTTGTTGGGTATCTTCTCGCAGGTTCAGTTGTTGCGGTATCTTCTGTCTCTAGCAACAACACTAAGAATGCTGATTTTGAAAGGAAGAAGCAGAATGGTAGTGCTGATGGTTTACAGATAGCTGAGGTACATGCGAAGCTCTGGATTCAGTTCACAGTCTGTTGTTGGGTAAGCAGCGAAGGCAGTGCACTTTGCTGAGGAAGTTGAGAACATCGAAGAGGGTGAAGCAGAGAGATGTCAACTACATAAGGTGGTAATGGGTATCAGAATTCATACAACGCGGCTTCACTAACAACTCTCAGAGAGGTGGATTCAAACCTGATTTCAAGACTGCGAATTTCGATCTCAGAAGCCATTTCAGAACAAGTGGTACACTCGAACTTATGGAAATTCGTCCTATCAGACACCACCTCCCAAGACCCCAGAAAGCAAAGTCGAGACTATGCTTGAACAGATTCTTGTAGGGCAGCAGAAGATGACCGTTGACTTCAACAGCGAAGGAAAATGGACGCCTTATAAACTGATCTGAATGGGAAGATTGAGGCTCTGAACATCCATCATAAGAAGTGGAAACTCAGATTGCTCAGACGGCAGAGACTGTGAGAGACAGGAAGTTTCCTACGGTCTGGTAAGACAGTGAATCCAAGGGAACATGTTCATGCTATCACATTGAGAAGTGGAAGAGAGGTTTGCTCCAAGGCAGAAGACGGCTTATTCGCCTCAGCAACTCGTCGATCTTGCTGGAGACGACGATGACGATGATCAGTTTCCTGGAAACTCACAGAGCATCGATCGATACTACCCCTGTATCGATCAATACCCCTCCTCCGCGATCATCACCTGTTCAGACCATCGACAAGATCATAAGAACAAAAAAACCACAAGCACGGATCGATGCTCCCCCTGTATCGATCGTGACACTTGCCTAAAGCGGACCAGAAGCAGACAACAGGTCATGTCGGCAGAGTTTATGTACGAAGGTTCCTTTTCCTCGACCCCTGCTAAGTCGAAGAAAGAAACAGAAGATGCAGATGCAGAGCGATGCTGGAGAAGATATGTGGTCAAACTCCCCGTTCGTCGATGCCCTCAAGACTGCACCATCTTTCAGAAGGTACATTAAGAGATGGTTTCTAGTAATGTGAACCTTGAGGAGGGAGTACTGAGAGTCACCCATGAGTGCAGTGCGATCCTTCTCAACAAGATCCCAGAAAATACCAGACCCTGGTAGTTTTGTTTTGGACTGCACAATCTTCACGGAGAGGTTTGAACGTTCTCTTTGCATCTTGGTTCAGTGAGAATCTTATGCCATACTCGGTGGCTAAGAGAATGGGATGACAGACTTCACACCAACAAGGATCTCCTTGATCCTTGCTGATCGATCGATCCGGTTCCCTGAAGTTTACTCGAGGATGTCCCGATTACCATTGGGAACTGCTTAGTTCCAACAGATTTCATCGTCTTGAGTATGATGCTGAATCGAGAGATCCACTGATATTGGGCAGACCGTTCTTAGCTATAGCTGGAGCCCTTATCGATTGCAAGAATGGCGGATATCTCTCAACATTGGTGATCTGGTCATGACATTCAATATGCAGAATGATGAAGAAAACCAACCAATGATGGTCAGACTTTCTTCATTGACACCTTCAGTGACCTATCAGATGAGTACTTCCTGAGATTGCATCCTGAGAACCCTTTGGAGAGAGCTTTGGTTTGCTCGGCTGAGACAGAGACAGTTCCACAGAAGTTGCTGCTGCCTATGCGACGATCCTGACAGCCAATCCAAGCATCGATCGATACCACAGGAGGTATCGATCGATACCAGCCCCTTCGTCCAGATGAGGAGCTGCAAGTCTCTCGCACCAGGCTGATTTTGCACCTGATTGGAGTGAAGCGAAAGCTCCTAAGCTTGATCTAAAGCCACTCCCAGCTAGTCTGAGGTACGTTTTCCTTGGCCCTAACTGTATCGATCGATACTTGTCCTAAAGCGGACAGAAGCAGACAAACAGGTATGTCGGCAGAGTTTATGTACCGAAGGTTCCTTTTCCTCGACCCCCTGCTAAGTCGAAGAAAGAAAACGAAGATGCTAGATAGCAGAGCGATGCTGGATGAAGATAGTGGTCAAACTCCCGTTCGTCGATGCCCTCAGACTGCACATCTTTCAGAAGGTACATTAAGAGGATGGTTTCTAGTAATGTGAACCTTGAGAGAGGGAGTACTGAGAGTCACCCATGAGTGCAGTGCGATCCTTCTCAACAAGATCCCAGAGAAATTACCAGACCCTGGTAGTTTTGTTTTGGACTGCACAATCTTCACGGAGAGTGTTTGAACGTTCTCTTTGCAATCTTCTTCGGTGAGTGAGAATCTTATGCCATACTCGGTGGCTAAGAGAATGGGATGACCAGACTTCACACCAACAAGGATCTCCTTGATCCTTGCTTGACGTTCGATCCGGTTCCCTGAAGGTTTACTCGAGGATGTCCCGATTACCATTGGGAACTGCTTAGTTCCAACAGATTTCATCGTCCTTGAGTATGATGCTGAATCGAGAGATCCACTGATATTGGGCAGACCGTTCTAGCTATAGCTGGAGCCCTTATCGATTGCAAGAATGGGCGGATATCTCTCAACATTGTGATCTGGTCATGACATTCAATATGCAGAAGATGATGAAGAAACCAACCAATGATGGTCAGACTTTCTTCATTGACACCTTCAGTTGACCTATCAGAATGAGTACTTCCTGAGATTGCATCCTGAGAACCCTTTGTGAGAGGAGCTTTGGTTTGCTCGGCTGAGACAGAGACAGTTCCCACAGAAGTTGCTGCTGCCTATGCGACGATCCTTGACAGGCCAATCCAAGTCAGAACTCGATCGATACCACAGGAGGTATCGATCATACCAGCCCCTTCGTCAGAAGAGCTGCAAGTCTCTCGCACCAGGCCTGATTTTGCATCCTATTGAAGTGAAGCGAAAGCTCCTAGCTTGATCTAAAGCCACTCCAGCTAGTCTGAGGTACGTTTTCCTTGGCCCTAATCTACTCTATCCTGTGATTGTCAATTTCTTACTCTTAGGACAACGCAAAGGTCGCCTTACTGCTGAGCAAGCTGCCAAGTATCGCAAAGCTCTTGCTATTCTCTTGATAGATATTTCATAGGTAATCTCACCAGATCTGTGCATGCAACGGATTCATCTGAAAGGACTAGTCGAAGGCTTACAATAGAGCATCAGGGCGACTTATCCACGAATCTGAAGGAAGTGGTTAAGAAAGAGATCTTGAAACTGCTGGAAGCAGGAGTCATCATATGCATTTTCTGACAGCAGTTTGGTCAGTCACGGTTAACGTTGTTCCTAAGAAGGAGGCTTCTACTAGTGGTTTAAGAAATGAGAACGATGAGCTGGTTCGACGGAGAACAATCACTGGGCATCGAATGTGTATCGATTACAGGAAGCTGAACGCTGAACCGCGACACAGAGAAAGATCACTTCCCATTGCCCTTCATTGATCAGTATGCTGGAGAGACTGGCTAGTCATTCCTTTACTATTGCCTCTCTTGGATGGCTCTCTCAGGCTTTTTTCCAGATCCGATACATCCGTGATAATGATCAGGAAAAGAGACATTTCACTTGTTACCGTATGCACCTTTGTCCTACAGGAGGATGCCATTTGGGTTGTGCAATGCTTCCAGCTACATTTTAAGATGCGATGATGTCTTATTTTTTGTATATTTATGAATCGAGGAGCTCATGGACGTATTCCAAGATGACTTTTCTGTCTATGGGTCTCGTTTTAAGGATGTCTTGGATAATCTGTTGTCCAAGGTACTATAGTTAGGGTGAGTGAGCAATCTATATTCTGAACTGGGAGAAGTGCCACTTTATGGACCAATGACGGCATCGTTCTGGGTACAATAAGGTCCTCTAAAGGCTGGGGATGAGGTTGTATAAGCGAAGGATTCAGGTCAATGACAAGCCTCCTGCCGCCTACAATAGTGAAGGATATTTGGAGTTTCCTTGGGCATGCCGGTTCTATCGCAGGTTCATCACAGGATTTCTCTCAAGCTAGCCCGCCCGCTTACTGCTACTGCTGTGCAAAAGATGTTGCATTTGATTTTACACCAATATGATCAGAAAGCTTGGTCTTTCTGCTCCTATTGTGCAACCACCAGATTGGAGCCTGCCTTTTGAGGTCATTTTAATGCGAGGAGTAGCTATGCAGTTGGGTCTGTTTGGGACAGAGGAGAAGGACAAGAAGCTGCATGTGATATGTTATTATGCCAGCAGAACGCTGGATGACGCGCCAAAGGAATTACCAGCACCATCTGAGAAGAATTGCTTGCTGTTGGTGTTCTCCTTTGAGAAGTTCCGATCCTATCTGATAGGAAGTAAAAGTGATTGTGCACACTGACCCATGCCGCTCTTCGATATCTGCTACAGAATAAAGATATGAAAAACCTCGATTATGTTTGATGGGTTTTTGCTGCTCCAAGGTTTTGATCAATAGAGCAAAGGACAAGAAAGGGTAGAGCAATGGCGTCGCAGTAATCATCTCTCGCTGTATGAAGATCAGTGAAGAGGTTTCCATTTGATGATTATTTGCCTGAAGGAGAAGAATATACTTCATTGACTGGTTTGTTGCTTCGAGTCTGTCGCTGAAAAGACAAGCGATTCGGATCGATACCAATGTGGTTTAGTAATCGATCGATACCCACACACGTGGTTACCTTCTAGTCCACGACTACTCAGCAGCATCGATACGTCCTCACTGTATCGATCCGATACTAATACGAGATCTTTCCATCTCCGCATTCCTCTACAGAACATCTCTGAATTTGGGAATCTTTGCGCGCATCACTTCTCCTGCTGAACCGTTGGGAGTTATCACGACATCGCCAATTTCCTTGCTGCTGATCTAGAACCAAAGCACCTAAAGAAGTATGTGAATGAAGAGAAGTTCATGAGAGATGTCAGACGCTACTTCTGGGTGATGAGCCATATTTGTACAACACTGTCTTGAATGAATTTATCAGAAGGTGTGTATAGCTGAGTCTGAGGTGCCGGAAACCTTTTTCACTGCCATGGTTCGTGATATAGCTGGGCACTTTGCTACAATTTAAGACAGTCTTCTAAGGTTACCAAAGCCGGTTCTGAGTGGCCCACGATGGTTTAAGGATGCTCACACTTTCGTTTTACCACGCTGTGATGTATGTCGGGAGACGGGTAAGTTCAGCAAGCGCCATATAGATGGCCGCAGAACTTCATCCTGGGAGATTGAGGTCTTTGATTGTGGGTATTGACTTCATGGACCTATTCCCTCCATCGCGACAGAACCGCTAACAATCTTAAGTACGCTGTTGACTATGTCGTCTAAGAGTGAGGTAGAGGCAATTGCTAGTACGCTACCAATAATTTCTGCGCAGTGTCCTTAAGCTGTTTAAGACTATCATCTTCCCACGATTTGGAGTACCCAGAGTTGTCATCAGTGATGGAGGTACGCACTTCATCAACAAGATCTTTGAGAAGCTGCTGAGGAAGTATGGTGTACACCACCGCGTTGCCACGCCATATCATCCTCAGACTAGTGGACAAGTAGAGGTCTCCAACAGACAGACCAAAGAGATCTTAGAGAAGATAGTTGGTGCTACAAGGAAGGATTGGGCGCTGAAACTCGACGACGCTCTTTGGGCCTACAGAACAGCGTTCAAGACGCCACTCGGTACAACACCATTCCATTTGTTGTATGGAAAGGCATGCCATCTTCCTGTTGAGATAGAGCACAAAGCAGCCTGGGCTACAAAACTGCTGAGTTTCGACATCAAGTCTGCTGCACAAAGGCGATTGGTTCAGTTGAATGAGTTAGATGAGATCAGACACTCCGCCTATGAGAACTCCAAGCTGTACAAGGAAAGGACCAAAGCTTATCATGACAAAAAGATCCTTTCCCGACACTTTGAACCAAATGACCAGGTACATCTGTACAACTCTCGTTTGCAATTGTTTCCTGGGAAATTACGTTCTCGTTGGTCAGGTCCCTTCACAATCAAGGAGGTCCGCCCTCATGGAGCTATAGTGTTGCTGAATGCTGAAGGCAAAGAGTTCACTGTCAATGGACAAAGGGTTAAACACTATTGGGCGAAAGCCACCATTCCAGATGGACACATTGTGCCTCTGGCTGAACCACCCGCTGCCTGACTGATCTCCATGTCAAGCTAATGACATTAAACAAGCGCTTGGTGGGAGGCAACCCACTGGTGAGTTTGTAAATAGTTTTTATTTTGGTTTGTTAGTTTTATTTTTGTGTTGTGTTTTCACGTGGAACCAGGTCCAGACGACGAGCATCGATCGATACCCCTTGGTATCGATCGATACCATTAGCCTAAAGGGAGTTATGCCATACGCTGAGCATCGATCGATACCTCTTACGGTATCGATCGATACTCAGCTCCAGGTAGGTTTTTCTATAAAACCCTTGGGTTTTCATCACAACTCCCTCATTATCGCTCGACGCCGTCTTTGTTTTCTCTCCCAACTCTTACATCTTTTTCGATTTTTCATCAATTTCTTCAATTCCAAACTTTATTTCACTCAGATTTTTGACCACATTATCATTCTCTCATTCATTCCTTCGATCTACCAGGTAATGCACTCGATTTCACCTTTTTAGATGTGTTGGCAGAATCGATTTGGGGTTTCCTTTGTTATGAAGCTTTGGCTCTGTTTCTTGTCATCATTAGCTATAGGTGAATGAAGTTGCCAAATTAGGATGAGAATGGATATAATAGGGATGGAGTAGACTTAGGAATTCGAATTTAGGGTGATAGATTGGAAATTGGGTGATCTGTGGGATGAAATTCGCGATTTTTGTCTCGAGCATCGATCGATACCCCTTGGTATCGATCGATACCCCTTGGTATCGATCGATACCCGACCTGTAACAGAATGATTTTTGCGATGTCATCTGTCGGGACTGTGTGTCTATATACCAAGGGGTATCGATCGATGCCAGCAACTATTTAACGTAGGAGCTATTCTAACTTCTGTTTTCGCTTTGCATTTTCAGATGGCTCCCCGTAAGAGTACACGACAGGATGACGCTTCCACTTCCAACCCTCCACGCCGCAATTATGATCTTCAAGACGAGGTGGAGGCATTCCATGATTCACAGTGGCACGCTTGAGTCATCACATCCATTCTTACTGGCGATCGCTACAGGGTCCTAAAGGGAGGTTTCACAGAGGATACTGGCCGTCAGAGTTTCATTGACGCTCACATCAGCAACCTGAGGCCTGTGCCATGACGTTCACCATCTCCTTCTACTCCTGTACCTGTTGCTAGGCCTTCCTGGCCTAAGCTGGAGGGGAAGAGGATCGTTCCGCAACGCAATTGGGAAGGTCTGCCCAAGGATGAGACAGAGAGTGAGGCTTGCATCTACATGCCGATAGCTAAGGAGTGGGACGAGTATGACACTCTGTTCTACAACGAGTGGCTACGTGTCGTCATCCTGCCTACTCGTTTCGTCGATCCACACACCATGCGTCGTCTAGGCATCGACGTTGATCTTTCTGCCATGCTGGAAAAGATTGGATTGGGCACTCTTTACTCCAGGCAGTATGACCTCTACCCAGACCTCTTGCGTCAGTTCCTCGCCACAGCTCGGGTGTATTACAGAGACGAGGTCCACCGCACTGCTTCAGAGGGGTTCGCTACAGGCTGCCTATCCCTGACCTCTGCGCTATCTACGGGTTCGACCCTTACCCTAAGCAGATTGCTCTCCCTTCCCAGTTTCAGGTTCTGCAGAACTTTTGGCGACACATTGGTCTTGGCGCCTACAGCTCCAAGACCTCTACTCAGATTGATATCCGCCACCCGACTCTGCGTTGCATTGCCAATATTCTGAGCTCTACCTTACTCTGCAAGATGGAGCCGAACAAGCTGAGGATCTCAGAGCTGATGCTATTATACAAGGCAGTTGCTGACATCATTCCTGAGGATAGGTTCGAGTGGCCCGAGTTGAACCTCGCGGTCAACATTGGCGCTATCTTTGCACACCACTTGGTCTCTCTGAAGACCAAGCCCTTCACTGGCCGCAACTACGCCACAGCGCAGAAGTCCGAGTCAGTTGGCAGCCTCCTCACACCTATCTTCGAGCACTTTGGCATCTCCACTGCAGCATGTTCGATCGTCACTACCCGCTCCCTCATGGATGAGCAGCATATGC
>SMJT01000043.1:695495-818932 GCA_004349715.1 Crucihimalaya himalaica
TTGACACTTGAGAGGGGAGAACCGGGGATTAGGTGGCCATCACCATCAATACTCGCGTCTCGAAGCTTGATTTGTTGTATGCAAAGCTTAATTCAAATATCAAAAATATAAAAAGAAATAAGTCTGGGGGAGAGGAAATCAATTCCAAAGTGTAAAAATCTGAGTGGTTCCTTAGTCATGATATCGCATGAGGAAGAATCTAGAAGGTTCTTGAATATCAACATAGTGATGAAACGGCAATGAAAGATTTAGTATGATTGATGCTGTGAGATAATGAGTCGATAATGGGAAACTGCAAAGCTAAGGAGAAAGACATGGTAGTCCGATCTGAAACTGTTTAGGTGACAACTGGGAGCTTGGAAAAAGGGACATTACTATGTCTCAGAAAAAGGTGAGTCTCCATGTTTTCAAACCTCTTTTCTCTGTTTGTTTTTCTGTTTGCTTGAGGGCAAGCAAAGACTAAGTCTGGGGGAGTTGATATATCATGGTTTTTTACCTGTTTTTAGCCATGATATAAGTCCTTTTGTTGAGTCTTTTCTTTAGTTTTAGTGTCTTTCAGGTTCTTTTCAAAGTTATAGACGCGTATGGAGCTAATTGAAGGATTTGGAAGCTTTTGAAGCAATCTGGAGTTCAAGCCCGTTCGGGAACAAGCTCAGCATCGATCGACACTGAGGAGCATCGATCGACACCATTCGTTTGGAAGAACCACGACAACAAAACCTGGCATCGATCGATACCACTTACGGCATCGGTCGATGCCAGTGACCAGAACGCGAGACAAACCCCAAGATTATCCCAAAGTTTTCCTTATTTTGAAGATACTCCAAAAACGTTTTGATTAGCTATTTAATTAGGTTTTACAGCCTCCAGAAGAACACCTTGTGATTTCTGGAGATAGAGTTTTCTGCAATTGAGTCTTTTGGAGAAGAACTCTTGAACCTCTTTGTATTCTTACTCTATTTCATTGTTTTATATGATATCTATTCTATTCATGATGTTTATTGCTTTCACCATGTCTGAGTAGATTCCCTGTTAGGATTAGGGTTACTTAAAGGTATTTGATGAATTATTAGATCTGGATTGAATGTTAGGGAATAATCTATAGAGCTTTTCACCTAGACTTGAGATTAAAGCTGATTTTAGCCTCGCGAACTAGAATCTGATTTTAGGTTGTTTAATTGGCACGAAAGTGTGATTGATTGTCTGATCTAGTGTTTGGTGAGCAAAAGCCCTATTCGCAAAGAAATTTGGTTTAGAGATTTTGTGAACAATTGAACTTGAACTTTAATGCTTGTTTAAATTCATAGAATTTGCAAAGAAATTTGGAATTCTAGGTTTAGGCATAGATAGTCTTCGCAACGAAAGTTGCTTTACTTTACATATGTGTTTCAAGTTCGAAAGCGGAGCTTAATATATTTCCTGACAATTGATTTGATTTGATAATTCTGATTTGCCTGCAAGTTTCCCTAAACCTAGCGTTTTCCTCCACTGAATTACTACCTCTTTTAATTGTTTTTGCTGTTCTTGATTCCATCTATTCTGCTTAGCTTAATTCATATTTCTGAATCTATTGAGTGTCATCTTGAGACCTTGTGGATTGACCCCTAGAATACTATAGCGACTGCTTAGATACTTTAGGGTATTAGATTTGAGCACATCACTAGACAAAAACAAGGAAATTTTACTTATAATATATAAAGAAAGAGTTCATGAAGGGAGAATGTTGGAAATGAAAGGAAATGAGGTAGAGGACATTACATTGCAAGACTTCTCTGAATCCATAATGTTCGAATTATGAAAAGTTTTCATAGCAGGAAGTTCGATGACGGACTGGTCAGTGAAATTTTAATTGTCGTCCCCCATCAGGCAAAAATTCCTCTAATGAAGGGATATCCCTTAATACCATAAGCTAATGTGCGATGGTGAAGTCGTGGGTTGCCATGTGTGACTGGTCAAACTTGGTAACAAGTTCAATCAAAGTAGGGCATTTGTTTCTGACTTTGATCATCCTTAGAGTCAATAAAAAAGACTCGCGTCCCCAGGGATAAATATAACACCCATATCTGACGATTTTTTCGAGGATCATCGAGGACGGGCCGAGGATCGTCGAGGATTGTGAAGTTTCGTTGAAGCTGGTTGACAAAAATCTAAATGATCGAGAAAAAATCAGTCTAGAAACAGATTTCCGATAAATCCGCATGGGATGGTCGAGTGACTCATGTTTGGACAAATTTTATTCGGATAGAAGTGGAAATGTTCAGACAGAAATGAAAATGTTCGGAAAGAGATGGATAATCTTCAAACGAAAATGGATAACGTTCAGACAAAGTGGATAATGTTCAAAGAAGATAAAGAATCTTTGGTAGAATCAGATAATGTCCGAATGGAAATGGAAACAAATAATCGTCAAGGATTCATGGGCCAACGTCGAGGATTGTTGGATCAATGTCGAAGATTGATGGACCAACGTTCGAATTGATGGACCAAGTGTCAGAATTGAGGCCTAAAGGTTTGGCAAAACCAAGGTTCAGTGAATGGGTGGATTATTAGGGTAAATAATCACGAAACCCTAACTTTTAAATAGACATGATCCCCTCTAACTCTAAATACGCACAAGGACTCCGAAAGAACCCTAAGTGTGATTTTTGAGAGGTTTTTGCCGCCGATCGTCGAAGAACTATGAAGAATTTACGTTCGCGATTGAGGATTGTCGGTTTTTAGCGAGGATCTGTCGTGGATTGTCGTAGAATTCAGGTAAGTATTGATCTACTTGTTAAGTAACATTGAAGGAAACAATGATCTAATCGTTGGTGAATGTTTATGACGAGGTATTGCGACAGATTGCAGTGTTTTGTCGAAAGACTGACGTTCGGGATCGAGGATCTGTGAGCGATTGTCAAGTTTGCTAGTAAGTATCGATATAACTTGATGTTTTGTAGATATTTTGATAAGGATCATCGAGGGAAATTTGATATGATCAATGATGTTTGTTTATTGTGAGAGTTTGAAGGTTCCTGTCGAGGGAAACAGTAGATCTGTCGAGGGAAACAATAGATTTGTCGAGGGAAACAGTAGATTTGTCGAGGGAAACAATAGATTTGTCGAGGGAAATTGTAGATTTACGTGGTAGAGGATTAAGCATCAAGAGGTGTTAGAAAACCTAAGTTCGTGAATCATAGGTGAGTGTGTGACCGTTGCTAAGTCTAGGGTTATTTTTTTGCATTAGATTCCTTGTCTTTGATGTTTGTGAAAGTTTGCTTATCATGCTTAATATGTAAGACGCGTGTTATTGTCTTGTTGATTGCTCTATGGTGTTCGGACTATCACTTGACGAATTGAAATATGAAAGAAACTGACATGCATTATTGATTATGTGAATCAATGTGTTTGATTGCGATTCTATGACTATGGTCTGGTGAGACAGGACGACCGCTCCACTAAGCAATTTGTTGCTTACGCCTCCTTTTAGATGCAGGAAAAGATAATAATACTTATGGTTGAACCAGCTCTTGAGGACTAAGGCAAAGAAGTAAAGAATGGTGGATTTATGATGGATGTTTGGGTAGTTTTACGTTCGATTATGTTAAGGTCTAGTTATGAAAAAGATGTTTGTACTAGAACCTCTATTTGAACCTAAAAAATTCAGTTTATGTATGCTTCTGTCTGAATTAAAGAACGAACGCTGAGAATGTTAAGCAAAAGTTGAAAAATTGATGGAAAATGCCTAAGTGTGAATTAAGTGAAATGACTTAGGGTGTTTCAACAAGCCTCAAAAGCTTCCAAGTCCTTGACCATCTCAACCACAAGCATTGATGCTCGGACCGGTTGACTGTTACATAGCAATCATTCCAAGGCGTCGTCAGCGCCAAGAGCCCATCTTTTGGTCCAAGGGAAATCTCTTGTCAATCTTAAGCCACCCGACTATCTCATTTAACGTTATTTGGGGCTTGTTTGGCTAAATGAGGGGTTTCCAGTATGGTTGTTTAAGATCTACAAGCGTTTGAAGCCTTGTGGTTTTTTAGGATCTTCAGGTGTTTCAAGCCTTGTGGTTCTTCCATTATCAGGATACGAGTCGTAATTGAGATCGGTAATCATACCAAATTCGCGAAGAGACAACGGAATGGTTGCCCAACAAATAAAAACCATATTTCGTGTTTCTTCTCGGTGTGTAAACAACGAGATAGCATTTGGTGGACCAGCTTCCCAGATAAAAAATATTTTCTTATGGGGAGAGGAAACAAAGATCCAAAATAGGACGCTTGCATGTAGGCAAAATCAGAAGTTCTTTCTAACGCTTGTACAAGGTCAAGTAAATAATCGGGATTGGAAAAAGAATTAATACGACCGCTGAGAGGGTAGCGGTAGTGGCATAAAGACATTTTGGAAGTAGATCGGGATTAACTGCACACCCTCCATCAGGATTTGGTTGGGGGGATGGTGGTGACACGTTCTTCTTGGTGGTTTTCTTCTTCTTTTCTCTTAATGCATTCTTGTTAGTAAGAGACCTTTTTTCTCTAGTTGAAGACATCTCTTTGGACGAAGATTTGTCCCTTCTTAACATCGTCTACTGCGAAAGGAAAAAAAAACATTTATTAAACGAGGTGGTGCCTTAAATGATATAATAATCAAAGATGTACAATAGTGGGACTCGGAAATTAGGGTGCAAAAATAGAATTATTTGATGGACAAAAAAGATTCATGGAGATGTTCACGAAATAAGGAATATTTGGGGGCAAATTTAGAATAATTTGGTGGACAACAACATATTTTTTCTATGAATCAGGAAATTTTGGTTTTGGCGTCCATATAACGAGAATGTATCAGCATTCGAAGAACGCAATTTTTGGTCCACCAACAAAAGGATTCAAAATGAAGAACAGATGAATGTTTAAAAAAACATGCTTAAAATCATTTATTAAACGAGGCAATGCCTTAAATGATATAATAATAAAAGATGTATAGAAGTGGGACTCGGAAATTAGGGGGTAAAATTAGAATTATTTGGTGGAAAAAATATATTCATGGATATGTCCACGAATAAAGAATTTTCAGAGGCAAATTTAGAATAATTTGGTGGACAACAACAAATTTTTGTCCATGAATTAGGAAATTGTGGTTCTAGCGTCCATATAACGAGAATGTATCAGCATTCCAAGAACGCAATTTTGGTCCACAAACAAAAGAATTTGAAATGAAGAACAGATGGATGTATAAAAAAGCATGCTTAAAATCATGGGTAATTGAAATACAAACAAAAGTTAGAATTAAGATAAAAAAATTGCGGATGCTCGGTAATCATCCGCAATTGGAAAATATCCAACACTTACGGAAAGATAGGGAACACTGATATGATGCGATAACAGAGACGGAATAATGAGTTGAGGAACAGTCTTTCTTAACAATGGCGGATGATTATAATTAGATATAGTGTGCTTCTGCTTTCGCAAGTCGTCTACAAAAATAAAAGAGTGTAAAAAGAGATTCTGCTTTCGCAAGTCGTCTACAAAAATAAAAGAGTGTAAAAAGAGAAGACTGAAATAAAAATAAATAAAATAAAAGAATAAAAAGCAAGGGTCGTGCCTAGCAGTTTCTTGTACAGTTTTTATAAAGATATTTGAGACATTTCACAGATGAAAAAGTAATAAAATAGAAAAAATATAAAAATTAGTAAATTGCATAATAAAAAAATAAATAGTGGTACCGGATATAACATTTCCTATAATTTTCCTTATTATTAATTTACCAAAGCTTTAAAAGACAACAAAGTGGTTCCTACTACGTATGCTAGTTCTGGTACAATCTTTTCCCCAAAAAATTGCACATGAGCAATATACAGTACTGTATATGGTTTGATAATATGAGTAGATATTAAAGTACGGCAGTGAAGAATCTTATAAAAATATACAAAAGAATAATTTCGTGAATAAAAGAAAGTTGAAAGAATTGTATATTGTATCTACACGTATGTATTATACATATGTAGTTAAGCAGTGAAAGAGAAGATGCTCAAAGTAGATCTGATTTTCAAGCCTTATTTATTTCTCACATCTCAAGCAAAAACTCAACACCAACCTGAAATCATCAGTTCCCTTGAGGAGAACCGGTCATGTACTCATGTTTGCGATCAGTTTATCATATCCTATTTAGGAGTAGAAGATGCCTTAGGCGTTCTTGGTCCTCCCTGCAAATAACAAAAACCGATTCTTATCTCTACAGAACTTTCCACTTAACCATTTGTTTTGCAAGAGAGTGTTACTTACAGTTCCCTTTTGGCCCAATAACCTCCGGCTTGAAGGTGCTCTCGCTAATGATGAAATGGCCACTGCTGCTACAGTCGCCACCCGAATCCTTTTATGCACGTCTATATATTCATCTGTTTCATCCACAATCTCCTCCTGCAAAAGTTCTTCAAACACATCTTCCAGTGTGATGATACCGATTACGTCTCCATCCTCAATCTCCTCCGAAGTATGCGAAAACCCGTGTCTGCCGGCCTCGCTGATGAACGATTGTCCATTAGCCTTGTCGATGCGGACAATGACACTGTCGTTGTTTCCTTCCCTCTTTAGTAACAGAGGTGCAGTCAACTCGGAGTTATTACTCGAGACGTTGCTTTCACCGCTATTTTCTTCCAGCAAAGTCGAAGGAAGACCTTTGTTTTTCCCCTTAACCTTCACAACTGCAGCCATGTGACTGCTCCCTTTTTGAAACTCATTCAGTATATCATACAAAGGCATATCAGCCGGAACCCTGTTTAATCATTTATCAGAACAGGAACTTCGTTGTTCACAGAGGTGCTTAAGGAAGGAATATGGAAAAGATAGCAAGCAAAATAATAATGGCAAGACCTTGGAATTCGGCGTATACCAACTGCGCTGACAAGAGTCTCTGTCTCAGGGCGAACTGTAAGGAGATTCTTCACCTAGAAAACAGAAGAATTTCCTGATTAGAGTTCGCATAAGCTACCATTGAAACATGCAAAAAATACCATCGGAAAAGGGCCAACAACACCTACCAAGAGAAGTCCAATAACATTTTTTGGATTCTCAGAGTAGACAGGAACGCGGCTGTGACCTCGTGCTTGAATCTTTTCCATAGCTTCCCTAAGAAATTGATCACAGAGTCAAATATGTTCTATAGAGATAATTACAGAACTTATTGCCATGCTCCAGTTTCAAAGTCAAAGATCAAAATAACAATACACATTAACCTACATGACCCAGTGCACCAATAAATGAACATTTGTATAACAGGAAAGAAGTTCACGATATAATAACAGTTGAGAACCAAACTCACCTATCCAACTTTGAATTTACATCCAAGGAAAAGGTTGATTCAATTGGTGTCATGGCTGCTTGAGCAGTCTTCTCCGTCAAATCAAGTGCTCCACTAATGATTGTGGTCTCATCATGTGTAAGTTCACCTCCCTTGCCAGCGGCTTCACCGTGAATGGATACAAGAGCTTTTAACTGAGCTCGCCTAAATAAAGGGTCACTGTGTCCTAGTACCCAATCCAACATCTTTGCAATAGGAAAAGATATCGGGTAAGAGAGAACCATTAAGATACGGACAAGCCATACCAAATTAGCTCCCACTGCCAATCCATACCTGGTACATATAGCTTGAGGAATAACCTGAAAAGGCAATGTTTAAATGAGTGGTAAGCCTTGATAAAACATAGAAAAATTTTGGAGGCAGAAGAGAAAAGCAAACCTCTCCGAAAAATAGCACGAAAGTGACCGATAGAATAATAGCAACATACTCATTGAATATCTTATCCAAGTATATAGGAAGCCCCTGCAAATTTTCAACAAATGAATCCTCTTTAGATCCTGGTTTCATCATCATAACGAGTATTAAAAGGTTTTGGAATTAAGATAACTACCTCCATAGCAAGAGCATTGAACAGAAGCAGTGTCACTAAAAGCTGATGCTGTTTCTGAACAACCGGAAAAATCGCAGCTGAAAGTAATCATTCGCAAGCAAATTTCATCCATCACAGCAAAATTCAAACAACAAAAATCACGATCAGATACAGATTCAATTGATCGGGGACGAAATACGAAAGAGAAGGATGAAATTACCAGATTGTTTCTTCTCATTAGGAGTGCCACTGCGTTGGAGAATCTCGAGCTCGACGAGACCAAGAGACATGAGACCCAAAGTGAGACCAGACATAATTCCGGCGAAGAGGACAAGGAAACAAGAGATTCCGGCGTAAGTGATCCACTCAAGCGATCCGAACGGAATCGTTTCGCTTTCTAAGGCGTTAGATTGTGCGATTCCGGCCAACATCCTCGCCGCAACCACCGCATTAATCGGATGCATCTTTGAAGATTCTCGTCTTTCGTCTCTATCTGTTTGCAATTTCCTACGCCTTTTTAGATAATTTTGTCAACTAATTTGTTACTTGTTTTTATATCTCTCCATCGTCGACCTAATCGGCTCAGGGTTCTGTACAATTTTGAATTCTTAGGATGAACAGCAAAATTTGTTTTGTTTTTATTATTGAGTCCCCCAATATTTTGTATCTCTAAATTCACCCCATAACTATTTTTATTGTGCAGGATCTCACAAACTGACAAATCACACATCAGCGAATATCCGCGAGGTTTATGCATCACATATATTTTTTTCGACAGCTATGTATTACATATTATAAACATTTATATATTTTATTTTCACTCGGTATTGTATGTTGCAAATGTGTGATAATACTTTACTACTTTCATCAACAAGCCATGTTTCTTTTGTCGGCTGAATTCATTTCCAAGAGGGCTAGGCAAAAAAACCGAATCCGAAATCCGAACCTGACCAAAAAATTCTGATCCAAACCCGAAATTGTTTTAAAGATATATCGAACTAGTCTAGTTCAGGAATAGGTATATCCGATTCGAATCCAAACCCGAACTACCCGAATAAACCTGAAACTATGGGTAATTATATATTTTTGAGTATTTAGAGGGAGTTTTGTAGTTACTTTATAGGGTTTTTAAGTACTTTCGATAATTTCGATAATTTCATATACTTTCGATAATTTCGGAGAATTTGAGTAGTTTTTTTTTCCAATTTTTGGTAATTTTAAGTACTTTTGAGATACTTTTAAGTAATTTTTTTGTTTTTTTACGGAACTGAACCCGACAGGTAAAATCCGAATATTATAAATACCCGAATATTATAATTTCTAATTTTATAAAATGAGACGTAAAATTTGACAAATCTATCGATGGGTTTTTCCTGTTCAAAGACTTTGTCAGAAGCCACCGGTACATCAAAGATTAGCGATGGATGAAAATTTTGAATTTTTGATCCATTGTTTCAAAACTATTGCAATTACAAAATTGGTACGGACCATTGCTTCTGCTGACTTTTATACATAAAAAAAATATAAATGTATATGATCGTAAAGTATAAGTTACCAACATATCAGAATCTGGATCTTTTGGATTATTCTTTGTTCCTCTCTTTATACCGCAACAGAGGCTTTTGGCTCCTCGAGCAAGAGCAAGAACACAACATCAGTTTTTTCTTGAAATCGGCTCGGCAATAGTTCCAAGCAGTTTATCTTGTTCCTGACCTGAACCTTTTATCGTCTGCGTTTGCTTATTTTGTCCTCCCTGCATATACGAGTTACAACAATTTTAACTTTGTCTCCTGCATTAAAATCCAAAGAACAAGGAGTGTTAACTCACAGTCCCCTTTTGTGCAAGCAATTTCCGGCTTGAAGGAGCTCTTGCTATTGACGAGGCAGCCGCTGCTGCTGCGACTCGAATCCTGCGTAAAGGAATTTTTTCAGTGTCTCTTAACACCGTTACATATGATAGTTATGCCATAGAGAGTATTAGCCAAACCTTTTATGGACGTCAACATATTCATCTGTTTCATCCACAATCTCTTCTTGCAAAAGTTCTTCAAACACATCCTCCAAAGTAATGATACCTATTACCTCACCATCCTCGATAGCCTCTGAAGTATACGCGAACCCGTGTGGTCCACTCTCGTTGTTTTGAAAGAACGATTGTCCATTAGCCTTGTCGATGGTGACAATGACATTGTCGTGGTTTCCTTCTCGTTTCAGTAACAGAGGCGCAGTCAAATCGGAATCATTGCATTCATCAGTCTTCTCTTCAAGCAAAGTTGAAGGAGGAACTTTGCTTTTCCCCTTAACCTTCACAACTGCAGCCATGTGACTACTTCCCTTTTGAAACTCATTGAGTATATCATACAGAGGCATATCAGCCGGAACCCTATTGTAGCATTATAATATCAACAAACGAAACTTCATTTTACACGGATATGCTTGTCGAAACAAAAAGGAAAAGACTGGAAGGGAAAATTAGTAATGGCAAGACCTTGGAATTCGACGTATGCAAACTGCACTGACAAGGGTCTCTGTTTCAGGGCGAACTGTAAGTAGACTCTTCACCTAGAAGAAGGAAGAATTTTTTGATTAGAGTTTGTCAATGCATGAGATAAACAAGTATTGAAACATGGAAAATAAGAAATTACCAAAAGAAGTCCGATAACATTTTTTGGATTGCCAGAGTAGACAGGAACACGACTATGGCCTCGTGCCAGAATCTTACCCATAGCTTCCCTAAGAGATTAATTACACAGAAAGCAGTATGAGATACAAAGTCGAATATGACCTGAAAATAGTTTCAGAAACGACAGCCATGCAAGACTTTTCAGAATCAATAATAGAGGAACACTGAGACAACAGGTAAAATCTCTCAGACAAGTTACACAGCTAATAATCAAAACTCACCAATCCAACTTTGAATTTACATCCAAGGAGAAGGTCGATTCAATTGGTGTCATGGCTTCTTGTGCAGTCTGTCAAATCAAATACCACTTTTGCATGAATAACTTGTAATAATATCTCTACACAGATCAAGCCATGATTCTGGAATTCTAGAGATTCAAGCACACACTTTCTCAGTCAAATCAAGAGCTCCACTAATGATTGTGGTCTCATCATGCGTAAGTTCACCTCCCTTGCCAGCCTAAAACCATATTCACAGTAACAAGGGAACCAAATTAGTAATCCAAACTTCCAAAAAGTTGTGAGGAAAGAAACAAAGTAGACAGCATCTTCACAGTCTCTAATACCTCTTGGCTATGAATGGAAACAAGAGCTTTCAACTGAGCCCGCCTAAATAAAGCATCATTGTGTCCCAGCACCAAATCTAAGATCTAACCAAAAGCATAAGAAAAAGGTTAATCGAAAAAGACAAAGCGAGAAGTGAAACTTGAAATGTGGAACTCATTGTATACAAGAAGAAGAAGCATATAGCTATAGTATCAGCAGTCAAGAAAAGAACAGTTACAAATTACATCAAAGAAAGACCCATCAATTGCTCACAGATGACAGAACCAAAGGAAAGATAAATAAATTTCCACTTGATCATCCTTAGACAGACAGAAACAAGTCATACAAGAGATGATGTTCGTAAACAACAATAACATTCTTGGCCAAACACTCTTAAAATTTACCTTTCCAATGGGGAAAGCAATAGGGTAGCAGAGCGTCATTAATATGCGGACAAGCCAGACAAAATTAGCTCCAACCGCGAGTCCATACCTGGTGCATATCGCTTGAGGAATAACCTTAAAAGGCGCAAAAATGTTCAAATCAGTCGAATCCTTGATAGACAAACCATAAACTTAGATTCAGCAAGACTAGAAACACCTCCAAAAAACACATACCTCACCGAAAGCAAGAACGAATGTGACCGAAAGAATAATCGCGACGTATTCATTGAATAACTTATCCAAATATATAGGTAGCCCCTGCCAAAATTCCATAAATCAACTAAATATATAGATCTGCTTCAACCGAATCATCTACATACAAGCCCTTCAAATTCATAAAAGAACTTGTTTCAAAGTTGTAGAATCAAAAGCAAGAAACTTTAATATGAGATTACCTCCATCGCCATAGCATTACACAGAAGCAGTGTCACTAAAAGCTGATGCTGTTTCTGAACAACCGGAAAAATCGCAGCTGAAATTTATCATTCAATACCAAACCAATAATTTATAAGCAATTCTCAAAACAGAACCAAATTTAATAAAGAAGAATTAAAATCATCACCGGCTTGTTTCTTCTCGTTAGGGGTACCACTACGTTGAAGAATCTCAAGCTCGACAAGACCAAGAGACATAAGTCCCAAAGTGAGACCAGACATAATTCCGGCGAAGAGAACGAGGAAACAAGAGATTCCAGCATAAGTGATCCACTCCAATGATCCAAACGGGATCGCTTCACCTCCGTTACCGTTAGATTGTCCGAGTCCGGACAACATCCTCGCCGCCGCCACCGCATTAATCAGATGCATCTTCTTCTCGTAAACAGAGCTGATGATTTGATTACTTTATTAGAATCGTGACGATGAATCTCTGGGCACACGACCTTTTTTTTTTTTTTTCTTTTTTGCCCCTTTTTTATAATTTTATAATTTGTTGGATCTCACCAACATGTCGGATTCAGTTCAGTACCATTTTCTAGGACAAACGGCAAAAAGTTTTTAAGGAAACTGAATTTAGACCCCCAAGTTTAATCATTATGTTAAGAAGACCCCTTAAATTTTGTTGTTTATCGTGAAGCTCCCTATCTTTACAACCACAATCGTTAACATTGTAGCGTGTCCACAGAGATTTATGATCTCATAGAACAATCTTTAGAAGCAACAATTTTTTTTCTGTTGTGACTATTTAATTTAATTGTTTCATTTTTTGTGATTAATATGTTTGTAATGAGACTTTGAAGTGTTCTAATCAAATCCATCCAAGAAATGGCCAATTTCTATTGTTGAATGTTAAACAAACATGGTATTTACAAAGGAGCGTTATTTAGGTTGTCAATTGTATTTGTAAGATGACTTAGATAGTTCTTGTGATCTAGTTCTTTCTTTAATTTTGGGATGCTCAATTTACTATCTACAGAGGATCAATTATAAAAAAGGAGAAAATTTATTTTCTGTTTTGGAATGTGGTATTTTTTAAATTCCTAACAAAAAACAAATTCTAAGAAAAAATTTTATTTGTATGCTTTAAAACAATTCTACGTTCTCTCATATGATCATTGAGAACTTAGACTAAATATTTTCCACCAAAAATTGATGAAAGGGCTTTTATATAATTGTTTGTGAAAATGAATTTGTATTTCATAATAAAACTCTTTGAACGTTTCAAAATATTAAAATTTATGTTTATTAGATAAACGTATAACCATATCTACTTGAATTGTCTGTAAATATAATAAAGTATTAATAATTTAACTAGCACTTAAAATCATTGGTCCCCATACATGTGTATGTTTTGGACCCAATAAGTCGATCTCCCTTTCATAGTGTTCAAGATAAAAAGTCCTAATTAATCTTAGTTTTTTTAAAAAGAGTCCTAATCATTTTCTTAGTAAAGATTATTCACATGTTTCGTAAGATTCTTAATCAAATGAGTTCAAAAATCCATCATCACTATGAAGTTTTTGGATGTCTTTCTCATTTATGTGACCCGAACGATAGCACCAGAAATAAAGTTATATAAACTTAACTCTGTTGGTACTAATGTCATATAGAGTAACATTTTGGTTCTTCATCAATGGAACGCTACCATAAAAAAACATATCAAATAATAAAAAACAATGTCTATAATTAAAATGAAATCCTTCTAAATCCCCAACATGAAAATATTAAGTTTCGTTGAAACTACACGTATTGTGTGGCCCGGACTTGTCTTACTACAAAATTGATATTTTACTCTAAAACAGGATGTGAAGAATTACACTAACGTGAGTTAGCAATTGACTACTTCAATTTTTGATCCGTTTTGCGATTAGGAAGCCGAGATATATCTTAACTTGTTGGGCCACTAAAGTGATATGGAAGAGTGATATGTGTTGCTTAAATCGCATATTTGAACATGACATCCTAATTGACCCACACAAAAGAATGTATGTATTACTAGCAAGGTTATTGTTTCTTCATAATGAGCTTAATTAAATTGAACAAAGAACAACTCAGCACCATATCCGATAAACTCAAACCCATGTTTTTGGTTAAAGGTTAAACTAAACCTTGAAAGGTTCATTCCCAAGTAACCGAGATCATCGAATTAGCGAGCCCAGATTGGTCGAACGTGGCGTTAGCTCCATAATCTAGAGTCTTGGAAGCACCGGGAATTGCCAGCACCAGCTTGAAAGCCTTTTTTCCAGATTCATCCATTTCAGAATAACAGAAAGACCAAAGAAGCTGAATCGGTTCGCTCTTGAGAAACTTCCTCTGCTTTCTCCTCCCATCTGGAAATCGAACGCAGAGACTACACACAACGCTTGGATCACAGTCTCCCTTTGGCTCGTCAGTCAAAACCGGGAACTCTAAACAAGCCTCATCCTCCTTTACTTCATCAGACTCTTCATATTTGTCCCCGATAAAAGGAGGCACGAAGTCATCACTGTCGCTGTGTGACGACCAAGTCTCCCACGTGTCTTGATCTTCAAATTTTTGCTCCCAAGAAGGAGCCGCAACTTGATTGTTGTTGTTTCTTGAAGACCAAGTATCCTCCTCTTCAAATTCTTTACCCCAGGAAGGAGCAGGGGTTTGATAGCCGTTGTTGCTTGATAAACAAGTCTCCTGTGCGTCTTGATCTTCAAATTTTTGCTCCCAAGAAGGAGCCGCAACTTGATTGTTGTTATTTCTTGACGACCAAGTATCCTCCTCTTCAAATTCTTCACCCCAGGAAGGAGCAGGGGGTTGATAGGTGTTGTTGCTTGACAAACAAGTCTCAGTAGTTTCCTTGCTCATGTTCCTTGTCAGAGAAGCAATGTGTTCGTGAGGACCAGCGTCCGTAAACTTCATCAAACCCTCGACAAAACTGTCAGCTTCAATCACACCGCTCCACATATGCATCTTCTGTCCAGTGATGGGATCGATTACAAGAATCACAGGAGGAGCAGATTCGATCTTGTAGAAACTAGAGATTTTCTGACCTTCGGTTGTATTATCATAGACCTGCCATAAGTTGAAGTTGGACTCAACGATTTGCGAAACGGCGTCGTTCGACCATACATCTCGGTTAAGTGTATGAGAAGCTAACTCCGTCCTAGACTGGAGATTTACTATTAACCATAGATTATTTTCAATTGAAACAGACTTAGCATCTACAAACGAACTCTCTTGAAGAAGATATAAAGGAGGACGAGACCAAATCGAGTCTGAATCATGGGACCTTCCTGATGTTGTCGAGTCGTCGTGGACCTGATTGTCGTGATATATGGAAGAATCAGAGATGTTGTTGGTGAGATAGAGGTTGATGGCTTTATTAATGTCCCAGTCTGTTGTCTGTAAGAATCTCCTTGCGGTTTCTGTAGTCTGACCGACAGCGATCTCAAGGAAAGACGAGATCAGTTGATCTTGACGAAAGAGATTGATCGCTTCGTCAAGCTGTGACCTTGTTGTTATTACTCTCTGTTGGTTCACAAATTTTGTCCCCATTGTTGCTTGTTCTAAGAAACAAACAAGTCTTGGGAAAAGAGGTATTGAATAAGGGTTATAGAGAAGTTTTATTTATATAGAGAGATCGAGAGGCAGAGAAATAAGATCCTTAGGGTTGCTTCCTTTTTTTTTCTAAGGAAAAGGAAATTTTCTTTTCGTCATTAAATTTGATTAAAATAACTACTTTACTTTTGATTAAATTTGTTGGGATTGCTATTTAATTTAAGTGTGTTATTAATAAGTTGATAAGCTTGAATGGGATCGATTTGTTTATGTGTTTTAATTACTTTTCTGTATATATCTCATCATATCTATCAATATGAGATTTTATGAGATCTTGTTATGTGAATTCACCATATCTTTTTATTGTTAACTTTGGTAATTTATTTAAAAGTTGTAAATATAATAGCATAAAAAGAGAAAATTAGCTAATATGGATAAATATACCACTAGTTTGTGGATCTAGAGCTATAGTTTGTTTTTAATTGATATAAATGTTATATTACCAAAAGGTTTACATCCACAAACTTAGAGCATCATTAATGCAAGAGTTCTTAATGGAGTTCTTAAGTAATATTTAAATAATTAATTAAGGTTAAAGAAACTTTGTTAAGAAACTATGATTTTTTGTCCTACAATGGTAAAACCTTTAATGGGGTTCTTAATTTTTTTTTATTTTTTTTTGTAAATATAGTTTTTTATTTAAATTAAACATACTTGATATAAAAATATTTTTGCTCTTCAAGACCACATACGCTGGGGAAAATAATCAACATCAGAGGGATTAGTACACCTCCAACACTGACTTCTTAGTCGAGTAGTTCTCTTTCTAAACATAGATTTCAAAATAAAAAAACGATAAACATTTCAAATAAGCATCGAAGCTTAGTTGTTATCTTGATGACGTCCAATTTTTTTACCATATATGCTCAACCAAATCAGCTTTCAATTGTTGATGCGCTTGTCTATCACGAATTCTAGTTCGAACATCTAACATATTGGCGAAATTTGTAGGCATATCTGTAGAATACGTAAGATCGACATTTGAACTTCCGTTTCCTTCTCCTTGTTGGAATTCTGAAACATCAAATTGAGTGGATCCATCTCGTTCGTCTTCTACTATCATATTGTGGAGTATGATACATGCTCTCATAATCTTTCCTATTTTGACTTTATTCCAAAAAAGAGCTGGGTTTTTAACAATGGCGAATCGAGCTTGCAAAACTCCAAAAGCACGCTCGACATCTTTTCGGTTAGCTTCTTGATGTTGAGCAAATAAAGATGCTTTGGGGCCCTGTGGAATTGGAATAGATTGGATAAAAGTTACCCATTTAGGATAATTACCATCTGTGAGATAGTAAGCCATATGATACTCATTTCCGTTGACAAAGAAATTCACTTGCGGAGCTTGACCATTATTATATCATCGAAAATGGGTGAGCGATCAAGAACATTGATATCGTTTAAAGTACCTGGAGGTCCAAAAAATGCATGTCATTTCCAGAGATCATATGAAGCTACGGCCTCTAAAACGATTGTGGGTTTTCCAGAACCACGTGAATATTGCCCTTTCCAAGCAGTTGGGCAATTCTTCCACTCCCAATGCATACAATCGATGCTTCCAATCATCCCAGGAAATCCACGTTGGTCTCCAATATGAAGCAGTCATTGAAGATCCTCCGGTGTGGGTCTTCTTAAGTACTCATCGACGAACAAATATATTATCCTTCGACAAAATTTTGCAAACATGAACGAGCAGTAGTTTCACCGAGCCGGAGGTATTCGTCAACCGTATCAGCCCCACCACCATCTGCCAAGAGACGAATTGCTGCTATACATTTTTGAAGTGCAGAGAGACCAGACCTTCTGAGAGCGTCTTTTTTTTTGTCGGAAAAATGGAACTTCATTGGAGAGTCGATCAACAATATGTAAGAACAATGACTTGTTCATTCTAAAACGTCGTCGGAATAAATTAGCAGGATATGTTGGAGCCTCACTGAAATAATCGTTTCATAAACGTATGTGACCTTCTTCGCGATTTTTTTCAATAAAAACTCGTTTTTTTCTTTGACTCCCTTGCCTGCTGATGCTCACCATAATCAATAAACAGATTCTCAAATGTTTGATCGAATAGTTGATCAAACTTTTGATCTAAATTTTCATCAATTGATCCGTCAAACGGATTATGGGAAGAAGATGCCATATGTGTATAAATTTTTTTGAGATTTTGATATAAAAAAGATGGATTTGATCAAGAGTATAAGGAGAATGAGAGAAGAAACAAGTAAGAAAGAATAGAAGAAGGAGAAGGGGAGAAGGAGAGAAGAAACAAGTAAGAAATAAACTTTTCGAAAGAATACATGTGGACTTTGTAATAAATTACGAAAGAAACAAAACCAAACAAACAATGAAAAAAAACAAACAAAAGGACATGAATATAAAGTCTTGTGACTTCTTCATGTTTGCTTGTGCCAACATGTTTCCGATGAAGGAAGATAATAACTTCAAATGTAAGATGACAACAAAATAAAACAAATAGGTGATAACTTGTTCTATCTCTGTAAACTTATAACATATTATTATATTCTTTATCCTTTTTTGGTCAACCTTTTCTAATATTTCTACTTTCTAGAATTCATACATAAATAAGAATATACTTAAATCGCTATAATTCATAAAGCTAATATAATAAGAAGTGGCTTTTTAAAGTTTCACAAAGTAGGAAGCATCAAATAAACGAAAGAAGAAATAGATGTTTCGTGCCCTCTACCCTAATCTTTCTCATTGGAAACTTAAATTAAGTTTATTTGTTATTTGATCTATCCAAAATCTCATAGCAGCAACAACAAAAAAAATATCTCAATTGATGATTTCTAGAGAACAAAGGAGAAGAATGTGTTTTATGAGTACTCTAGCTCATCACTTTTGATACAACACCAGTTCCAACTGTTCTACCTCCTTCCCTTAAGGCAAATATTTGACCTGTTTCACAAGACAAAAGAAGTAATTAACAAAATCGGAAATCACACTTGTTTAATAGTCAAATAACTAAACAAGTCTAAAGGAGGAAGAGTTACATAAAGACAAGAGAGATCTACCATTTGATCATTGTTGTAGCTCACCATATGTATTTCATGCCCCCTTATCCATATCTAGCTACTAACTATGCTACATAACTGTCATTGTTCACACATCACATGTGGATTGGTGGATTTCTCATAGTTGGTGCTGACATAAAATCTTAGTATTTCATCAAAAACCTACAAGCAATAACAAATCATCCACATTATAGTAAAAGAACACCCATTGTCTCTATCTACAATTAAAAACCTTCACATGATGCTAACAACATACAAAAACACAAATTTAAACAGAATTTTTAAACTAAAACAGAACATGAAACATAAACATGAAACATAGATACATGAAACATAACATGCAACAGAGACACATACAAACATACAATCCGAAACATACAAACTTCTAATAACTAGTTCACACTAATTAGCCAACATGTCTTCAATAAGCTTCTTCACACTCAGATAGTGGCTCTTTTTTGGCAATGAGACTTTCAAGTAGATTCATCATGGAGAGTCTTTCTTTCATTGTTAAATCTTTCTCTTTAATGGACCACATGCTCTGAAACTCGGACAGAGCCTTCTCCTCTACTGTAGTTCTCTTACCATATGCTTTTTTTGCTGCCTTAAAACTAGGAGGACGGTTGGTTCCTTGCTCACCTTGTTTGGTAAATGCGTGAGAGCTTGATGATTGTGCACCATCCTCACACCTTCTCCTTTTAGAGCTTCCATCAGTTTTACTTGTAACTGCTTCACACCATTTCTGGTCATTCCGCAGCTCCTGCCAAGCATGGTGAAGGTTGAATTTCTTCTTTTAATCATTGTAGAAGATCTCGTGAGCCAGTTTAAGAACATCTTCTTCATTCTGACCACTAGTTTTCTCTCTTGTTGCAGCCTCATATGATCCACAAAACTTGCAAACAAGGTTGTTAATCTTCTGCCACCGTTGCTTACAGTGAGTTGACTCTGGCATTTCACCTCCTGCAACCTTGGGACTAGCTGCAAAGTAGGATGCAATACGTTTCCAGAAGGCACCTAATTTTTGTTCATTGCCTACTACAGGATCCTTGCTCATGTTTAACCAGGCACTGATGAGGACTACATCATCTATGGTACTCCAGCTCCTTCTTCCTCTACGCTCTGTAGGCGTGTCTTCACCAAAGCTTGATGCTTCAGTACATTGAGTACTGAAAACAGGGAGTTGTGATGATCCGAGTTCGACATTATGGGAAAAACTATCATAACGAAAGGTTTCAGGAAGGACATTATCTTGTTGACAGTTCAGAAGGTCAACAAAATTGGAGGTGTGACTATATGGATTTGTAGAATCCATATCCCAAAATGTCAAAGAAGAGAGAAAGAGAAGACGAAATGTGTTTAGAAGATGAACACAAAGAGAAGAAGGAATGTGTTTAGAAGATGATAAGAAAGAGGAAAAGAAACAGGTTTAATAGATGAAAAGAGTAGAAGGTTGAAACGGGTTTAATAGATGAGGTTTAAAGATGATCATGTTACATAGGGGTCTTTTAATTGGCTTTACTACTTGACTAACTTAGATACGACTTGAGTTGACATCTATCTAACCAATATATTACATTCCTAATCTAACACTCAAACAAGCATTCATCACACGCACAGTCACTAACCAAAACCTAACACTATCAAACATTTACTAACACTAACAAGCAAGCAATAAAAAGGAAACAAAAACATGAGGACTTTTTGAAAGAATAATAAGCAAGCAATCATACACAATAAAGCAAAAGGACAGAGGGAGAGCTAACATGTCGAATGTGAAGCTTTCCACAACCGTAGATCATACCGGAATATATCATATAGAACCTGTGTTGGTGACAAATCGATTAAACAACTTGCTTATGTCGAATGTGAAGCTTTTCCAAGTCATGATATGATGGTGGGAGTTAGAATATTCCATACCTCAGACCGTTGTAAAAGAGTGGCAAGAACAACTATCCATTCTTTGAATTTCACTGAACACATCTGAGCCAGTAGAAACTTTGCATCTAACCGATTCTGTAGCTCACTCATTTGCAGCATCAAAGGAAGACAAAAATTCATCAATCTTTAATGAACTTTACCCCATGCTTTCTAGAAGCCACATAGCTCTGTCCTTCATCACCAGAAGACCCCCAAGTAATTATAAGCTTCCCGTTCTCTGCAACATTTAATATAAAAAAAGTAAAACTCATAATGATCTAGAATGAAACAAAGCTTCTGAATTTAGTAAATCCGAAAAGAACCCAGCTGCTAATCTAACCTGAAATAGCCATAGCAAATCTGCAACCTCAAAGATCCTATGCCTCTCCCGGAATAACACATAGATCCACGGAAGTGTTTTCGTCGAATCTCAAAGATCCTACGTCTCACATCTGACGGCTCTCTTCCTTCTGCTTGATCGGAGAGATGATATGCCAGGAAGCACGACGACCGCCGATTGCGTCGTCGGAGAGAAGTCGAAAGAGAAGGACTAGACCCAAAAAAAAAAAAACATGCATTTCCTTATGACACGTGGTCATCAAAGATAGTTTCTTAAAATCAATTTTTAAGAAACAGCTCTTCTTAATTTCTTTTCATTTGATTTAATTAAATCAAGTTTTTGATTAAAAAACTTTGTTAAGAAACAGCGATAATGATGCTCTTAGGGTTTATTTATTCTTTTTAGCTAATTTTCTCTAAAATCTAATAAAAAATAGAAACATTTAATTGATTGTACAGTAGAAGTTAAGTTGCTTCATACATCTTGATAAAATAGAATTTTCTCCAATATCTTATAAGTTCTCTAAGCTGATCCAAGTAGCTGCACATACAATAAAAAAAAACACAATTTTGCGACCGCCTTTATTCATGCTCATCAAAAAGTAGATATAAAACTAACAATATAGTAATATACTAGCTTGATATATTTCCGGTAACGGAAAAGGCTTCCTGATATATTTAAGTATAGATTCTTTGTTACCGTACGATATAGACATATCAACGTGAGATATATAGACATATCAACGTGATGCCATACAATAATAATAATAATAATAATAAAAAAGAATCTTGGTCAATGAATGATAAAAAAAAGTGAGTAATGATCACCGAGTTAGATCAACTGGATCTCGACTATTAAGAGAATCCAAATGATAGACTAAATGATTAGGTTTGGATCACGTACGTACATTGAATAAAAAATTATGATGAACAAGGATTCAGAAAACTTATAGAAGTGAATATGGATAGTTAAGTGGGTAAGTAATAGAGAAATATTTTATTTGGATGATCCGAGTGTTCAAATTAGGTCACGATCATTACGATGGTCTATTTGAAAGAACAAGAATTCAAGGATTGAGCTGAACCATCTCAGCCAAGCTGGATTAGCTAGTAAGCTAAGTTGGGTGAGCTGATTGGCATGTCATCTTAGATGGGTAAACTGATTGAGTACTAACTCATTGGATGGACTACTAATGGCGTACAAGAAAAATAGTCTATTGCCACAGATGATTTGGTGGCAAACACCTTAAGTTGTATCTTCTTTACCATGTTTGGCTTCCCTCGTTTTCCCTTTTCAATAAAGTAATAACATTTCACAATTATGACCAATAACTTAATGACTAAAAGTTGGAAATTTTGAAATTATAAACTATGCTATAATTTCTAAATTGAAGAATCACTGTGATTTACAAATTGAACTCGTCTGTTTAAACCGGATTCGCTACCATTTAAAAATGTGAAGAACGCTTAAATTAGCGTCAAATTAATAAAACCGTTGCAAATTTATCATATCAACTAAAGTATTTGTAACAGTGTAGCGGAAGAATGATATGTGTTGTGAGAATTGTATGTTTGAACTTAATATTCGAAATTGACCAACGAAGCAAAGTTTAAAATTAAAAACAAGAATGCAAGGATTTATTCAATAATTGACACTTCAAGAATATATAAAGAAGCAAAGCAACAACAGATTCAAGTCTTCACTCCCAAGTAATCGAGACCATCGAATTAGCAATCCCAGATTGATCGAACGTAGCTTTAGCTCCATAATCCAGAGTCTTGGTAGCACCTGGAACCGCCAGCAGAAGCTAGAACGCCTTTTTCTCGGATTCATCCATCTGAGAATAACAAAAAGACCAGAGAAGCTGAATCGGTTCGTTCTTGAGAAATTTCCTCTGCTTTCTTCTCCCATCTGGGAATCGAACGCATAGACTGCATAAAAGGCTTCGATCGCAGTCTCCTTTTGGCTCTTCGGTCAAAACAGGGAACTCAAACAGGTCGCTTGACAAACAAGTCTCCTTCTCATGTTCTGGTAGTAAAGTCATTGCCTCTTCAAATTCTTTCCCCCAAGAAGGAGTCACAACGCTATCAGACAAAAAAGTCTCCTCCCTTTCAGATTTGATTACAGTCTTTACTTCTTCAAACTCTTCAAAAGTAGTCATGTCTTGATCATCAGCGTGGTTGCTTGAACGGCAAATCTTTTCTGTTTTTATACGTTTGATTCTTGTCAGAGATGCAACGTGTTCGTGTGGACCAACATCGATGTACTTCATCAAATCCTCGAGAAAACCCTGAGCTTCAATCATACCGCTCCACGTACGCATCTTCTGGCCAGTGATGGGATCGATGAGGAGAACCACAGGAGGAGCAGAGTCGATCTTGTAAAAAGTAGATATTTTCTGACCTTCGTAGGTATGATTATAGACCTGCCATATGATGAAGCTGGACCCGATGGTTTGAGAAACGGCATTGTTTGACCATAAATCTCGGTTAAGTGTGTGACAAGTAAACTCTGTCGTTGATTGGAGGTTGATAAGCAACCATTTATCCTCTCTAGAGGAAGTTGCTTTTGCGTCTTCAAACGAACCATTGAAAAACAGATTTGGAGGAGGACGGTACAAGGAAGACAACCTAGAATTGGACGGTTCTTCTAGTGTCGAGTCCCAGATCTCTTCAGGACATACTGAGACCGAAGTGTGACACATGGAAGAACCGTAGAGGGTATCCTTTATTGAAGGTAAAGGAGGAGGGATTTGTTCTTCTTGAAAGTACATAGCATGAACATGATTAGGGTTTCTCCTAGCGATGAGAAAGAGGTTAATGGCATCTTCAAGCTGCCAGCTCGATGCCCTCAGGAACCGAATTGCGATTTCCTTAGTTTGGCCTACGGCTATCTCGACGAAAGATGAGATTAGTTGTCTCTGGTGGTCACTCATTTCGCTCTCTATTGTTTGTTGTCTTGTTTGAGAGAGAGAGAGAAACAAGAATATGTGGGAACCCTAAAAGACGAATTGAAGAATTTGTTAAAGAGTGTTTATTTATAGAGATTAAAGAGGACTTCTAAGATTTTATTTCCTTTTCATGCTCCACTTTTGTTCAACGCACAACCAAAAAAAAAGGAAACTCCTTTTCCCTTTTTGTTTTGTTGGATATATTTCCATTTTTTTGGGATATTGTACATTGTATTGTTTGAAACTCCTGCTGATTTTTTTTTTTTTGATATTTTCCATTTTTTGGGACATTGTACATTGTTTTAATTGTGCTTTACTTCTGCTTTTGATTAATGTAACACATCTCACAAAAAAAGCAGATGTGTAATATATATTTTGATTAATGTAATGTACTGCTTTTGATTACTACGGTAAAACTTCTATAAATTAGTAATGTTGAGAAGTAAAAAAAATTATTATCTTATAGAGGTATTAATCAATCGATAAAATAAAATAATTATTAATTTATTATTATAAATTAATAATAGTTCATTTATAGAGATATGTTTCATTGTTACCATTATATATATTTTTGTTTCTATTTTTCTTAGTATTTACTAATTGAGCCTTAATAATATTTTTTAGTTTCTAATTAAGCATTCGTCACGTTAAAACATTTCATCTCTTTTTCACATTAAACTTAGCAATGACTTCTCATCCAAAAAATATTCTAAAAACGGATCAAATATGCAAAGAATTATATGAATACAAAAGAGATCATATGACATGCACTCAAATACAATATAATTGCAATCATGGTTTGAAGAGAAGTTTCATTTAAAAAATTAGTCAATGTACAATCTCAAACACACTCGAAGTGGTGTAATAAGTAGGATTAGAGGTGAGCTCCAACGAGATTATAATTTTAAAAATGAACAAAGAACAATAGATTCATATTTTACAAAATTGTGTTAGGAATGTATGCATAAAATTTATAATTATTAATTTATCATATTGTTGGGACCATATATTTACACGGAGATTTTAAAAAATTTATTATGTTATTATTTTATCAAATAATTGTAAATCAATTTTTAGACTGATCCGACTTGAGACCGAATTTATAATGATTATTAATTTATAGAATATTAATTTATGGAGGTTTTACTGTACTATATAACACATCTCACACAATTCGGTGGCCCTAGAAAAATTGAAAAATAATGAAGATAGAAGCCTTGTTCTAAAAATCTCCGCCTATATCCGATTACTCCCTGCTTAATCGCTAGACCTATCATAACCGCCTCGATTAATGACTAATTCTTTAAAAAATCACTTAAACACGGGATAGAAGAGAAAGAGTGAGAAGAGTCTTAAGAGACCCATATATCACTTGTTTTAATATCATTGATTCAATTTGTTTTAATAATATATTATTTATTTGTCTAATTCAATTATATGCAAATATTAATATAATATTGATAAGAGACTCAAGATGCTCTAAATTAAAAAGCTCTATTTATTTGTCTCTATTGGTAAGTGAGTCACTAAGAAGAAAAGATAAATTTATTGTTGAGGATAAATTTGCAACTACTAATAATAAAGTGATACATGAACACGAGGTTATGTCAAGTTGAAACGATGATAACTTCAAAGATGGGTTCTCCAGACTACGAGAGAAATATCTACTTGTCGATTCTTAGGTGCGCTATTTATATAATAAGATACTAAATTTGTTTAATTAGCATGAAACAAAGTATTGTATAGTAGCTTATAAGAATATATATATAATTTTGAAATTATAAACTATAGTACGAATATAATATTTTTAATCTGAGGAAAAGTTATTTGCAAAAAAAAAAAAACACACACACATTTGACTTTTAACTGCACCATTTGGAAAAATGAAAATCTCCTTTCACAGAATAGCCACTCTAAAATTTATGACTAAAATGCCCATGTAACCAAACTTTCGTAGTTCAGATTTTCTTCCAAATGTTATATATTTTTGTTTAAGCTGGTTTCCTTTTAATTTTGTACAAATTAATGTGAAAAAGAGAAATTGGTGAGAGAAGAAACCGAAGATGAAGTCAGAAGTTTTGTGGTGAGAAATCAATTGTTCTTCTTCTTCATGGGGAGAAGTCGAAGCCATCAATTGTTGATGAGCATTTTGAGTTCTAGTCGGAAAATTAGAGTTCATTTATCTTAAACCACCGAACAATAAAAAAGTATGCTATTATATGCTAGATTTACAAGATAAAAAGTATTAAAACAAAAGATTATGAGAAAACTGTGAATGACGACCGCAAAATTAGGGTTGCAGAAGAGGATACACAAGTTGAAGATGACTGTAAAATTACAATCATGTCTTTCATAAAAATGATTTATGGATGTACACTAAACAAAAGAACGTTATAGATATATACTAAAATGTAACATACACTAAATAAAATTACCCTACACAATACAAACGTTATTGTTATGATATAAGATTTATGTTATGTTATGATATAAGATTTTTGCAAGCATTCTAATTTTGCCTTTCACATCGTCATTTTGTACATTGTTTATGTAGACGTGTACGTCTATTAAACTATTGTGGAGGTGATGTAAGCAATATTAATAGAGTTTTTACTTTAGAAACCTTTGATTGATTTGACTAACATTTCACACTATACTTTACAAGAATTAGAAGTATGGACCCCAAATCAGAGGATAATATTGTTGTACAGTTTGAAGGGTTGCCGCTTGGATTGTTTTTCATAGACCATTACCCTCCACGAGATGAAGATAATACTCTTTTAGTTTGAATGTATGATTAATATTTGTTTGATTCATAAATATACTTATACAAACCCTTGCAGTATGTATCTCAACATACATGTTCATAACCAACACAAAACTTATATTGTAGTACGTATGTACATGATACATACATATGTATGCTTAAATTTTGCAAGAGTATGGATATGATCACTGGAGAATAAAATACATTTCCTATATAATATATATATATATATATATATATATATATAGGATAGACACCCTATTTAACGATCCTATTTTGTTTAAAAATAAATTAGGTGAATGAAACATTTACTATTTGTAATTGTGAGAATGGAGAAAGAAAATGTAATGTTGCGCCTTTCACATACATAGTCACTCGTGTACGTATCTTTGTTTGTTATTGTTTTACTTACATCTCTATTTGGCCTCAAATAGAGCTGTCAATTAGGCCTTAACCTTGCGGGCTATAGCCCAATCAGCTATACAATAAGGCAGTTTAAGGTTTTAGAATTGGTGTATACGGTCTGGCGGGTTGGGCCCGTTTCGGTCTGAAAGTTCTAGTGGGTTGTGTTATGCGGTTTCGTGGGCTAAAGTCGAAATAATATACCTAAATTTTGTGTCGTAGTACTAGGTTTGATTGCTTTAACATTCTCTTATCCTAAGGATGTATAAGAGATTTACGTCTTAAACTCACATGCACAGTTTCAAATTCAAATTTCTCCGTCGCTTTGTTTCTTTTGTATTTTCTACCAACAAAGGTATCGTCTTACAGTCTTACTTTCTCACTTTCTCATGTAAAAAGATGTATGCATTCGTTATAACTAAAATTCTTCACTCAGGACCACATTCATGTCTCTGTACATTTATATAATGTTTTTATGTATGTGATTGTGTGTGTTTAAATATTCTAATGGTCTCGACTTCATAACAATCCATCATATGGATACTTTAATTTTTTTTCTTTTTCTTCTTAGTTTCTAAACAAAGTCTAGTCATAGCTAATTAATTCCACGTCAGCATGATATTAAATAATTTTTATATTAGCTTTTTTCTTAGAATCATGGACTTCGATTAACATTACAATTACTTTATGACACTAAACATTCAAACAACATTGATATTACACCGAGTGTCGGTTGGCCACAGTTACTTTATCAGTGGTGTGTGTTCTTTCGCCTCTACTAGGAATAGATCTTGATCTTGATTACATATTCAAGTCCTAAAGATCGTTTCTTAGGTGATGAGAAGTGATCGAGGTTTAGTGCATATATAATTTGTATGTGCTTATTTATATAATCTTTATTTATTTATGAGTTATAAATTATGTATGAAAGTTGCGCGGGCTGGCTAGCTATATCCGTGGATATTAAGCGGTTTGGGATAGAGTTTTTGTTTTTATGTCAGCAGTTTTAAACGGGCTGGCCCACTAAATCCACTGAATGAACAAGCCCGATGCGTTCCGGGATATATGGCGCGGAGTAGCCCTAATTGACAGCTCTAGCCTCAAACAAGGTTAAGTTTTAAATTTTAAGGGTAATAAATATTTATTTATATAATTATCTATATTTTAATTATAATTATTTTCTTTATTTGATGTTACAATAAATGTGTAGACGGAGCCTTGGTTACCGCTCCATCCTCCGCATCCACCAAGAAATAAACGGGATAATATTCCAGAGTTTGGGTTAGTGATAAGGTTTAATACAACGAGAAATGGTTGGGATAGAGATAAGGTTCGGGACTTTCTCGCCCCAGAAGATGTAGAGGTAATTTTAGCAATGAAAGTATGCTCTAGTGCTGACAAAGATTTACTGGGATGACGCTATAGGGAAGATGGTATTTATACGGTAAAATATGCTTATTGGTTAGCTACGCATCTGATTTTTGACCAATACTAGGCGATGTGACTATTAAACAAACTAATTGGAAAACTAAAACTGCGCAAAAGTTGCAACATTTTCTGTTGAGGGGCTTTGTCAATTGGAAAAACTATGAGACTGCGACATATCAACAACCATTCTATTTGCCGTCGATGCTGTTCAAGTGAGGAGACGGCCAAACATTTATTCTTTGACTGTTTTTATGCGAAAAACATATGGCGTGCTTCATGTATCAAACCTATTTCACTCTAGGGGAAAATATCAAAGAAATTTGTCAACTAAATACTCTATCCAGCGCTAAACACCCTCAACAACTCCCTTTATGGATCCTTTGGAGGATTTGGAAGAATAAAAATGTTTAAATGTATCAACGTCAGCATGTACCTTGGTTAAAAACTCTAAATCTTTCTAGGAAGGATTCTAAAGAGTGGCTAGATGCTGGTGAATATTCTTAAGACTTTTCTTCGCCGGTTACACCGACTTGCCTTATGAACCAGAACGGTAAAATTGGACTCCTTCTCTGTGTGCATGGTTAAATGCAATTTCGATGGGTCATTTGTTAAGAATAGGCCTTCACTAGCAGGTTGGATACTGCGTGATCACCAGGGAATCTCTAAGTTGGTTTCTTTACAAATTTTAAAATTGCAATTTCCAGTTTATTTATCATATTATATCTCGGAAAGATTGAACTCTCTCATCAAATTTTAAAAGATTCACAAAGTTGCGCTGCTAAAATTTGCTTTAAATCAAGCTTATTATGGACTTTTAGAGGATCCAAGCTTTATCCAACATCTCTGCAACTATGTTCATTAGTGGAAGTTTAATAGGAAAATTAAGGGGGAAATTAGCTAAAAGGGAATAAATAACTATCTTTGTGGATCTAAACCTTTAGTTAGTTAGTTTGGTATTATAAGCTTTAAATTAATTTAATATCAACTATACCCTCCCTAATAGAACACAAGGGAAACGTTTAACCTCTTTTGTCATTCCCCTTCTTTTTATTTATTAAATTGATCAAACCTTCTAAGAGATGCAGAGGGTTTGAAAAATGAGAACCCTATAGACTAAATGAACCCTCTAAAAGAACTAGAGTGCTTAGAAAAGGGGAAAAAATCCCTAAAGTCTTCTTCTTCGTCGAGCTCGCCCCATTCTCTTCATCACCGAGCTAGCTTTTTCTCTCTTCATCGTCGAACTCGTTAACCGTTTAGGTAGAAAACTATTGTAAACTAATTTCCACGTCAACTTTACTCTACTTGACGTTGTATCCTAAAAGTATAGATATGATCTAGGTAAAGACGTATAAATATATATGGATTACATAGAAGACATATTCTAGATTACGTAATGTAGAATACGTATTCTAACTTCAGATAGAAGACGTATTCTAAATTACATAATCTAGAATACGTCTTCTACCGGATTCTATTTACCAAATCTAGATTCTACTTACCAAATCTAGCATACGTATTCTACTTCTGTATTCTACCTTAGATGAGGTAGAATATGTCTTCTACCTAAAGATAGAATACGTTTTCCATCTTACGTAATGTAAAATACGTATTCTAAACTAGACCTTAGGTAGACGTATTCTACTTTACGTAAAGTAGAGTCTAGATTACTTTTAGAAGTAGGAAATTAAGAGAAAAAATTTTAGAAGTAAGAACAAACTCAACAATTAATTTAAGAACTTTTCACTTTACCTTCAATAATTTGCGAATGGTTCAAAAGACATAAACAATTGATGTGGGAGAGATATAGTTAAACCTGCAAAATTTAACAAAACTAGAAATTATAAGTCTTGCTTAATTAAATTAAAATTTCATCTTGTTAACGTCTTATGTTATAACAATGAAAGTTAATAAAAACTTACAATAGATTGAATGAAGGAGAATATAATGATTAAAAAAGATGAAATTATTAAATAATGATTGAAGCAGAAGGGAATGATTAAAAGAGAAGAGATTGTCAAATAATGATTGAAGGAGAAGAGAAGGAGAAGAGAAAAAAAAAAAAAGACACACGTCCCTTTTGATCGATCGTTCTTTTTTTTGGGGGTACACTTTTTTTTTTTTAACATAATATTTACACAATCTTAAATAAAGTTAATTAGATATTACAAATACTAAGGTTATTTTGGTCTTTAATTAAGAATAACTACCCAAAAGTATAAATCCACAAAAGTAGGGTTTATTTATCCCGTTTAGCTAATTTTTCCAAAATTAAATGCATCACAAATCCACTACCGCCATCTTCCTAAATATCTACTCTTCTTCGATGTTGATCATATTTTCAGCAAGTTTTTTTTATTGTTATCTTAATGTTGTTGTGGCCATATATGACATAGTTGTAGATGTATATGAAGTAATGAAGTAAGAACACATAAATAAATAAATTATTACCGTGTACATACACATAAGTATATGGTAACGTTATCTAAAATCGTTTTCAATGCGATTCAAAGCAAGAAGTTAATTATAATCCAAAATAAATAAAAAATATATAAATAGATCTTTTGAAAAATAAAATTTAACCTAAAGTACAAAAAATGAAAAGGAATTAAAAGAGAAAAATGTGAAAACAAAAAAAAATGTAAAATTTAAATCATCTTTCACATCATACTTTATTTTTTTTTTCTCTTTTGGTTCCACTATAGCGGACAAGATAAATTGATGGTAGTTCAGTGTAGCTGACAAGTTTAAAAGATGTTCTGAAGTTTGATGATACGGTTCGCGGATTAAACATAAATTTTTCCTATGCTCTATGACTATGCTTAAGTATTATAGTTTCTTTCTATAATAAGAAACTAATATGTTGCTATTCGTTTGAGTTTGTTTTTGGAAAGAACATATGTATGTAGTAATGAAACTATAATAAAGACTAGAGTTCAATTCACAACTCTCACACGAACGCTTGTGTATTACGAGTATACGTACATGATCATAAGACAAACAACGTACATAGAAATATAAACTTAAACATACAATATTAATGAATACCGAATAGACGTACACGATCATAAGACAAGCAACGTACACAGATTAATACACAAATAAACGTACACTATTGAATGCTTAATTAGTAGATGTACACGATAATAAGACAACCAACGTACATAGCTATATAAACATAAACGTACATTACATCAAAATATGAGCCTATTTTCCAAAACCAAATACGTCTATCGTCTTACAAAATTTAAAAGTTATGAAATAGTATATTTTTATTGAATTTTTGAAATTTTGAAATTTTTCTTGTTATTCCCTTCGTTTCTACATCTTCTACACTTATTTGGGGTGGTCTCTGATTTAGGTAACCCCCCCACCCCCTCCGCCCGCTCCCCTCTTGATGACCCTCCAATCCCCTGACCAGGGGCAGATCTAAGTTAGGTTAATAGAGGCAGTTGCCCCTCATAAAATTTCCAAATCTCCTTCAAATTACAATGACTCAATTTAATTACAGCCCATTAAAAAATATATTTTTGCCCCTCCCAAAGAAAGTTCCTCTCCAAACTCAATTTATTGGCCATTTCCATTTCTAGCAAATATCATTGTCCATTCTTTCTTTGCAAATATCCTTATTCCCTAAATTATTTCATTTTTCCTAGATATGTTTTTTTTTGTTTTCTTTTTTTGATTGATATTTTTCAAAATAATAAATCAATATTTATGTATTTAACCTTTTAAAAATGCTAATAAACGATATTGTATGCTAAAGTGTTTTAAACATGATTCTGTATATATTAATGCTTTGAATGGGAAAAAATACTCATGCTTCGAGAATTTGATTAATGACATAGTTTTGGGTATTTTTCATTTCGTGGCCACAAATATAAATTATCTCTAATGTTTTATTATAATTTTTTTTTATTTTTACAAATTCTTATTTTAAGTTTTTTAATATATATTGTACATATGAATATTAGTGTATAGAACTTCTATAATTTTTTGATAATTTTTATTGTATATTATTTATTACTTGCCCCCAGTAAAAAAAGATTTCCAGATCCGCCATTGTCCCTGGCTCTACACCATTCACAACATCTCTACCATACCTTTATGTAATCGTGTACGTTAGACATTCAACATCTTCGTGTACACAATTTTTAGTGTATTTACATGTGTTAGATTGTTGAATATCACCATCAAGTCTTCTTCCGTCCTGTACGCATATATCAACGCTTGGTCCATTTAGTACACATATATTATTGTACGTACACGTTTTTATTAGACGACAGACTTCTCCTAATGGTTTCACCGGCGGTTGATTATCACTAACCTCCCCGACATGTCCTATACAATATTCTCTAACCACAAAATCAGTACACTTGTTGTTAATCGTAGTTTTAGTGTTCGCCTTCACTACCGTCTATAGTCGGTTTCAGGAAACTCTTCTAGTTGATCCATCGATGTCCTCTTCATCTTCGTATGTTTTATCATCCTCCTTCTCATCCTCATCCTCCTCTTTATCCTCCATTTCAGCCTCATCCACTTCATCGTCCTCATCTACGGCCTTATTATTTTCATCCACATTTGACACCTCCAATATGGTCTTTGTTGTGTTTTCATCACTGTTTTTATTTCCACTAGCGCGGTCAGTTTTATCAGTGTGGTCCTCTATCATGCACACAACTTTTGACACCTTTAGTCGTGGGACAAAAAGACACAAACATGTTTATACTTGGTATGAATAATAATAAATGTATCCAAGCTCATTTAATTGTCAATGTAGGGTGTTTACATTATATTATTATCGACTTCATTCCCGGCATCTAATAACTAGTTTTTGGAATAAACTCAGTTGACTTCAAACTGAAAACGCCACATAACATACACATTAGATCCGTGTACATCATTCTTTGTTTAACAAGTACACACCTACTAAACTTGCCTTTATTATCTACAAAATTCTAGTTTTTCTTCTTTTGTACATCTCCACTCACGAACAACAATAAATACAAGAATCTATCGTACGTACACACATGCATAATAAATCCACGAGATACACAATAAATATCACTAAAATATACATTTTTTTTAACAAACATAAAAAATATATTGAAATATACATTGATAACTAGTAATACAAAGAGAATTTTCAACTTTTGTTTTTTAAAATACTGATTCTATTTCATTCACATTTGAATTCATAGAAACATGAAACAAATACTTTCATTATTTTTGTCCCCTTAGCTTATTATTTCTTCATCTCAGATTCTTGTGTACGTAATCAAAACAAAATTCACTATAAAGATTTCATCACTTACCACGATGTACGCTATCCTTGCCTACAAGCTTCAAAAAACACGAACAACCATACTCTTCACCAATTCATTCGTTCAAACTGAAAAAAAATCATCTCATTTGTTCAAACTGAAAAAAAGAAAATCTTCTCTCACATAAAATCTCCAATGTACGTATATCTCACACATACAAAACAAATTTGCATTAATTAGAGTAGATAATGGACCTAATGGTCATGTTTTAGTTTCTCCAATAATGAATTTTTCTCTCACATGCATCTTAAGTAAACAAAATCTAAATATGTTTAGCTCTCTTTCTTCTACAGCTCCAGACGAGATAAATGGCTACTGTAGCTGAAAAAATCTTAACAAGACAATGTAGCGGATTGAATTTCATATCCAAAGTACAACACCTTAGTTTGGTTAAGGGATATTTTACTCCAAATTTTAGTTGTGTCTATCCTGAGAGAGACTTGTCATTTTGTCAAACCTTGCGAATAAAAGTGGTTTTGTGGTTATTCTATGTAATTTACCCTTTGACGAATCACTATAATTTACAAATTGAATTCGTCAGTTTAATCCATCACTGTTAAGCGTTGCAAATTTCCCACATGAACAAAATGTAACATTATAGCGGAAGAATGATAAATGTTGTGAGAATTGTATATTTGAACTTTATTGAATCAAACAATTTAGAATTTTGAATAACTCACTCAATCTTTATTGCTTTAGAAACTAACTCAAAATTAAAGCTTTTCTCAATCTCTCTAATCTCATATATGTTATGCCACATCTTGGCATCTCCATATATATATAGAGAGAAATCTTAACAAACTCCTAATCACATTAGGATTACATATTTAGATAACCCCTAAAATATGCTTAGATATCTCCTAAATATTTGATCTATTAATCCTAATCCTTCTAGAAGACACATCTTTAAAAGGATTAGAATAACTTATGACTCAAGCTTACTTCAAGCTTAAGTCAACATTCTCCTCCTTAAGCTTGAAGTTTCTCTTAGACACATCTTGAACTCCAATGAGATCTCTCGTCTCCTTGAACTTGATTCTTCCTAATGCCTTTGTCAAAATATCCGCCTTTTGTTCACTCCCGGGCACATGCTCTACCTCCACTTGTTCTTTCTCCACACATTCTCGTATGAAGTGGTACCTAGTGTGTATATGCTTGCTTCGTCCATGAAACACTGGTTTCTTGGTAAGTGTTATTTCCGATTTATTGTCAATCTGAATTGTTACTTTCTCTTTTGCCTTCTCTATAACTTCACCAAGAAGTTCTTGAAGCCATAATGCTTGTTTTGCAGCTTCCGTAGCTGCCATAAACTCATCCTCGCAAGTTGATAATGCTACATTTTCTTGTTTTTGTGAACACCAAGTGATAGGACAATCATTTAGATAAAAGATATTTCCTGTCGTACTCTTGTCGTCGTTAACATCAACATTATGGCTGCTATCACTATAGCCTACTAGTCCTATATTACTAGTACGTTTAAACAAGAGACCGTGAGAAAGAGTTCCTTGTAAATACCTCAAGACTTGTTTTAAGGCTGCTCCATGTGACTCCTTTGGCTCCTGCATATATCTACTTAACACACCAACACAATATGACAAATCTGGCCGTGTGTGAAGTAAATATCGAAGGTACCCAACCCAATATTTCTTCTATATTATGTTCCGTCGATACTCTTTTCTTCTTGTGCTTTGGATAGTTTTAAACCCGAGTCCATAGGAATGTGAAATGCATTACAACTGTTCATTCCAGCTTCATCTAAAATCTTTCTTGCATATCATTCTTGCTTCAGTATAATGCCATTTTCATGTTGACATACTTCGCTTCCGAGGTAATATGTCAATCTTCCAAGGTCACTCATCTCAAACTTTGTTGCCATTCCTTTCTTGAATTCTTGTATTAATTTTAAACTTGTTCATGTCACAAGTAAATCGTCTACATAGAATGCCACAAGTAGAAGCTGATTTTCTTCATCCTTTCGATACAAAGAGGGTTCCTTTGAACACTTAGCAAAATTCAGTTCTTTTAAAATTTGATTCAACTTGTTATACCATGCTCTTGGTGCTTGTCGTAGTCCATAGAGTGCTTTATTCAATTTATATACTTTTCCTTCCTTTCCTTCAGCTACAAATCCCTCAGGTTGAGAAACGAAAAACTGTTTCTTTCAGCTCTCCGTGAAGGAATGCAGTTTTTACATCAAGATGATGCACCTCCCAACCATATGAAGCCGCTAAAGTAATAATAAACCGAATAGTCTCGATTCGAGCCACAGGAGCAAACACCTCATCAAAGTCTATGCCATGTCTCTGTACATAACCTTTTGCCACAAGTCTTGCTTTGTATTTGTTTATGCTACCATCAGAATTACGTTTGATTTTGAAAACCTACTTTAGCCCGATTGGCTTGAGTCCTTCTGGAAGATCTACTAAGTCCCATGTGTTGTTCTTTGTTATTGATGAAATCTCTTCCTTGCACACGTCTCTCCATTCTTTTAGTTCTTTAGCTTCATTATAATCCCTTGGTTCTTCATCTAATGCGAAAAGAAGTTTTTCAATTTCGATATTAGCTAACATAACATAGTCATCTAAATATTTTGGCTTAACACTTTGTCTTTCTGACTTTCTTAATGTAGGTTGAGACTGAGGTTGTTCTTGTGTCTCGATTTCTTTTGTTTCAGTTCTGCAATCATTATTTCCATCGGCATAAACTTCATCGTTATCATTAATTTCTTTGATTATCTCTGCTTCTCTGTTTTCCCCTGCTTCATCTTCACTGTTTTTTAAACCATTATTTCCAAACTCTTCAAAACTGAATTTAAACATTCCAGGACTATCCACTACTTCTCTTCCAGACGTATTCCACTTCCAGTCTTTGCTTTCATCGAATATTACATATCTGCTTACTGTTATTTTTTGATTTGTTGGATCATACATTTGGTAAGCCTTAGATCTTGGTTCTGTCCCCAGATGCACTACGGCTCGTGATCTGTCATCCAACTTCTTCAGATGTGGAGTTTCAATTTTCGCATAGCCAATACACCCGAAAACACGTAGATGCTCAACATTAGGTTTCTTGCCCTTAAAAGCTTCGCATGGTGTTTGTGCTTCTAAGGTCCGTGTGGCAACTCTGTTTATGAGGTAGGTGGCATGCCTCACAGCTTCTCCCCATAGGTAATTTGGTATGTTCATGTGTTTTATGATACTCCTAGTCATTTCCATTAGTGTTCTGTTTTGCCGCTCAACTACTCCGTTTTGTTGAGGGGAGTATGGTGCTGTTAAATGCCTTTTGATGCCGGAGTTATCGCAAAACGTTTGAAACTCTAATGATGTGAATTCCCCACCTCTATATGTTCGAAGTGTCTTGATATTTTCTCCTGTTTCTAGCTCGATTAATGCTTTAAACCTTTTGAATTTGTTGAAAGCCTCAGTTTTTTCCTTTAGGAGTAATGACCACATGTAACGAGAATGATCATCAATTAACACAAATATATACCTGTTTTGTGCAGCTGTAGAAGGTGTGATGGGTCCGCAGAGGTCTCCATGTATGAGTTCAAGGATTTGTGTTGCTCGATATGAGGTTGCTTGGGGAAACACTTTTCTCACTTGTTTTCCGAGCAAACACGAAGAACACGTTTCTTTTTTGATTTGAATGTTTGGTATGCGGATGACTAATTCTTTGTTTATCATTGTCTTCATTGTTTCTATGCCAATATGCCCTAGTCTTGCGTGCCACTTTGATGAATCCTTTTCTGTTACGAGTTGTAGACATTTAGTATTCTCTACTTCCATGAGAACTTTATATAATCGATTTCTTGATTTGTTTGCTTTTACCAACAGTTTTCCATCTCGATCATACAAAGTTAGGTAGTCTTCTTTCATCCTAATGTCACATCCAGACTCCGTTGCCTGTCCTAGACTAATGATATTACTTCTTAAATCTGGGATAAAATAGACATCCGTCAAGACCTTTCGTTCACCATTCTTGGTGATAAAGAGAATTGAACCTTTGCATTTTATATCTATTTGTGAGTCGTCACCAAATCGTACTTTTCCTGTGATCATCTTGTTAATCTTGAAAAAATAATTTCGATTTCCAGTCATATGGTTACTAGCTCCATTGTCTAAGTACCATATGTTGTCTTTATCAGAATGTGATTCAAACTTGTCTAAATTCACATTCCTTTCATCAAGATACACCACCTCGTGCATCATTAGTTTGTCAGCTTCCTGAGTCTCATCATCTTCATTCTAGTGAGCTTCTTGTAATTTGAGCAATCTATCATGGCAGTTGGAAGCGTAATGCCCTGTTTTATCGCAGCGGTAACACACTACCCTAGATATGTCTCTCCCTTGTTTATATTCTCCGTTGCGGCCGCGTCCTCTTCCACGTCCTGAGAACCGTCCTCCTTGATTCTTTCCTCTTCCAGCACCATGATTATTTTGATAAGATTGTGAGTCAGAGTTACCATACATTAATTTGCTTTGATCCTCTTGTTCTTCTTCGTCATAAATCCTTTCTTCGTATGCCTTTACTCTCCCAACGATATCGTCAAAGCTTGTTGTGTTGAGGTCAAGAACCTGTTCTAGTGCAGGATTGATATTGATGTATTTTCTTCGAGGTAAACTGTTTAAAAATTTCTTCACAAGCTTAGGTTCTTCGATTTTTTCTCCCAAAGAAGCTGATTTGGTAGATAATTCAGAGAGTTTACTAACAAAGTCATCAATCTTGTCCATTTCTTTCATCTTTAGTTTATCAAATTCAGCGCGAAAGTTTGTAATCTTGCTTCTTTTACCCTGTCGGCTCCTATATGTCTTGCTTTGACTGCATCCCAAACTGCTTTTGCGGTTGATATATCATGGTTTTTACCCGTTTTTAGCCATGATATAGGTCTTGTTTTTAGAGTCTTTCTAGTGTTTTTGTAGTCTTTTTGAGTCTTTTCAGGTTTTGACATGTTTGGAGCATAATTGGAAATATTGGAGCATTCTGGAGTTTGTTTTTGGCATTCGTTGAATAACTTCCCACCGTTGGATTGAGCTCAAATTTGGATACAAGATAGATCAATGAATTAGCTTTCATTTGGAAGTGGGTTGAGGACATTCTAACGGTGCGATCAAAAGTTATGCCAGTTTTCGTGAAGACAGTCCAGTCTGGCGAGCACATAGTCCTGGTATCGACCGACACCCACCTGGTATCGATCGATACCGACTGCAGAAAAGGAAAACATGTGATTTTACAAGTATGACGAGTCTGCAACTTGGCCCAAAGGATCCTATTATTTACAATTAAGTCCATAACGTGTTTTAGGATTATATTTAGGGGTTTCAGCCACTTTTAGAGGGCAGACTAGCTTTTATCATTATTCTGAATACTTTGAGAGATTGGTTCCGGGTTTTGTGGGAGACAATTCTGAACCCTTGTTTACTCTTGATTTATTTTATGCAATTCTATTCAACTATGATTTCTGTTTCATTGATCATGTCTGAGTAGATTCCTTGTTAGGTTTAGGGTTATTCAAAGGTGTTTGATGAATTGTTAGGCTGATCTGAATTGATAGGAGAGATTCAATAGAGTTCTTCATCTAAACTTGTGATTACTGCTGATTCTAGCTTCATGACCTAGAATCTGATCTTAGGTTGTTTGATTGGCACGAAAGTGTGATTGATTGCCTGAACTAGTGTTAGATGAGCAAAAGACATATTCGCAAAGAAATTTGGTTTAGGATTTTGTGAACAATTGAACCTGATCATTAATGCTTGTTTGAATTCATAGGATTTGCAAAGAAATTTGGAATTCTAGATTTAGACATAGATAATCTTCGCAGCGACAGTTGGTTGATTTTACAATTGTGTTTCAAGTTCAAGAACAGTGCTTAATATCCTCCTAACATTCTATTTGATCTGCAATTCTGATTTACCGGAGAATTTCCCTAGGCTTAGCGTTTTTCCTCCATTGATTTCACAGCTTTTATATTCTGCTGTTTATTTCCTGCATCACTTTGTTCGCTTAGCTTAATTCGAGTCTTAATATCTATTGAGTGAATTCTTGAGTCTTTGTGGTTCGACCCCTAGAATACTACAGCTACTGCTTAGATACTTTAGGGTATTAGATTTGAGCATATCAGCAGTCTCAAGATTTCCCACTTGTAGAATTAGGGATTCTGTTATAGATTGGAATAAGAGAGCTCTAGCCATGTCGTTCTTGTCTCCGTCATCGTTATCGGGTTCGATTGTTTCCCATACTTTGTGTACTCTGAGCATCACCTTCATTCGCATAGACCACACTGTGTAGTTGGTCATGTTGAGCATTGGACATTAAATAGATGAAGGGCCAATCGCCTTGGTTCTGTCTAATGCCACAACTATGTCTCCCATGTGTTGGTTTTAAATAAAAACGATCTCCTTCGTTTTTATTTGCTTTGACGTCTCTGTTTTGAGCTTCGTAAGCTTTCAACGCGACTTCGTTGATTGCTTTTGGATGTTTAATTCAATATTGCTCTGATACCAATTATTGAATCAAAAAATTTAGAATTTTGAATAACTCACTCAATCTTTATTGCTTTAGAAACTAACTCAAAACTAAAGCTTTTCTCAATCTCTCTAATCTCATATGTTATGCCACACCTTGACATCTCCATATATATATAGAGAGAAATCTTAACAAACTCCTAATCACAATAGGATTACATATTTAGATAACTCCTAAAATATGCTTAGATGTCTCCTAAATATTTGATATAATCCTAATCCTTCTAGAAGACATATCTTTAAAAGGATTAGAATAACTTATGACTCAAGTTTACTTCAAGCTTAAGTCAACAAACTTAATAGTCAAAATTGACCAAAGAAGCATAGGTTTAAAATTAAAAACAAGAATGCAAGGATTTATTCAATAATTGACACTTCAAGAATATATAAAGAAGCAAAGCAACAACAGATCCAAGTCTTCACTCCCAAGTAACCGAGACCATCGAATTAGCAATCCCAGATTGATCGAACGTAGCTTTAGCTCCATAATCCAGAGTCTTGGTAGCACCTGGAACCGCCAGCAGAAGCTAGAACGCCTTTTTCTCGGATTCATCCATCTGAGAATAACAAAAAGACCAGAGAAGCTGAATCGGTTCGTTCTTGAGAAATTTCCTCTGCTTTCTTCTCCCATCTGGGAATCGAACGCATAGACTGCATAAAAGGCTTCGATCGCAGTCTCCTTTTGGCTCTTCGGTCAAAACAGGGAACTCAAACAGGTCGCTTGACAAACAAGTCTCCTTCTCATGTTCTGGTAGTAAAGTCATTGCCTCTTCAATATCATCATTGTCCCAGAAAGTAGACATGTCTTGATCATCATCAGCATAGTTGCTTGGACCCACATTGATATACTTCATCAAATCCTCGAGAAAACCCTGAGCTTCAATCACACCGGTCCACGTACGCATCTTCTGGCCAGTGATGGGATCGATGAGGAGAACCACAGGAGGAGCAGAGTCGATCTTGTAAATAGTGGATATTTTCTGACCTTTGTTGGTATGATTGTAGACCTGCCATATGATGAATCTGGACCCATTGGCTTGAGAAACGGCGTTGCTTGGCCATAAATGTGTGTTAAGTGTGCAACAAGCAAACTCTGTATTCTTCTTCTTCTTCTTCTTCTTCTTCAGGAAATATTGAGACCGGAGTGTGACACATGGAAGAACCGTAGAGAGTATCCTTCATTGAAGGTACATGCAGAGAGATATGTTCTTCTTGAAACTGTAGAGCATGAACAGGATCAGGGTTTTTCCTAGCGATTATAAAGAGGTTAATGGCATCTTCAAGCTGCCAGTTCGATTCCCTGAGGAACCGAATTGCGATTTCCTTAGTTTGGCCTACGGCTATCTCGACGAAAGATGAGATTAGTTGTCTCTGGTGGTCACTCATTTCGCTCTCGATTGTTTGTTGTCTTGTTTGAGAGAGAGAGAGAAACAAGAATATGTGGGAACCCTAAAAGACGAATTGAAGAATTTGTTAAAGAGTGTTTATTTATAGAGATTACAGAGGACTTCTAAGATTTTATTTCCTTTTCATGCTCCACTTTTGTTCAACGCACAACCAGAAAAAAAAGGAAACTCCTTTTCCCTTTTTGTTTTGTTGGATATATATCCATTTTTTTGGGATATTGTACATTGTATTGTTTGAAACTCCTACTATTCTTTTTTTTGGATATTTTTCCACTTTTTGGGATATTGTACATTGTATTGTTTGAAACTCCTGTTTTTTTTTTCTTGTAGATATATATTTTCCATTTTATGGGAAATTGTATATTGTTTTGTACTTTATTTTTGCTTTTTATTAATGTACTATATAAAACAATTCGGTGGCTCTATTTTTATATATTTTATTTTCCCAACCATTCTAATTTGGTAATTAAAAAACAAGGACTTCACAAACACACACTACAAAACACTGCTCTTGTTTTTTTTTCTTTCTCTGGCCTTTCAATATCTCTATCGCACCCGTATGCAAACCAAATAAAGAAGGTGAAAAAGGAACACAAGCAAATTAACAAAATTTATATTCTAGGGAGTTATTCTACTTCTCGATGAACTCGAGCCTTTAACACTTCACAAAATTTTCTCTTTCTTATCAGCACTTATAGATAAACTTAAAAATGCTCTGCTTTATAGAGAAGTTATGCTTGGTGACAAAGCAAACAATCGAGGGTCAGTTGTTTTGATATTCCCAAAAAGTAACGCCTTCGTGAGCTTGTATCTTTGTCTCCTCCCGTACCAAAATGCTCGAGTTTGAACATTAAGATCGAGGAGTGTATGAAATTTAAGGTTACCTTACCATATACGAATTATTTGTTGGAATTGAAGAAACATATATACACTGAAAGAGAAACATTGGACTTTAATGATAGCATGGGAAAGCAAAAACAACGATAACAATAGTAGAGAAGCAAACACACGTGCAAGAGCCATGGTGATTAATTAGGAACTAGCAGAGAGGAATTGGAGGAGGCCAGTAAGGGAAGCTCGATAACTTTAAAGTTATCGCCAACAAAATAGATGCAGTTAGGCTTAAGTCCACGGGACGAACTAGCCGGGATGCAGAAAGCCTCACTATGTACAAGAAAAATGCAAAGATCTCCAATGTCTTCTGCGTAAATCATAATCTTCTCATATCTGTTGGAAACCTCATTTGCTTTAAACACCATGAACTTTTTTGTTACGTGCATGAGTGTACAATTTTCATGGTTTTTTTGTTACCACCGTACCTGCAAAGACATGATAGAACCAATACGATACTCAAGCCAAAAACCCACCAACGTAATAATCAAAAGATATGTATGTATGTTACGAAAACAAAAGGTGTCTAGTTAAATAGATACTATACCACTTGACGAGGAAAAGTTGGCCGGTGGGTGACTCCACAAGGTGGTCTGTCCTGGAACATGAGCCCACGTCTGCTAACTCTTGAAACACCGACTTTGGAAGATTGTCAAATGTCAAGTCGATGAAAGTGGGTTCGTAATCATCTTTAGAGTTAAGATTTATGTAGAGGCAGGAAATATTTTTGCAAGGGTCAAAATATTAAAAATTCAATTTTACAGGGGTCAATATATAATTAGACTAGTGTTAACTTAAAGTTTTTAACTAAAAAATACACTAAAATTTAAAATTCATGGGTGTCATATGACCCATGATTGTTCACTAGCTCCGCCACTGTGTAGCACAAGTAGTTGCCTCCGTAACTTGGAATGTAGAACCTTTGATCTCTCTTGGAATGAGGCTCGATAAAGGGTTTATACACTGAGACATGAATTTTATGTTGACCCATTTAGAGCTGCCAAAAGGCCTGCAGAGACTCACCCGAGATCCCGATAACTTGACACCCACCATCCAATCTTTATCACGGACAGGTAAAGAGGACATGGCCAGGTTTTGGATTTTGGAACCGGTGGGTAGAGAAGGTAGATAAACGGTCACGTCTTCTAGTATGGGGTTCGAGGGCTTATGAGATGGCGGGTCCCATGCTACACAGCATGCTTCTGTACGAGAGATAGGATTTTATTCCATCACGTAAAAATCCGACAGTCATGGCATCAATGGCCTCCTCCACGAGTTTCTTGTCATTAATACAAACTTCCCTTTCCTTTTCTCTTTTGTTCCTCCACGAGTTTCTTGTCATTAATACAAACTTCCCTTTCCTTTTCTCTTTTGTTCCTCCACGAGTTTCTTGTCATTAATACAAACTTCCCTTTCCTTTTCTCTTTTGTTCCTCCACGAGTTTCTTGTCATTAATACAAACTTCCCTTTCCTTTTCTCTTTAGTTCCAGGATTCTTCAAATTGTTGACTTTGTTCCTCCTAGTGGATATAATATATATATAACAAGAGAGAAGTGAGAGTGTGCGACATAAGAGAGAGAAAAACAAAGAGAAAACAAAAAAAAAGAGTTTTTTTTTAGAGAGAAGAGAGAAAAGTTCGCCGGATCTGTTCAAGGCGACGATCGGACATCTAAACGGTTTCCGATTGACCTGAAATTTTGTGTAGAGCTTCGTGACTCAGTGGTCTTAAGATTCAACGGTGGGTTTTGTATTCCAACGGTTGTCTCGTCGTAGATCGGGGTTTTAGCGGAGCGGCTCGTATGAGATTTCAGATTGAGCTACCTTGAGTGTTTGGGAAATCCGACGGTGAGTTCTTCTCGTATTGAGCTGAAAGTTTGCAGCGTTGTTCTTGACTCGTTTATCGAAGATTTGGACGGTGGAGATCTGATTTCGTTGCCGGAATCTTAGTGAACCTAGGGTCGTTTGGAACTGCATATTTCTAAGCTCTTGTTGCTCTCTTGTGTTGTATTTTCTTGTGCGGGAGATTGCTCTTGTGGAGTCTTAGTCTCTGTATTTGTTCTTGTGGAACAGGGAGGACGTGGTTGTAACACTCATACATTTGATATAGTGGATTTTGAGTGGACTATGGTCCCGTGGTTTTTCCTTTCTCACATCGAGAAGGTTTTCCACGTAAAAATTTGTTGTCTCATTTACGTTTATGCGTTTGATGTTTTTGCTGCCGAGTGAATTATATTTTTCTCACAGGCTCACAGAAGTTACGGGAAAACTCTAGTCCGCTGCGCCGTAGTTGTGCGTTGTTTTCCCAACAGAGTGGTATCAGAGCTCGGTTTAATAACTTTGGGTTATTGGTTGCTTTTGTGAGCGATGGAAAATATGGGCAGAATGATAAGCTTGAATGGTTCTAGTTATCATCTATGTAAAGGCAAGATGGAAGATTTGCTTTTTGTGAAAGAGTTTCATGTTCCAGTCTTTGAGGAGAAGAAACCTGACGATAAGACTGATGATCAGTGGAAGTTGCAACATCGCCAAGTGTGTGGTCTGATAAGGCAATGGGTAGATGATAATGTGTTGAATCATATTGAAAATGAGACTAATGCTCGTTCTTTGTGGTTGAAGCTGGAGCAACTGTTTGCTCGTAAGACCGGGAATAATAAGATGTACATGATCAAGAAGTTGATTGAGTTGAGGTATCAGGAGGGAACTCCAATGACGGATCACTTAAATGTGTTTCAGGGACTGCTCAATAAACTGTCTGATATGGGAATCAAGTTTGAGGATGAGATTCACGGTTTGTGGCTTCTTGGTACGTTACCAGATTCTTGGGAGGTGTTTAGGATGTCTCTTTGTAACTCTGCATCGGACGGTACTCTTTCGATGGATGTGGTGAAGAACAGTGTCTTGAATGAGGAAACTAGAAGGCAATCAAATGCTAGTTCCTCGCGTTCAGATATGTTGGTTACTGAGTCAAGGGGGAGGAGTATATTCAGAGAGCCCAAGAATGATAAGAACAGGAGCAGGAGCAAATCTAACAAATTTGCGAATATGGAGTGCCATTACTGTCATAAGAAAGGGCACTTGAAGAAAAATTGCTGGAAGTTGAAGAAAGATAAAGGGAAAAATCAAGAAGATGGTGAAGATCGGGTGACTGTCACCGAGGATCAGTTTCTTATTCTTCTTGAGGGTGATGCCATTAATGTTGCTAGTCATGACACCAGTTGGGTTGTTGATTCTGGGGCTACTACTCATGCTACATCGCAGCGGGATTTGTTTTCTACCTATACTCCAGGTGATTATGGTTCTGTGAAGATGGGTAATGATGGTGTGTCTCAGGTTGTTGGCATTGGTGATATTTGCTTGGAGACTAGTCTTGGTACTAAGTTGATGCTTAAGGGTGTTAAGCATGTCCCAGATGTTCGTTTGAACTTGATCTCTACAGGGAAGCTTGATGATGAAGGTTTCTATAGTTTATTCGGTGGGGGTAAATGGAAGCTTTCACGTGGTTCCATGGTTGTGGCTCGAGGTGTTAAGTCTTCATCTTTCTATTGGATGCAGGCTAAGGTCTCCAAAGATATGATTAATGCTATGGAGAATGATAATGCCATGGAGTTGTGGCATAAGAGACTCGGTCACATGAGTGAGAAGGGATTGTCTGTGTTGTCTAAGGAGGCCATTCCAGGTATCTCCGGTTTACACTTACAGAAGTGTGCTCATTGTTTTGCAGGTAAACAACACAGGGTCTCTTTCAAGTCTTCTGCACCTTCTAGAAAACCCGAGGTACTTGATCTGGTGCATTCAGATGTATGTGGTCCAATGAAGACAAAATCTCTTGGTGGTGCATCATATTTTGTCACATTCATTGATGATCATTCAAGGAAGTTGTGGGTTTATACTATGAAGACTAAAGATCAAGTTCTGGGATATTTCAAGCATTTTGTGGCATTGGTTGAGAGACAGACGGGAAAGAAGTTGAAGTGTATCCGCAGTGATAATGGTGGTGAGTATTCTGGACCATTTGATGCTTATTGCAAGGAACATGGTATTAGGCATCAGTTCACGCCACCTAAGACTCCACAGTTGAATGGGTTGGCTGAGAGGATGAACAGAACAATTGTCGAGAGGATGAGATGTTTGATTTCACAGTCAGGTTTGGCTTATACTTTCTGGGGTGAGGCTTTGAGCTCAGTTATTCACGTGTTGAATTTATCACCTAATGCTCCTTTGGAGGGTGATATTCCAGAGAGAGTTTGGACTGGTAAGAATGTTTCTTATGGTCATTTGAGAGTTTTTGGGTGCAAACCATTTGTACACATTTCCAAAGATGAAAGGTCAAAGCTTGAGATGAAGTCGCGACAATATGTGTTCATTGGTTATGGTCAAGATGAGTTTGGATACAGGTTTTATGATCCCATTGAGAAGAAACTTATCAGGAGCAGAGATGTTGTGTTCATGGAAGATCAAACGATTAAGGACATTGACAAGTCCGGAAAACCAACTCAGAGAGATGAGAGTTTGATTGATTCAGAGGTTGTTCCTTCTACATCAGTCCACGGTCAGGTTGAGGGTGAGGTTCATGTTGATACACCTAGTGCAGATGTTCCCGCACATGATGATGGTATTGGTGATCATGGTGACGATCATGATGAGACACCAACTACCGAGAACCTACCTGTTAGAAGATCTGCGAGAGGTCTTATACCGTCGACAAGGTATAATCCTAGTGAGTATGTGTTACTTACTGATGGGGGAGAGCTTGAAAGCTATAGTGAAGCTTTGGAGGATGAACACAAGGATGAATGGCATGATGCCATGGGTGACGAGATGGATTTTTTTGAAGAGAATCAAACGTTTGAGTTGGTGAAGTTACCTAAAGGTAAATAGGCGTTGCTTAATAAGTGGGTGTACAAGATTAAGCATGATGAGACTAGTTTGCAACCTCGATACAAGGCTAGGTTGGTTGTGAAGGGATTCGGCCAAAAGAAAAGAGTTGATTTTGATGAAATTTTTGCTCCTGTTGTGAAGATGTCATCCATTCGGGTTGTACTTGGATTGGCAGCGAGTCTTGATCTAGAGGTTGAGCAAATGGATGTAAAGACTGCTTTTCTTCATGGTGATTTGGAGGAAGAGATTTACATGGTACAATCGGAAGGCTTTATTAAAAAGGGCAAAGAGGATTTAGTTTGTCGCTTGAAGAAAAGTCTTTATGATTTAAAACAGGCACCAAGACAGTGGTATAAGAAGTTTGAGTCAGTAATAGGGGAGCATGGTTATAAGAAGACTACTTTTGATCATTGTGTGTTTGTGCAGATGTTTGGTAAAGATGATTTTATCGTCTTGTTGCTGTATGTTAATGATATGTTGATTGTGGGCAAGAACTTGAGCATGATTCAAGAGTTGAAGAATCAGCTTGGAAAGTCATTTGCCATGAAAGATTTGGGTCCAGCGAAACAGATTCTTGGTATGAGAATTGTTCGAGATAGAGGTGAGAAGTTGATTCACTTGTCTCAAGAGAGGTACATTGAAAAAGTACTTCAGAGGTTTCACATGGATAAGTCTAAAGTTGTTAGCACTCCTCTTGATACACACTTTAGATTGAGCAGTCAACAGAGTCCGCGTACAAAGTTAGAGAAAGAAGATATGGCACGAGTTCCATATGCTTCTGCAGTTGGTAGCTTGATGTATGCTATGGTTTGTACAAGACCAGATATAGCTCACGCTGTTGGTACAGTTAGTCGTTTTCTCTCCAATCCTGGAAGAGAACACTTGAATGCTGTTAAGTGGATTTTTAGATATCTTCGAGGGACTTCTGATTTGAAGCTTACTTTTGGAGTTGATAAGTCATTGCTTATCAGTTATACTGATTCTGATTTGGCTGGGGATATTGATTCCAGGAAGTTTACTTCGGGTTACTTGGTAACATTTGCAGGGGGAACAAAAGTGTGTTACACTTTCTACCACAGAAGCTGAGTTTATAGCTGCAATGGAAGCTTGTAAGGAGCTGTTGTGGATGAAGAGTTATCTTGAGGATCTCGGTTTCAAGCAAGATAAGTATGTGTTGCTTTGTGATAGTCAAAGCGCAATTCATCTCGGAAAAAACTATACATTTCATTCGCGTTCGAAACACATTGATAGAAGGTATCATTGGATACGTGATGTGGTGGCTTCTAAAGAGATAAAACTTGCAAAAGTTCATACGGATCATAATGGAGCTGATATGATGACAAAGTCATTGCCGAAGGGGAAACTCGAAGCTTGCAGAAGGATGGCCAGAATGGCCGTTTCCTCCACCTAGTCGGAAGGGGAGTTTGTTGACTTTGTTTCTCCTAGTGGACGATTATAGTAACTATATTATATATTATTTATTATATATATATATATATATATATATAATATAACAAGAGAGAAGTGAGAGTGTGCGACATAAGAGAGAGAGAAAAACAAAGAGAAAAAAAAAAAAAAGAGTTTTTGATTTTTAGAGAGAAGAGAGAAAAGTTCGCCGGATCTGTTCAAGGCGACGATCGTATATCTAAACGGTTTCCGATTGACCTGAAATTTTGTTTAGAGCTTTGTGACTCAGTGGTCTTAAGATTCAACGGTGGGTTTTGTATTCCAACGGTTGGTTCATCGTAGATCGGGGTTTTAGCGGAGCGGCTCGTAAGAGATTTCAGATTGAGCTACCTTGAGTGTTTGGGAAATCCGACGGTGAGTTCTTCTCGGATTGAGCTGAAAGTTTGCAGTGTTGTTCTTGACTCGTTTATCTAAGATTTGGACGGTGGAGATCTGATTTGGTTTCCGGAATCCTAGTGAACCTAGGGTTTGAAACTGCATATTTCTAAGCTCTTGTTGCTCTCTTGTGTTGTATTTCTTGTGTGGGAGATTGCTCTTGTGGAGTCTTAGTCTCTGTATCTGTTCTTGTGGAACAGGGAGGACGTGGTTGTAACACTCATACATTTGATATAGTGGATTTTGAGTGGACTACGGTCCCATGGTTTTTATCTTTCTCACATCGAGAAGGTTTTACACGTAAAAATTTGTTGTCTCATTTACGTTTATGCGTTTGAAGTTTTTGCTGCCGAGTGAATTATTTTTTTCTCACAGGCTCACAGAAGTTACGGGAAAACTCTAATCCGTTGTGCCGTAGTTGTGCGTTGTTTTTCCAACACGAATATAGATACGCGACCATCCGGAGAAGACACTGGGATGCTAAGGATGTAGTCAATCAAAAGAAACGGGTAGGCTGGTTCAGACGAGAAGGGCCGACTCACTTTAGTCTCACCATCCGAATCCAACCCGTTCGTGTGAGGAGTTATAGAAGAGAACATACGAACGTTTGTGTCTCTGCCAAATATATTTAATATATTAAGTAGTCAGAGACAACCAAGAACAAAAAGTTAAAGAAAAACCGATATTACTACATAGCAAAGAGAAGCTTACGAGGAAGTTTTTGCAGACAGAGGGTTTGAAGACTCGGCTGATTATAAGCTGTGCCATTTTTGAAGTTCTAAACAATCTGTGTGTTTGGTCTCCTCCTCCTCTATCTCTGTCTGACTTAATATAGATTATTCTTGCACACCAAGTCCACATTATAAATAAATATCTTATATAATAAAGTAGGGTTCGTTTAACCACACACTGACACGTGTCATCTCTTATTTTAACTATTTTTTTATTTTATCTTTTGATATTTTTATTTCTAAAAAACAATTTAAAAATAATAACTTCTCTTAATTACATATTTAAAATCAATTAATACAATTTTGACCATAATTTAATCCATTAATCTATTTGAAAAAAACTCAAACAACATAATTGACTATAACATTTTAACATGTGTTTTTTCAATTTTTCTTTATTGTACCACTTGATATTCTCATTCATAAAAAACGTATACAAAAAATAATAACTTCTCTTATTTTATCTTTTGATATTTTTATTTCTAAAAAACATATTTTAAAATAATAACCTCTCTTAATTACATATATAAAAAATTATATTATATATATATATATATTTATTTTTAAATTTATCAAAAACTGTTAAATATCTGTTTCATATTTAATATTAGAATTTTTCCATCTTATATAATAAAGTAGGGTTCGCTTAACCACAGTCTGACATGTGTCATCTCTTATTTTAACTATTCCTCTATTTTATCTTTTAATATTCTCATTTCTAAAAATATATATATATAATAACAATAATTTCTCTTAATTGCATGTTTAAAATCAATTAATGCAATTTGACCATAACTTAATTTATTAATCTATTTAAAAGAAACTCAAACAACATAATTGACTATAACCTTTTAACATGTGTTTTTTCAATTTTTCTTTATTGTACAACTTGATATTCTCATTCATTTCGAAATTTTGTAAATAACGCCCACTAATTCAAATGAACTAATTAATGATTCCATATTATACAACTATTAATTAGTATTAATTAAGAATATTGAACCAAATCATCAAATTCTATATATGTTCATTATACATACATAGACTTAAAACGACCTCGTTTTTTTATTTTAATAATTTTTTAACTAAAATCAATTTTATTAAATATATTTTTTGGAGTTGAATGATATGAGAGACAATGGTGAAGAGTTACCAGATAACAAATTATGTTTTTATTGTGCTTTTCTTTCGACGGTACCTACTCGAATTAAAAAAACTATGTTCGATTAAAAATATTTATTTGTTAAATAAAATGGACTCTTTAACAAATAAAATTACTTTAAAAATATTAGAGGAAAAAATATGAAAAAAATAATGACAAAAAGAGAAACAATATTTTTTACTGTTATTATTTTCAAACCAATATATCAATGTTTTGACAAACATAACCAAAATAACCGGTTTAATAGAATAATTATGAATTTGTTTCCATCCACTTTATTAAATTGTAGTGTAAAACTAATTTAACACACTGTTATATAATACAATAAATGAGAAAATGATAATATTAAATATGAAATATATATTTTAAAAGTTGTAATAAATTTAAAGATAAAAATGTAAGAAAGTATATTATAAATATCTAGTAGATTTTTTAAAAAAAAATCAATGACCAAATTCATTTTAGAGAAATACCCTAAGATAGCATCAAAACTACTTTATATTCTTAAACTACCACACACTCCTTAATTTTCTACTAATAACATTCATTAATGAACAATAATACTATTTTACCCTTGTGTTGTAAACACTAAATTAGATCTTGCCTTCGACGTCAACATCTCTACATTGTCTCCGTCTACATCGCTTCCCTCATCATTTCCGACGAGATCTGGCGCCTCTGCCTAGCTACGACGTCGTCTCCGTCTCCGTCAGAGTCTCGCCACCACCGTCAAACGATGGAATCGCATCTTACCGTGCTTCCGATGATTCAGAGACTGATAGGGTAATCGGTTCGGGTTACGATGAGGTCGAGTGGATAGTCAAGCAATTCGATTCGTCTCCGAAGCCGGAGGAAAGCACGAACACCGTTGATGAAGAGGAGGATACGACAGATCTGGTGGTTGATGTTTTGGCGGAGAAGCAGAGTGATGTTCCTGTAGAATCAATAGTTGACGAATCAAATAATCGTAGAGATGAGAGGTTGAGAAAGAAACTTAAGATTTCATTGAGGGAAGTTGTAAAAGTCATTGTTATGATTTAGAGGACACAAAAGAAGAAAAAGAAGAGATTGAGAAGAAGACGAGCTGTGTGAAAATCCTCTTGAAAAAGGCATTCAAATTTTAAGGTGATTTCGATTGAATTTTCCCAAATTCAAAAATTTTTAGTAGTGGAATCAAGTGTTATTTAGAGTTAAGGGTTCTTCAAGTTCAACTTTTGTTGTAATTGTAGACGACATGATCAAATTTTCACAGATCACTGTTCTTATTAATCGAAAGATGACACAAATGTAATATTACTAAATGCTCTCTCTCAGTGTGGTGGACCAGTTTATGATGACAAATGGAAAGCTTGTTTGTGTTCTTATTCATACGGACGTGACGATGTACTTGGACTTGGACTTGGAAGCCAAAGAAGACATGTTCCATAATCGGTCCTGTCATTAGTAAAGGTTCACTCAATCTTCTTTGGCTGATCATTTCCAAGAATTGAGTCTTTGCTTATTACTTTATCTAACTCTTCATTTTTTCCAAGCAGGTGATTCCCCTTAGAGAAGAGTTAACCACTTTGAGACTAGGAAAAAGCTGGGACTACACCATTTACCCAAACCACAATCAAGAACCCGTGTAATACTGCCGACCAAACGTTTGTTGATTATAAACTATCGGTAGTTTGTTGATTATAGACTCCAAATTCAAGTATAAACTATCTGTAGTTTCCTAAGAGTTGACATTAATATAATGTTACTTTTGAAGAGGATTTTTGGGTCTCATTAGCATCTAACATAGTGATTGTGGTGCATATTTCTGTTGAGTTCTAATTGCAGCCACGGAGCTTGCTCTCTTATTGGAGAAGTTGGGCGTGTTCGGCTGGCAGTCGCCAGCGACTGCGACTTAGAAATCGCAGGTCGTTGTTCGTTTATCAATCGCGCGACTGGTCGCTGCGACCGGTCGCTGGATCCTGCGATTGCCAAACGAACAACACAGCGACTGCCAAAATAATTTTAATTTATGTTTTTGTTATATTTTTATTGATAAATTTAGGATGTATTTGTATGTGAAAATGCTTAAAAATTTGTTATAAAAATTTTAATATTTATTTTTTATATATGTAATAGTAGTAAATGATAAAAAATATTGAAAACTAATTATAAATCAAATTTCTTCATTTAAAAGAAAGGTTTAAAAATTACTGCAAAAATAATTTTAATTTATGTTTTTGTTATATTTTTATTGATAAATTTAGGACTTTATTTAGCATATTTGGCCTAAAAATTTGTTATAAAAATTTTAATATTTATTTTTTATATATGTAGTAGTAGTAAATGATAAAAAAATATTAAAAACTAATTATAAATCAAATTTCTTCATTTAAAAGAAATGTTTAAAAATTATTGCCAAAATAATTTTTATAAAAATTTTTATAAAATTATTTTGGCAGACGCTGTGTTGTTCGTTTGGCAGTCGCAGGATCCCGCGACTGGTCGCGCGACCAGCGCTGTTTTTTTCAGCGACTCGAATTTGGCAGTCGCTGGTCGCTGCGACCAGTCGCGGGATCCCGCGACTGCCAAACGAACAACGCGCAGTCGCGGTCGCTGGTCGTAGTCGCTGGCGACTGCCAAACGAGCACCACCGCTAGTCAATGAAAAGCTCATAAACCTGCATAGTGTAAGACTATCTCTCTCCTTAGACTCCAATTCTTGTTTATGGCATTCAAGTCATGATCTAGTTTCAAAATACAATTTGGCATTTGAATAATGTGGTCAACATGGGGCTTCAAAGAACGATGATGTCCAGTTGGCAGATTTTATTGAGAGTGTGTTTCTAAACGAACATGTAAACAAAAGACAGACACGTTCTATGTTAGTGACAAAGATATGGGGTTTTGGATCTTTTAAAATGGAATCTAATGAACTTAAAATAACATCATTTCGCAGGTGGAAGCAATTAAGAAAATCTCATAATATGTTTCTCAACTTAGAAAACTCGACAGAGGACATGGTAACCATTCGTTTAACCAATTTAAAACTAATAAAGACACATACATCAATTTGTCCACTTCGTTCATCACACTTTTTTTTGTTTTGTGTAGAGAAACATGGCATTTCAATCAGGAGCTGTTGGGTGCTGCTTGATCGATTTTAGCTAGGATCTCGCAGTTTGGTTAACTTTCGAGTTATCTTGATTTAGGAAACTTTAAAAAAAAATTTAGGATAGGATACTTAACATTTAGGAAGTGTGTCCTAAGTTTTCTGTTTTCCTTATTCTTACTTCTCTTACTAATCATTCTTCATTCAGAATCAAATTTTGTGTTCCTTAGTTTTACTTCTCTTGATAATCATTCATCATTCAGTAACAAATTTAGATGCTCCTGATTTGGTTTTTGTCACCAAAGGTGACGTGAGCGACATATCTAACATATGTGGGCACACCAATTTCCATCGAACAAAGATCCTTTTCAGCAACACAACCCTGTGTTGGTCTATAAACGTGTTTAAGACAATTTAGGAAGACTTTCTTGAAATTTTAATAAGCCCTTGACATATATAGGAAGACCTTCCATAAACTCAAGAATGTCTTCCTACACATTATGAAACTCTTCCTAAATTCAAAGAATTGTGATTTTAAATCTTTTTATGTTATATTTCATTTCTATCATATGTGAGTACATCAATCTCTATTGAACAAAGATCCTTTTCTCCAACACAATCATGTGTTGGTCTATAAATGTATTCTTAGATGATTTAGGAAGACTTTCTTGAAATTTCAGTAAGTCTTCCTAAACTTTAATGACTCCTTCCTAATTATTATTATACTAGGTATCTCACTTAAACAGAAGGTAATGAGTAACTATATAATGTCAAAACATTTTACAAGATAATCAACTTTGTCACAAAAAACAAATCATTTCTTAAAAACATATAATGTCAAAGGAAACTATGGAGCACACATCAAAAACACTTCATAACATCTGTTTTAGGAAGGTCTTCCAAAACATTACGGATCATTTCCTAGATCTTCAACAATGCTTCCTAAATTTAAAGCAGAGAACTTCAACTCCAAAACAGAGAACTTCAACTCCAAAACAAGCACTCATCATCAAGTATCAGCATAATTAAAGCTCAGCTAAGAACAAACCAGAGAATGTTGGTTCTCTACCAAGTTCTCTTTCCACCATGAGGTACAAAGTTTAACGTGATCTTGATCGTTTATCTCTAAACCCACCACACCCAGAACCTAAACAAGTCAACAAATATTGAATCAGATCTTCAAACCAAATAAGAAATGATTGGTTAACTCGGATGAAAGAAGAGAAATGAGTTTCCACCTCCAACCATATGATCGGACTAGTGCGGAGAGAGTAGGAGGTACAACTTGACCAACTTCTTGAAAGATCTTGATAAGCCTCATGTGTAAAGAATGCAACGATCATTCCTTTAGCTCATGCACGCTATGGATGTAATCCTCTAAGGTATTTGGGAAATCATAGCTAACCACACACTTAAAACCAATCGGCTCCATGCTTGGGAGATGGTCTAAACCCACCACAACTAATCCTCGCCTATTGTATCAAAATTAATTCTACCAATCCCCTGCTGTTACATCAGTGACAGTCATTATCATGTTACTAAAATTTCAATGCTAACCTGAAAATATACAGAAAAACTAAGTCATAGGATTCATCGCTACATGATCTTGAACACAACCATCTCCTGAATGAGAAGGAGTAGTAGATTGACATTGATACATATATCTCAATATCAAGCTTGTTTCCTACAGTTATAAGATATCACTCCTAACAAATTAGTGAAACCAAGTAATATTTGAAAGTGACTAGTAATTCGCAGAGATTTAGAAGCTACAAGAACTTACATATGATATATCAACAATTTTACTTGAAGGTAGAAAAATGCCAGTTATTCTCCATGTCTCTTGCTTATTTCCTTGAGGTTTGCTTCTGAAAGGTCTCATGTACTCACATAAGGCAGCTTGGAATAGATGAAAGGCATTTTCTTGGATCTTGGTTACTCCATATCTCACGGGACATGATTTTGAAAGAATTTTCTTTTGAGAATTCGAATCTCTTAACTGCATTAGAATCAATAGCACTGAAAAATGTGATTGATTTAGGGTTTTAGGGATTTAGAAAAGTTAAAATCACTCACATAAATCTTACAATTCTTACAATTTCTACAATATAACGAGAATATCAAGTGAAAATGGAAACAAATCTTACTCATGGGAGACTTGATGATGATGCGTCGTGTTGGGAAGAGTGATTGAGGGAAGAAGAAGAAGATCCACGAAAAGTGATCGAGGAAGAAGAAGAATCGCAGCAAAGAGATAACGCCGTGATAGACAAACAACGAGAGACCGACGACGAGTGACCAGCGACGAGAGATCGGCAACGAGAGACTGGCGAGGAGAGATCGGCGAAGCGACGAGCCGACGAGCCGACAAAAATCCAGCAAGAGATGGACCAGAGGATCGACGAAGGTGAAACAGCGAGACACATGTTACACATGTTTAGTCACACATGTTAGAATCGGAAATTGTTGGATTGTGTGGTATTTTTGGCCTTAAAAATTTAAACCATGGTATCCAAGAGAATTGCTTTTCATTTTAACACATAACCCACGCAACCCGTGGGATACTACCTAGTATATATATATATATATATATATATAGAGAGAGAGAGAGAGAGAGAGAGAGAGAGAGAGAGAGAGAGAGAGAGAGAGAGAATATTTATAAATTGGCACCCAAGGCACATAAAATAGCTCTTTAAATCTGATTCATTATAGAAAAGGTCCTTAATTTTATTTCCTTTTCGTGCTCCAATTTTTGTTCAATACGTACTGCTTCCTAATACTTTTTTTATTGGTGGGGATCGACACAATTGTAAACTTAACATTTGCTTTGAATAAGTGTATAATTTATATCTAAGTTATTGAGATCTTCCCTGGATCTCAAATTGGGATCGAAATTATGTATGTGCTTGAGTTTTTGTGAATGATTTGATCGGAAGACTTGGTGTCATGTACAGATTTTACTATGAGTTTTATTTGATGACGTGTGTGTAATATGTATTTTTGAAATTTTCCAAGAATTATGGTTTTGAGTCAGGGGAGTCTTTATAAGTTCCGTAAACTTGTTGCGTTACTATGAGGATAGATATGGCTATTTTGGGACTTGTAATGAAACTATAAAACTATTTGAATGCGGTTTTGAGTTGTTTTAGGATTTCTCCTTCGTGTTTGGTAATGCACATAATTGATGTGCCTAGATTTATAATGGTGTGTATCGACTATATAGTAAAGTTCCATTTGAAGATAGCCATTGTCAAGGTTAAAAAATGGCTAACAACATTAGGATGCTATGAGACCTTTTTTCTTTTCCATTTACCAAAACATCTCACTAGTCTGATTAAACGGTCTTGTCACTCAGAATTGAGTCGGCGTCCTAACTTCTCTTCCACTTTTTGGATACTAACTACATCAACAAGTTGCTAGTTTTGAATCAAGATCATGGCAATCCGCAAATGCAAACTCCATTAGTTTATTGTTGGGACTTAGATGCTAAATTTCTTGAAAAAGGTCTTCAGGTAATTCAGGGTCTCACACCGCATCCGTGACTCAAATCACTTTCCAACTATATTCATGGCGATTTTAGAAAGAGAGAAGATGAATCCAAACTCAAAAGAAAGAAGTAACACAGAGATAAGCTACATATGAGAAAAATGACAACTACACTTTCTTGATATTATCAATGTTGGTTCAAGAAAGTTGAGGTTCGTCACCGGCAAAAAGTCTCACCATTGAATCCATATGGAAGAAGCATTAAAAAGCAAGGAAAGATAAGCGATTGCCTTTGAGTTCAGTGAGTCCTCTAAGCTTAGAAAGACGTAGACAATAAACTGGTCATGCTCATGCATGTGCTTTAGATCTCTGAGCTTACGTAGCTTTTCTTCAAGGAATCAAAATCAGAGAAGAGGAAGATCCATACAAGACTTTTTGGCCCGTATCTCAAGTAGAGTTCATATATAGTTTCATATATGGGTTTCTTTTTTCTTCTCTTTATAGTAGTTTCTGCATCCAAGTTATCATTTTTTGGGTAACTGTTTTTGGAGGGTTTGAAAATCAAGAAAACAATCTAACTTTGTCAGAAAATTTTATTTGTACATTACAGAAATTCATCAGCTTTTCGAAGAAATTAATATTTGTTGCAAAGTAAAGAATAAGATTAATTACTTTCCACACATGATAATTTAGTTGAAACTGATAAGTTGATAGCGTTTGATCAACTAGCTTATAATCTTATGGATCGTATGTCTGATATTTAAAATTTTAACGTTTGAATCCGACGCATAACGTATACCCTACAAAATAATTTATACATTTATTGAAATCAATCATACATATCTTCTTTATATAAAGATAGAAAGATGATATATTCATCAAAGTTGGAATCTAAATGTTTTTGGAAATATATTTATTTTGGTTGACCAATTAAAATTTTGTTCATTACTATGTAATATAATATAATGCTCATCTAAAGAAACCCTTACTATAATTTCAATTATAAATACTAAACAACTCCTTCATTTGTTTTCATTCAAAGAAAAAGAATCAAAAGTTTGTAATACTTTGATATAACAAAGAAAAAAGAGAATGATGTCAAGAACAAGAATTGTCTTTTTGGTTTTATTTGTTGTTATTATGATGTCCATAGGTATGTTTTTCTTTTGTGTTTAGTACTACGTTAAGATTTTTTTTCTGAAATTTTTATGTATGTAATTAACAATCACATATGTATTCAATTTTAGGTTCCAACAAAGTAGACGGACAAAAAAGCATAGGGCCATGGGTATATAGTCTCAAGTCGATATGTTGTAGAGAACATCCAGAACTCGGAAGATGTCTTCCAAGCATAGATGATAATGCTGATAAGGATGGCAAATGCTGGAAATTTTGTATTGAAGGATGTGAAAAAGGTGGTGTCTGCAAACTTAGGAGACACAAACATGTATGTCATTGCTATTGTTAGGGTTAATGTGCATCATATAAAAATTATAGTGGTCTAATGTACCACATGAATTCTTTTTATATAGAACTGCATTGTTCGAAAATAAATACAAGATTACAAAACTTTTATATATCTTCTCCTTTTTTTGGTACAAAACTCCCAAAACTCTACAAAAAGAATAAATTACATATTAATCATATAAATAATCAAAATTTTAAAACTCATAAAAGTATAAAAATGATTAAACTAATCTTATGTATCTATATATTGATATAATTGAATATATTTAAACTATAGTTTGATATATTTTAAAATAAATTTCATACAAAACTTCTAATTAAAATAATATTAAAATATTAAAATAATATTCAGATATTCAAGTTTCTCACCGATTGAGGAATAATTTTGGTATGAGTTTCTCCAAATAAAAAATAAAAAAAATATTAATATTATATTTTATTTATAATAATATTAATATTTGTTTTAAAAACTGAGAATATGCTCAGATTAGGGTATCATATATTCATAAAGTCTGCTAAGAATATGCTGTATGTTTTTAAACTTACCTCATATTATTCATGTAAAACAACATTTATAATCGAGTGAAAATAAAGAACAGAGATAAAAAAAAAAAAAAAACAAATTGCTAACACAAGGCAACTGAAGTGAATGGGGGAGGGAGACCTATTTATAGATTTATACCATTCATATTTTTACTATGCGCATTATAATGGCACACAAATAATACAATTATCATTATAAATTTATCACATTCATAAGTATATATTACATGACAATTCAATAACATCGAAATGACACAGTCGCCAAAAAAAGACTTCAACAAGATTTAATGGAGAGAACATAAACATAAAATCAGAAATGAAAACTAAATAATAATGTTTTTATTTATCCGAATTCAAACTAGATCGCTCATACTAGAGTTTGTCAGCAAAAAGAAAAGAAGTTAATACAAGTTATTGCGTTTACCCTATAATGGGCTTTGAGACAAACTTGGGCTATGGATTTTACATCCGTATGTTCTTAAGACAATTGTAAGATTCTCATTGACGTTCTCAATGACCGTTTTGCTGATATTCTATTACTGGTCTATGCCACGATATTCGACATGATGCATTCTTATTTGTCAACTGTTGTTTTCATTTTACAGAACGTTCTTCTAACAAAGTCGCCCATACTTTTAGTTCAAAATGGTTGTATTTTTTTTTTAATTTTATTCGGGATCTGTGAATCTTTGAAGTTGGTTATCTATTTTCTTTTAGGTCACAGTTATCTAAACTCTTGTATTATGACGTAAATTATTTTAGGAAGTGTATTGAACTTAACATTTTAGAAGATTTTGGGATATTCTTAAAATTACTTGTTATTTTTTTTTTTTTTTTTTTTTTTTGAATTGTATGTTAAATTAATTCAAAAATAAAAGACAGTTTTACAACCGGTGCTACGAGTTTAGAAATTTAAAGTATTTTAAAATATTTTACATGATCAAATTCATTATGGAATCCTTGTGGCAAACCATTCTTCCATTGCTTTCTTGAGTCGTGTATCACCCATCGAGTTTAATGTTGATAGTCGGTTGCGTACTTGCTTGTCAATGTTCCTGATTAGCAATTTCATACTCTTCGGATTTTCCCCATGATTTCGGTTGTTTCTTTCACACCAAAGCATATGAATTGTAGCTTGGAAAACATACCGTAGGAGCCATTTTTTAGTTCGTCCCTTAGATTGATCTGTGAGGCATGACATGATTTGATCCCATTGGTTTTTTGGCGGTGGAGAATTGAGGTTTCTTGTAAGGTTGCACCAGATTTTGCTTGTGAACCTACATTCAAAGAAGATGTGATTCCGCGATTCACCTGGTGATTGACAAAAAGAACAAAGGTTGGTTGCTCCCGGCTGCCATTGGATGACTCTATCCTTTGTTGCTAATCTGTTCCGAGCAGCTAGCCAAGCTATGAAAGTGTATCTTGGCGTTGAAGAATGAAACCAGATACCTTGAAACCAGTTTACTTTGGGCGATGACACACGGATCATACGCCAAGTTTCAAGGGAGCTGAACTGTGGTGAGTACTCTCCATTGTATCGTTTCCACAATATGACATCACTGCCGGAGCGTTGTTGATGTGCTTTGTGCGCTTCAATAATGTTTTCAACCAGTGTCATTGCTTCTGTTCTATGCCTTCTAATCCGATGTGATGTCATTACTTGCTTAAGAGTTGAATCAATTGGAATAGCAAGGTCTATACAGCCTCTAATACCCGTAATGTCCAGCAGTCGACCATGAGATGACCATGAATCATACCAAAATGATGTCAGGCCTCCATCATGAATGTCAATCTTGACTAACGGCTTAGCTATCTCTCTGTATTTTAGAATTTTTTTCCACATCCAAGAACCAAGGGAGGATGAGCTTTTAACCGCCCAAAGAGTGCCTTGACGAATGAGATATCGTCTTATCCAATCAACCCAAAACGAAGTATGTGATGATAGGATTCTCCATATTAGTTTTAGACAACATACCCGGTTCACTTCTGAAATTGATCGCAGCCCCAAACCTCCTTCTTCCTTTGGTTTGCAAACCTCCGACCAAGCTACTTTTGCTTTCCTCGGGTTTAAATCCGGGCCAGCCCACAAGAAAGAAGAACACAATTTTTCGATCTCTGTAATACAAGCTTTTGGTAGCCTATAGGCCGAAGTCCAGAAGTTGACAAGACTATGAACGACTGACCCGATAAGTTGTAGGCGACCTGCGAAAGACAAGAACCTCGTTGTCCAATTGCTTATACGGTTTCGGATTTTTTCAATCAATGGAGTGTAGTCTTGAGTAGTCATTTGCTTCGTAAGTAAAGGGAGTCCCAAGTATCTTACGGGGAGCTTTCCAGACTTAAATGGGAATTGCCGAAGAATGTTAGCCTGATCCGGTTCTGTTACACCAGCCATGAAAATTGTGGACTTTCCCAAGCTTATGTTAAGTCCTGAAACCGAAGCAAATTTGTTAAAAATATCCAAGATCGCTTCAATGGAATTTTTGTTGCCATCATTAAAGACCAACAAGTCATCTGCAAAGCATAGATGCGTAAGCGAGATGTCTTTGCAATATGGATGATACCCAAACTTGTTTTCTTGAGCAGCCTTGTCTAGCCATTTTGATAGTACGTTTATGCAGATTACGAATAGATAAGGCGATAAGGAGCAGCCTTGACGAAGTCCTCTTTCGCTTCTAAAGTAACCAGCTAGCTCGCCATTAACTTGGACCGAGAATGATGGCGTGGTGACACAGAGTTTGATCCAATGAATGAACTTTTTGGGGAGCTTCATGACAGATAGGATGGAGAGTAAGAATGGCCATTGTACCGTGTCGAAAGCTTTGGAGATGTCTATCTTCAGGGTACATCGAGGAGATACCGTTGTTTTATGGTAGTTCTTGACCAATTCAGATGCTAGGAGCACATTCTCCATCAATAGTCTTCCTTTAACGAAAGCCGACTGATTTGGAGCAATAAACTTTGGTAGTAAGACCTTTAGGCGGTTGGCAATTATTTTTGAGATGGCTTTGTAGATAACATTGCAGCAAGCTATTGGTCGATAGTCTCTTATCTCTTTTGAGGTGTCTTTCTTCGGTATTAGAGCTAGTATGGTTGCATTAAGACCAGTTGGTAGAAACCCGTTGTCGAAGAAAGATTGTATGGCGATGACTACCTCTTTCCCCAAAATTTCCCATGTTTCTTTAAAGAATTCCGATGTATACCCATCAGGACCTGGTGATTTATTTCCCGGCATTGAAAAGATCACTGATTTTATTTCATTCTCCGTTACGTTCTTGTAGAGTAACTCAGCATCCTGTTCACTACATTCAAACCGTAAGAGTTCCTTTGCAAACGATTCAGAAATACCTTCATAGTTTGTGACCTTATACGATAAGAAGTCTTTGAAGAATCCAACAGCTTCTTCTTTAATTTCATCTTGTGTCACAGCCTTGGTACCATCACTCTTTTCAAGCTCCTTAATACTGTTTCTTGTTGCTCGATTTTTTGCAGCTTGGTGGAAGTACCTATTGTTTCCATCACCAACCTTTAGCCAATGTAACTTGGATTTTTGACGTAGATATTTTTCCTCAAGATCAGCTAGACGTTCCCATTTTTCATTGGCTCCTCTTTCAGCATCCATGGCAGCTTGTGATGGATTTGTCATTGTGTAGTTTTGCGCTTCACATAAAACGTGGTAAGCCTTTTTTGTTCTCTGCGATAGATCACCCAATTGATCTTTGCTCAGCTTCCTTATCTCTGATTTTAAATACTTCAATTTCTTCGTTAGCCGAAATATAGCTGATGTTGAGTGGAAGATCTCCACCGTATTAGCCCAGTAATTTTTCACCAAAGGTAAGAAGCTTGGCAATGATGTTATAGCGTTGGTGAATTTGAAAGGTCGACGTTTTCTTTGTGTTTCCCCATCAATGTGTATTCGACATCGTAAATGGTCGGAACAGCCTCCCGATTCGAATACACAATATGATTGCATGTAGTTGTCCTCCCAAGCCTCATTTATCAAGACTCGATCTAGTTTTTTGCATATGAGGGCATCTTCTCTCTTATTTGACCACGTATGAAGAGGACCGTGGAATTTCAGATCAACAAACGAGCAAGAACGTACCAAATCTTGGAACTCCCTCATGCCATCAGTTATAGTCATGTTCCCCGAGTGTTCGGCAACATTAAGAATCTCATTAAAGTCCCCGAAGATCAGCCATGGCTTTTTGCGAAATAGTGGTGAACCGTGATGATTCATTAAGTCTTCCCAAAGTTCCCTTCTTTCCTTTTCGAAATTTGAGGCATAGATGAATGAGCAGAAAAATTCATCCTCTGAACCGTCCAACCGAACTGAACATGTGATGAGCTGACTACTCTTAAAACATGGTGTTACTCTTGTTTGTGGACTCCATAGAACCCAAATCCTTCCTAACCTATTGTGTTCATAGTTTGAAAGAAGTGACCAATCCTTAAAAACCTTAGAAACAATAGATGGTGCTTTACCTTCCTTTACTCTTGTCTCCAATAGACCACCAAACTGAAAATTATTCTTCTTCACCCAATCTCTAACCACTGGATGCTTCTTTGTTTTATTGAAACCTCTGACGTTCCAAAAGAAACCCAGCATTAATGATTTCTGCGCGTAATTCTTTTAGGCAAAGTGCTAGTTTTAGCGTCCTTTGCTCTCTGGTTACCAATGTCTGATCGAGTATTTTGGTGGTCCTTTGATGTTCTGTTAATGGGTTGGCTTAGAGGCACCTCCTTTGCTGCCTCCGTTTGGGCACAGTTCCCTGTTTCCCCTGTTTTCTCAGCTTTATCATCTGGCGGGATCAATTGAGGGTCTGAGTTTTCATCTTCATGTGCGGTCTCAATGTGTGTTTTGTTGTTTGTTTGTTCCACAACATTTGTCAGAGTTTCTTCAGTTCCAACTTCATCTTCTGCTTTACCATCTGCTGGTTCTGTTTCGCTAAGCACAGAGAAACGAGACTGAGATAGTATCGATACCTGTCCGAATACCAAGCTTTTCTTTGTGGCCGAGTTACGACCAGCTTTCCCTGGAGAAATCGGAAGCCATTCTCCTTCCTCTGTCTCCTCTTGTGAGTGTGTTGAAACGATTTCGGTATCTAGTTTCTGAGCAGAGTCTGATTTCTGAGCAGCAACATTCTCGTTGTGTTGTTCTGTTATTTGTTCTACCGATTTCATCGGAATTTCTGTCGATGGAATTTGAGTGGCTGCTGCTGGTTCGTCTTGGAGGTTTATTTTCATGGTACAGGTAGCTGCTTGATGTCCCCATTTCCTGCAAGTAGTGCATCGTGATGGGAGCCAGGGGTAGACGAATTCTATCAAATGTTCTTGTCCGTCTGGCGATGTGAAATTCATAACTTTGGGGAGTTCCTTTGTTAGATCGGCGTTAACGAAGATCTTAGCTATTTTGAGGTCCAGACACTGAGAAGTATTAGTGTGTAGTCTCACCGGATCTCCTACGGCGCTCGAAATAAAGCCAAGTCCTTTCCATGAATACATGTCTGTTGGAACCTTCTTTAGATGTACCCACAGAGGTACAGATTTAACATCCGGTGTAGCGTCTTCTGTGAGCGGAGACCATTTTGACAGAACAACTGGGACACCGGCTAGATTCCACATCCCTCGTTTGAGTAATCGTTCTCTTGTTTTGTCGTTGCCGATCCGGAACTTCATTGTCGTCTTGTTGATTACAAAGACGTCAATCATTTGTGACTTTTCTCCTAAAGCCCAGATTTTGTTTACAATTGCGTGCACCTTAGCGACGTGCGGAGCTGTATCTAGAAACCTCCCAATCAAGAAGTCTTCCCATATAGTTGATGGATCCATGTATACATCGGTGGGAATTGAAACAGAGCCAATTCCATCTTTGATCTTGACTTGGAGTTCATACTTCTCTAAGATTTTCTTGTTTTGAACAATGTTTGTCCAAGAATTCAGTGGAGCAGTTTGATCCGAAGCTGTTTCCGGAGCCTTGATGATCGGAACCTCCATCATTAGGGCCGACAAAACCCGATGAGATGGAACAATGTTGTCTTGAGCATAAACAGGTTCTTGTTGTATTTTTGAAACATCATGATGCATCAACGACCGAGGAGAAGTAAGCGGAAGAGAAACGGGGGATGATTCTGATGGTGGAGATGCAGATTCCGGTGGGATTGGAGGAGGAGCCTCCATCATTTCCACGACCAAACGTGGTCGAAGAAGTCAAAAAAACAAAAGTAAAAATCGCACTTTAATCACCCTGTTTTTACTGTTTGAGAGCAAAATTACTTGTTATTCAACTGATGATTTTTAAAAACCTCCACAAATTTTATGTTATTGAACTTGAAATTTATGTAAAATCATTTATAATATTTCACAATCTCTTGTGTTTCAATCAATACTTTTAAAAACTCATATTAATTTTACAATTATTCAAAATATCACAATTTTTTCGTAGAAGATTACTGAAACTAATTCTAGGTGACCTTTTATAATTTTTTAGTTGAAAATCATGACTCAAAAAAACATACCTCTAGAGGTGGAATTTTAAAGGATTTCAAATAGAAAAACATTGTAGAGAATTGTCTTTAATCGTTAACGAGGGAAAAGTGTTTCGATTTCTCTCGCTTCCATTACGACTTACCAATCCCACCTCTAATCCACCTCAATTACATTTTCCCTCGTTACCGATTAAAGACAATTCCCTACCATGTTTTTTGTGATGTTTGTTTGTTCATCCAGATGGACCATCTAGATGAAGATGACAACCGACGTTCGTTTGTTGCTATTTAATGAAGTAGTTAGATGAACCAGTCATATGCTTTTTACAAACCTCAGCCGAAAAACGCGGATATTCCAGCTGAGTCTGACAGTGCATTTGGCTGAAGCAGGTTCAGCCAAAAAAAAAAAGTCAAAATACGCCTTTATAATTTAAAAAATTACACACAAACCTTATCATTTTCTAGTTCACTCTCGAGCCATTCCGACAAAAGAAAGAGAAACAAGATCTAGGGTTCTTCATCGTCTCCAGATCTCTTCGCCGGATTCTCGCTGGAGTGCTTCAGGTTTGTCTCAATTCTTCTCTCTCTCCCTCCCTTTCTCTCTCTTTCTCTCTCTCTCTCTCTCTCTCTCTCTCTCTCTCTCTCTTATTGCCACAACCTTGTGTATCATTTAAGCTCTAGCTATGTGCCCATATGATATTTGAGTACACAAATTGGCTTCTCTATTAAGTGCCCATGTTGGTCTTCTGAAGTGTTGTCCCAATTTTTTTGTATGTGCAAGATGATTCCTCCCTGGATAGCTACATCAGCACCATTGGTGTTGACATTGTAAGTCTCTTGCACTTATCTATAGGTCATACGTGAATCATGAAGATTTTGTACTCTCCATGCGTAAACTGAAAACACCTTAGTCTGTACTCTGTAGTATGCAATAGTAAAAAGAACCAGTGGTTATTACCATAGTTTATAGCAGCTATATTGTATAGTTCATAATTTTATCAGAGATTCGAATCAAGAGGATCGTGATTTTGCTTATTGGGAAGCAGTGGAAGAATATGAACAACATAGCGATCAAGTTGAAGAAAATGAAGAAGAAGACTTGTTACCATTTCAGTTTAGAGGGTGTACCTGATTCTATCATTGAAGAGATAGCGAGAGGGCATCGACTTCCATATTAGTGAGAGTAAAAAAGACAAGACTTGTTACCGTTTCAGTTTGGTCATCCCTTGTATGGTCATATTTATTATTGTAGACTAAAACAATGTGTGTTTGTTTAAAACTATTTTGAGTTAACAATCTGTATTTCTATTTGTTATTGTAGACGAAATCTATGATGTACGTATATTATCATTGTTTATTTCTTTGTGTCTTCTTTCAAATTTTACAAAATGTTTTTACTAAATTTAATAATCAAATTTGATATAGTGACTAATAATCAAATTTTAATTTTAATTTATTACAAAATGTGTTTTTATTAAAAAAAATTATATTGTTGTTTAATTTAATAAGAAAATAATTTATTAAATTTAATTATGTAATGAAAATAAAATTTACAAATGTATAATTTTAAAATTATATAAGTATAATTGTAGTTTAAATTATCATAAAACTATCATTAAGATATAAACATTTCTTTTTTGATCATTTTTATACTAAATACAAATGAAATTTTTTAAAAACAACACAAACGAAGAAAGCTGCATCCAAATGATACAGATACCAAAACGAGCAACAACCAGATGACGAAACGAACAACCACTTGCACATCAAGTCCACATTATAAATGAAAATATATATAGAGAATATTTATTAGAATTGTCACCCAAAGCATATAAAATAGCTCTTTAAAATCTGATTTATTATTGAGAAAGTCCTTAATTTTAATTTCCTTTTCGTGCTCCAATTTTTGTTCAACACACACTGCCCAAAAAAAGGAAGGAATTTCCTTATCACTTTTTTTATTGGTGGCTATATATATACTTAACATTTGCTTTGAGTAAGTGTATAATTTAGATGTAAAATTATTGAGATTTTTCATGGATCTAAAATTGGGGTCGAAATTATGTATGTGCTTGAGTTTTACATATAAAGATTTTACTATGGCTGTGAATGGGAAGCGCTTATTATGTGGTTCAGAGTGCGGGACCATCACTTGTTGTACACTTACCTTTTAATAAAATAACTAGATTTGACCCCGCGGTACACCGCGAGTGAATTTTTTTTTCTATGTATTATATAAATTTTTTGGTTGTAATTTGAATTTATTAATTTAATTATTTACCTAATAAAAAATTATTTTGTTAAAACTTGAACTTGTTAAAAATTATTGCTTCCAAATAACATGTTTAGTAAGATTTTCCGAATATTATGATAACCAACGATGGTATGTATTTATTTGTTTTTATGGGCCAAGATTGCAGGAGAGCTTCTTAAAACTAATGGACGGTTCGGATCAACCGCGTCTTTAGCAGTTTATGTGACTGGGTCATCCGATTGTTTCCAGAATGAAGGGCATAAATTTAACGAACAAACATGACTCAACGACTACGATTAAAACATCTTGATCCGCAACGAACGGCTAAGATTTAAACTTTAGATCCGCGTGTTTATCCGAATCCGAACTGGGTAACCCGATTGCTTAAGCTTTTAAAATACCTTCTGTACCTTTAATGAGTTATTTCCAAATGTTCTAAACTCCAATGGTATTACATTGTAATTTCTTACAAAACAAAGGTTTATGTGAAAAAACTGCTGCAAAAATAATAGGTATATAATTTTGTTGTAATTAGTTGTTGTTTATGTTTGTTTGATAATGATTAAGATTGTTTAATTTTACTTTAACTATTAATTTTAGAATTTATAATATTTGTAATAAATACATAGTTTAATGTTATCTAGTGTTTCATTTTCAAAAATAGTACATGCCAGAATATTGTTCTGCCGTATAACCCGTCATATATTATTTAGGTACACCACGTGTCAATTTTTTGCGTTTATGTTTAATTTAAATAATTTTGTTGTAATTTGAAATTGTTGGTTTAATTGTAATTTTAGTTATTAAGATATTTTTCCGAATTTGAAGTAAGAAGATATGTATATTTTGTTTCTTTGGTTTAATTGTAATTTTAGTTATAAAATTTTTTTAAAATTAATATTAAGAAGATGTGTATATAATGTCGACTAATTATAAAGTATGTTCTCCAAAAAAAACATCATCATTATTATGATCATTTAAATGGGAATAATATAAATATTAGGTTTGTAATTGTTTTGCAAAGCTGAAATTGTGGTAAGAATATGCTATTACAAACATGACAGCAATTATATAAAGAAGAAACTCCAACTTTTTTTTATATGATTTGACTCAAACCTTTGTTTTGTAAACTTTTATTTATTTTCTGTTTTATCGCGTTCCTATGCACCACCTATCATTTATATTTTATTTATTTTGAAACATATCAAATTACATTTTAAATATTTTCAATAATATTTATTTATAAAACTTGTAACAAAAAATCGTAAATATTAATATTTTAATAGTAATAATTATTGATGTAATCATTAATAAATAATATTACATAAAATAGCCTTCACAAAATAATTTAATTAAATTATGACAAAACAATATTCTGTATTAGAAATTTCGTATAAAAATATGAGGAAAAATAGAAATATTTCAAATGGAATAATTGAAGAAATATGTACCCAAGATGATGTTCTAATTTCAAATGGTACAAACCCGTCATCTCCTATTTATAAACTCACATATTTTGTTTACGAGGAGATTTTAGTGTAATTTAGTTGTTAAACTATAAACATCACGATCAAACAATATTATAAACTGAATGAATAATGATTAGATATAACTGAAAATTTAACATTTAAGAAACATAGAATAAAGAAGAGAGATTTGTCCACCAAAACCAAAATGACAGTTTTGTTCTTGTACTTTTGGTCGTTTGATTCACGAGCTTTTTGGTAGAGCTCGAGTATGTCTGCATGACCTGGATCAATACACAATGCTGCTTCACAATCTTTGATAGCAGCTGCTCCCTTTCCCATTGAATCATAAAATGCTGCTTGTAGATGTAACAGTTGTATATCTGGTTTAAAGGATATTGCCCTCGAAAGTTCATCTATGGCTTCACTTTATTTGTGGTCGTCCATAAGAACTGCAACCAAGAGTTCATGTTAAACAAAGCAAAACTTAAAAAGAAAGCTTAGAAAAGCAATTTGAATACAATATTGATAACAGAAGTTTTAAATCTACTTTTCTTATTCACATTCACCAAACCAGAGAAACTGCATACATTTTGGTTTAAGATCAAAAGTAGATCTAGTTCTATTTCTATCTCCAGAAACATGATGGAAATTTTAGTTTTTTTCATGTGTTGGGGCATGTATTCTCATTTCTGTTTCCATCACCACACAATATAAGATCTAAGTTTTCTAACACTTTTGTGCATCTATTATACGTAGGTCACCCATGTTGTCTTGTTTCTGGCATCCAGTTATAAACAGCAACATAAAAAGGAGGATAAACTCGAAATAGTTGTGTCGTTAGCGTACATGCAGCCCTGTATCTGTAAGGATAGGTTCGAAGAGGGTCAAGTTGTGTTGCCAGGCTTAAGAGAAACATCTTATGTTTTGTACAGCCAAAAAACGACTTTCTTCATATAGAGCTTTCCTCCTTCCTCCACTGCTTCTTGACACAGATGAAAAACATGAATATCACATTCTCATCAATCCCGGAAATCTAGACTAAAGAATAGAGAATTTAATCGTGGAAAACTATTCCTCTTTATCACCATACCTCCTGGATCTTCGATTTTGGAGAGCAATCCATTTATCACAAAATCTGACAAAATAAGAGATTATTAGAAAAGATAAGTCTGGTAAACCACTGATTCTAATAAAACAAATATCACAATCGTAATAAACAAATGAGACATAAAAGAAGGAGATTGATTCCAAATCATAAATACCAAGAAAGATATGTGAATTAAGAAAGATTACTCTTGCGGAAGAAGTTGAAACTGGTTTTGGATCAGACGCATCCCAATCCATGGAAGTCGTGGGATTAACAGATCCGGCGAGATCTAAAGTGTGGTCAGACAATGCAACAGAGGTATTAGGGTGAATAGGATGGAAATCATAGCTAGGAAAGATCGCTTCCTTCTTCGACTCCAAAATCGATATCTAGGTCTTGACATCTATTTTTGAAAGCCATGAGAGAGACTTTGGGCTAAGATTCCCAAATTTCCTCTATTGAGAAAGCTAGAGTGCATCGAGAGTTTTTAAAAAAACCTGGATTTGAGATTCATCGAAGCTGTGAAGAAGAGAGACAATTGCGAGACACGAAAGGAGAAGCTTTATTAAATTAAAGAGATATAGGTTCTGGTCAGAATAAATGCAAATGGACGGTTACGATTATAACAAAATACCCACGTGTATATCCGTTTTAATAGTCGGGTTACCCGATTCCAATTACCACTTAAAATACCTTTGTACCCTTAATGAAATTTTGTAATTTGTTCTAAACCACAATGACACATGATGTAATTGTTTACAAAACAAAGGTTTAAGTGAAAAAGTTACTGCAAAGATAACAAGTAAATAAAAAAATAAAAACAGAAGTGGTACTGAACAGACACAAACATAAGAGAACACACATATAAAGTAAAAGAAGACAAGGATGTGTGTTTATATACATGTAGCTAGTTGATTTCACTTTTATTTTTTTCTCCCAATTTTTTTCAAATATTTTCATTATTCTCCTTTATACATACTTCATCTTTTCTATATAAACACTTCCATTTCCACAAACTTTCATAATTCTCTCTACAATATTTTTTCAATTAATTCCTTCCTCCAATTTTCTTTCTACAATATCCATCAATTACTACAATTCATGAGGTATTTTCTTTGAGCTTTGTTCTTATGATTATTTACTAATCTTTTATTTTTATAAATAAAATTCAATTAAATTATTTTTTGTAGAAATAATGTCGGTGATTCTTGAATTTGAATATCTTTATTATCTATATTAGCTAAGTGAAAAAGAATTAAATTTGTTTACATTGAATTGTTTTATAATTCCTTGTACTGTATTGTAGCTGATAACAAATTTTAATACATATAATTCTTAATCTATCATATAAGGTAGAACATGTTATTATATTTTAATTATCTAAGTTTTGCAAGTAGAACATGCTATCAATTTCTACAAAAAAATAATTAATGTAAATATTTATTAAGTTTTAAGTTGAAAAGTAAATGTCATAAGTATATGTGAATCCAAAACATTAAAAGTGTACGACTATATCATTATCTTAAAATGTTTATTGTAAATAATATTTTATTAAATGTGTTTATGGTCAAACCATTTCTACTATATTTTATAAGTTTGTAAGTTTGTAACAATTATTGGTATTCTATTTTTAAATGTTGATATGTCATCTAGGGGTCGGTCAACCACCAATTCTTCGAGGCAAAGAAACACAAATATTTCAAACAAAACGACAGCAAGGGTAAATTTTAATATTAAATATTTTAAAAATAATTTCATATTAGTTTTAGTATTTAAAAATAAAATAAACTAACTTTAAATATTTACGTACAAAAAGAGTGGTAAGGGCTACAATGAGATTACACAATTATATCAAAATTTAAAATTTTTCAAAAGCAGATTTTTGCATAAGTAATGATGGAGACGGAAATAAACAACACAAATGGAGAGTTTGATATAGATAACATGGAAGCAACTAAAGTAGCAGATGGAGAACATATGACACAAACAAGAGAAAATATTGTAGATATGTTATGGGAAAATCGACATACTCGATAATATTATTTTGCATTGTATTATTTTACTTGAGTTTTTTGGTATTTATGGTTTGATTTGATTTTAGGAACAAATATATTTTTCTAAAATTTCAAACTCAAATATATAAACTTTGTATATTTATGGTTTGTAAAAAGCACCAAATTAAAATTTATAATTTATAATTATAATAATATCATTAATCTATTTTTATTTGTAAAACATTTATCTACTAAATATATATTCCGCACCGCTTGTTGTAGTTTTCACCATTCAAATATTTGTACCGCACTACATGTTGTTTATTTCACCATTTATATATTGTCCCGCACCGCTTGTTACGCACTAACCGCACTTGTTCCACATGATGCGTTTCTTTCAACCACACCGCATGAAAACCGTAACGCACCTTTATAACCGCTTGTCCCGCACCACCTAATCTATTGTTACCATTCGGAGCCTATGAGTTTAATTTTATGATGTGTGTTACTATGAGCATAGATATGGCTATTTTGGGACTTTTTATGAAACTATAAAACTATTTGAATGCGGTTTGGAGTTGTTTTAGGATTTCTCCTGCGTATTTGGTAACACACAAAATTGATGTGCTTATATTTATAAGGGAAAATCCCATAAAAAATCTCCAAATTGCAAATGATTTCCAACTTAAACTTTCAACTTTTTTGTTCCCAATTAAAACTTTGAACCAATGAATTTTCTCACAAAAAATCTTCAACTCTTAATATTTGTGTCCGAGGTTAAGTTGACTAACGATCAACGATGAACAGTAAATGTTGACTGTTTGTTAACTTTTTTTTTAACGACTTGTCATTTTGATTAATTAGTGTAACTAGGATACAAATATTTAGGTAGCCATGACGGTGGTAATACACAAGTCGTAAACAAATTTTGAGTGAACCGGGTTATGCGGGTCGGGATATTTGGGAAAGAATATTATATAAAGCCCGCATAACTAATTAAAAAAAAAATCAGCCCAAGTAAGCCCAAAAAATTAAAATCCAGAGCAATTAAAAACCCTAGTGACTCTTGAATCAAGTTTTTTTAGCCAAAACTCTTGAATCAAGTTTTTTTTTTCTATCAATATATCGGTAGTCCATTTGCAAAAATCTTATTTTTATGTTTTCCTTTAATAAAATAAAATAAAATAAAAACTTAATGTTTTTGTAGTTTTCTTTCTCCAATAAAACAACAACTCTAATTTAACTTGAAGCATGAGTCTATTTGGAAAAAAAAAATCTTATTTATATTAAATAAAAAAATTTAATTATATTTTTGACTCCAATAGCCGATAATCCGCTTCACTTAAAATTTGTTTACGACCTAAATATTTGTAGCGGATAACTCGTCATGACTAACTAAATATTTGTACCCTACTGACTTTAATTAATCAAAATAATAAGTTAACGAGGGGTTAACTGACCTCACATCTTTTCATCTAGGTCCGCCATTGGCTGCAAGTACATCTGCTGCAACAACGAAGAAGGTAAGGGTTAGTCACTAAAAATTTTCAATTGGATTGGATTTTAATGATTTGGGCTCACTTAAACTAAATTTCTTTTTAATTAGTTATGAAGACTTTCTATAACCTATTTTCTATAAACTGACCATGCATGCTTTAGATCTATGAGCTTACGTAGCTTTTCTTCAAACAATTAAATCAGAGAAGAGGAAGAAGATCTATACAAGACTTTTTGGCCCGTATCTCAAGTAGAGTTCATATATAGTTTCATATATGGGTTTCTTTTTTCTTCTCTTTATAGTAGTTTCTGCATCCAAGTTATCATTTTTTGGGTAACTGTTTTTGGAGGGTTTGAAAATCAAGAAAACAATCTAATATTGTCAGAAAAATTTATTTGTACATTACAGAAATTCATCAGCTTTTCGAAGAAATTAATATTTGTTGCAAAGTAAAGAATAAGATTAATTACTTTCCACACATGATAATTTAGTTGAAACTGATAAGTTGATAGCGTTTGATCAACTAGCTTATAATCTTATGGATCGTATGTCTGATATTTAAAATTTTGACGTTTGAATCCGACGCATAACGTATACCCTACAAAATAATTTATACATTTATTGAAATCAATCATACATATCTTCTTTATATAAAGATAGAAAGATGATATATTCATCAAAGTTGGAATCTAAATGTTTTTGGAAATATATTTATTTTGGTTGACCAATTAAAATTTTGTTCATTACTATGTAAGATAATATAATGCTCATCTAAAGAAACCCTTACTATAATTTCAATTATAAATACTAAACAACTCCTTCATTTGTTTTCATTCAAAGAAAAAGAATCAAAAGTTTGTAATACTTTGATATAACAAAGAACAAAGAGAAGGATGTCAAGACCAATAATTGTCTCTTTGGTTTTATTTGCCGTTATTATGTTGTCCATAGGTATGTTTTCTTTTGTGTTTAGTACTAATACGTTAAGATTTTTTTTTCTGAATTTTTTATGTATGAAATTAATAATCACATATCTATTGAAATTTAGGCTTCAACAAAGTTGACGGACAAAAAAGCATCGGCCCATGGGTATATAGTCTCAAGTCGATATGTTGTAGAGAACATCCAAAACTCGGAAGATGTCTTCCAAGCATAGATGATAGTGCTGATAAGGATGGAAAATGCTGGAAATTTTGTATCGAAGGATGTGAAAAAGGTGGTGTCTGCAAACTTAGGGGACCCAAACATGTATGTCATTGTTATTGTTAGGGTTGATGTGACGAAAATTATAGTGCTCTAATATGTAACACATGAAATTTTTTTTATATAGAACTGCATTGTTCGACAATAAATATAAGATTACAAAACTTTTCTATATCTTCTCCTTTTCTGGTACAAAACTCCCAAAACTCTGCAAAATAAATAAATGACATATTGATCATATAAATAATCAAAATTTTAAAACTCATGTAAATATAATAATGATTAATTTAATCTTATGTATTTATATATTGATATATAATATAATATATTTAAAATGTAGTTTATATATTTTAAAATAATATTCAGATATAAATTTAATAAAACAAAATTATTAGAATAATATTAAAATAATAAAATAATATTCAGATATTCAAGTTTTTCACCAATAAATGAATAATTTTGGTACGAGTTTCTCCAAATAAAACATAAAACAAGTATTGGTATTATATTTTATTTTTTATAATAATATTAATATTTGTTTTAAAAAACTGAGAATAAACTCAGATTAGGGTATCATATATTCATAAAGTCTGCTAAGAATATGTTGTATGTTTTTAAAGTTTAAACTTACCTCATATTGTAACGCCCGTGTTCTGAGCTCGGAAAACAATGAGATCAGATGTTAACATGCTCAGGAAATGTTAACAAGCTCGAGATTGTAATGAGCTCGGGTTCGGGAATATTGGCGAGCTCGGGAAAGTTAGTGAGGTTGGTGGAGTTGGTGAGAATGTGATTAGTGGGATTGTGGTGGAATCCTTAATCACCTTTTCCTTTTAAAACTCATCTCTTTTCCCTCTGAACAATCATTTTCGAGCTGTAAGGGAAAGAGAAAGTGAGAGGACAGAGAGAGAGAGAACTCACACCTTAAGGAGAAGAAGAAGGGGCAAAACGTCCAGCAGACAGCGTGTGGGAGAAAGAGGTTCCGACCTAGCAAATCGTGTTGAAAGGTAAAGATTTTTGGTGGAGTTGTAGCTAAGCCATAGATCTAGATGCGCCTTTTTGCGGTTTTGGATTTGAGTCTGTAGTCTGAAAGTTATTCACAATTTCGTAGAGGTGTTCTGTTTACGTCGAAGGCAGGACCAGCGGAGACTCGGGGTTAGATCGCTGCCGCGTCCGTGGTCGGATCCTCACGAAATTTGGTGAGTAGTTTCAGGACTCATAGGGATTTAACTCCACCGATTGGTTTTGAAAGTGGACGGTTAGATCGAAAGTTATGGTTCGATCTTTCCGGCGGACGTTTCTGGGTTTTGCCCTGTTTTTGCCCAGTTTTGGTAACTTGGGTGTTTGTTGTTGTGGTTGGCTGTAGGTTTTTCTTAGCTGCTTTGAGTTCGTGTGTAAGGTCCTCCTGAGTGTGTGTGGAGTATACCTTGGCCGAATTCCCGTTGTGTTATTAAGGTGAGTGCGTGACCATGGGCTTATCTAAGCTATGGTAATGGTTTTGGTGTTTGTGTGTTGTTGTTTGATTGTGTAGGATGCAAATGGAAGTCATAATCGATTATGTGTGGTGTTATGTCAATGACTTGGTGGTCATTGGTTAGTCATTTGCATTGTGTGTTGATTGTTATATCATTATGCTTGTGTGTATAGCTCGTAGATGGGAGGATCGCCTCACTAAGTATTTGTGATAATACTTACGCATCTCTATGTGTGTGATGCAGGTAAGGATAAATTGTGATCGTGGAATCATGGCGAAGAGAGGAGGATGATCTAATTCTCGGTTTGTGTGTTTGTTTTATTACGGTTTTTAGTAGTACGTTTTAAATCTCGGTTTGGGTAATATTATTTATGGGAAATAATATTACTGTAAGTGTTTATGGTTTAATGTGTGTTTTTGGGTAATATTATCTTATGGGGGATAATATTACTATGTGAATTCGATTATGGTTTAAATTGAATTCGGTTTGTGTGGTTGCGAATATTATTTACGGAAATAATATTTGCTTGTTTAAAAAAAAAAAAAAAAAAAATAGACACTCGGGTTCTGGTCGTTTCAGTTTGGTATCAGAGCATTTACGGTTCTAGGATGGTTTAGGAAATTTAATTGGATTAATTTAATTTCCTTTTTGCTTGATGCATGTTGTTGTGAACTATTGAATTGTTCGGTTAAAAATTGATTATGTGTTATTAGTCAATTAAGTGTTGTATGGGGTCTTAGATCATCCTCTTCGAGCCTTTAAAGAGATTCCACGGTAAGTTGTTCTGTTTTCTGTCTTTGGTGTTGTGTTCTGAGCTTCTATGGTGTAAGTGCAGATGGTTAGAGGCAGAGGTCGTGGGCGTGGTCGTGGTCGTCCGCGTGGCCCAGGTCGTAGAGCTCCTTTAGTGGAGGAGAGTGTGGCACGAAGTGCTACAGTTGAGCAGGTCATGGATTCGCTTGCGGATCAGGAGGAGTCTGAGGGTGTGGCCGGTGTTGGTGCCGGTGTGGCCGGTGTTGGTGCCGGTGTGGCTGGGGGTCCAGCGGGTGCTGTCGGTGTGGCAGCGGGTCTTGCTCAGGCTCGAGATGACCGCATTGTGGATCTGTTGACCAGGCTGTTGGAGCGGTTACCCGAGAGGGAACCAGTGCAGGCTCCAGTGGAACCGCCTGTGGTGGCGGAGGAACCGCGAGTGGCGGTTGAGGTTGCTGAGAGGCTCCCATCTTATCTTAAGGTGATGGAGCAGTTGCAGAAGATTGGCACAGGATTCTTTTCCGGTGGTGCCAAGCCCGAGGAGGCAGATAAGTGGAGGACGCGGTTGGAGCGTAACTTCGATTCGACTAGATGTCCAGAGGGGTACCGAGTGGATCTTGCAGTCCACTATCTGGAGGGCGATGCACACCTGTGGTGGAAAGGTGTTGCAGCTAGGCGGACCCAGGCAGATATGACTTGGGAGGATTTTGTTACGGAGTTTAACTCCAAGTTTTTCCCTCAGGAGGCGTTGGATCGGTTAGAGGCGCGGTTTTTGGAGATGACTCAGGGGAACCGGACGGTTCGAGAGTACGAGGCAGAGTTTAACCGCCTCAGTGTGTATGCTGGTCGGGCCATGGAGGGAGAGCAGGCCCAAGTGCGGCGGTTCATGAGGGGTCTACGGACCGAGTTGAGGAACCACTGTCTGGTTCGAACTTTTGACACGATTGGGGAGTTGGTGGAGAAGGCTGCATTGATTGAGGAGGGTCTGAAGGATGAGGCAGTGGTAACCAGTCTGGGTTTTCAGACCAAGAGGTCGCATCAGCAGTCTAGTACAGGCAAGGGCGATAAGCCTGTACAGGGTCAAAAGCGTAAGTTTGAGGCTACTCAGAGGGTTAGCCGAAGCGGTCCGGGATGCTTCAGGTGTGGAAGCAAGGATCATAGGATTGCGAGTTGTCCTCAGAAGGACACGCATGAGGATACGCGGGTGTGTTATCACTGCAAGGAGACGGGGCACATTAAGCCTAAGTGTCCCAAGTTGCAGCGGTCAGAGGTGGCGGTGACACCACCGGCGAGGCATAGCGGAGCGGCACCTAGAGTGTTTTCCATGATGGAGACGGGTGGACCGAGTTCTGGGCCGATCACAGGTAATTCCTAAACTTATCCAAGTTAATTCTTATAGTTAGGAATTTGTGTGTGTTGTTGTATTGTTGTGAGACTCTTATCACATGAGCATTGTGAAGGGACCTTGCTCGTGGGAAGGACCGAGTCTCATGTGTTGTTTGATTCGGGAGCATCGCATTGCTTCGTTACTCCAGAATTAGCCGAACGCGGCAATTTCCAGAGTGAGCCCGGTGAGCAAACGGGAGTGGTTAGAGTTGCTGGAGGGAGGTTTCTACCTATTCAGGGTAGAATCGGAGGTGTGGATATCTTCGTGGTCGGGGAAGCTATGCCAGCAGACTTGATAGTTTGCCCTGTGGAGCTGTACGACGTTATCCTGGGTATGGATTGGCTCGGGAAGTACAGTGCGCATTTGGATTGTCGCCGGGGACGCGTAGTGTTCGAGCGAAAGCCGGAGAAGTTAGTTTTCCAGGGAGTAAGACCGACTTCAGGGAGCCTCGTGATCTCTGCATTGCAGGCAGAGCGAATGTTAGAGAAAGGTTGCGAGGCTTATCTGGCGACAATTGTGACTCCTGAGACTGTTGGAGCGGTTAAGGTGGGTGATATCCGGGTTGTCCAAGAGTTTGAGGATGTTTTTCAGTCGTTGCAGGGGTTACCACCATCTCGGTCTGATCCTTTCACGATTGAATTGGAACCAGGGACGATGCCGATATCCAAGGCTCCATACAGAATGGCACCAGCAGAGATGGCCGAGCTGAAGAAGCAGTTGGAGGAGTTGTTGGATAAGGGTTTTATCCGACCAAGTAGTTCACCGTGGGGAGCACCGGTGTTGTTCGTTAAGAAGAAGGATGGGAGTTTCCGGTTATGCATCGATTATCGGGGTTTGAACCGGGTCACGGTGAAGAACAAGTATCCTCTTCCGCGGATTGACGAGTTATTGGATCAGTTGCGAGGGGCTACTTGGTTCTCCAAGATTGACTTGGCATCGGGATACCATCAGATTCCGATAGATGTGGCGGATATCCGGAAGACTGCTTTCAGGACTCGGTACGGACATTACGAGTTTGTAGTGATGCCGTTTGGATTGACGAATGCACCAGCAGCGTTCATGAGGCTAATGAACAGTGTGTTCCAGGAGTATCTGGACGAGTTCGTGATCATCTTTATAGATGACATTCTGGTGTACTCGAAGAGTCCTGAGGAGCATGAGGTTCATCTGAGAACAGTTTTGGAAAAGCTGAGGGAACAGAAATTGTATGCTAAGTTGAGCAAGTGCAGTTTCTGGCAGCGGGAGATCGGATTTCTGGGTCATATTGTATCCGAGGCTGGAGTTTCAGTTGATCTAGAGAAGATCCAGGTTATCCGAGAATGGCCGAGGCCGAGGAATGCCACCGAGATAAGGAGTTTTCTTGGGTTGGCGGGTTATTATCGGAGGTTCGTTAAGGGTTTCGCGAGTATGGCTCAGTCGATGACGAAGCTGACGGGGAAGGATGTCCCTTTCGTGTGGTCTCCAGAGTGTGAGACAGGTTTCGCAAACCTGAAGGCAATGTTGACGTGTGCACCAGTCTTGGCGTTGCCAGAGCCGGGCGAGCCATACGTGGTGTACACGGATGCTTCGAGAGTGGGTCTCGGATGTGTGTTGATGCAGCAGGGAAAAGTTATTGCTTATGCTTCGCGGCAGTTGAGGAAGCATGAGGGCAATTACCCCACCCATGATCTTGAGATGGCTGCAGTTGTGTTCGCCCTGAAGATTTGGAGATCTTATCTTTATGGTGCGAAGGTTCAGGTGTTCACGGATCATAAGAGCCTGAAGTACATCTTCACCCAGCCAGAGTTGAATCTGAGGCAGAGGCGCTGGATGGAGTTGGTGGCGGATTATGATCTGGAGATAGCTTACCATCCTGGTAAAGCTAACCTGGTTGCGGATGCTTTGAGTCGCAAACGTGCGGTTTCGACTCGGAAGCAGGACATGGAGTCGTTGGTTGGTGAGCTCAGTGCATTGAGGTTATGTGTTATATCACAGGAACCGTTGGGTTTGGAAGCGGCTAATCAAGCAGACCTTCTGAGCAGGATTCGGTTGGCTCAGGAGAGGGATGCTGAGTTGATTAAGGCTTCCAAAGCTGAAGGTTCAGAGTATCAGGTCTCTGCTAATGGTACTATCCTTGTTCATGGAAGAGTGTGTGTGCCCTTAGACGAGGATTTGAGGCGAGAGATCCTGAGTGAGGCTCATGCGAGTATGTTCTCTATTCATCCAGGAGCGACTAAGATGTACCAGGATCTAAAACGGTATTACCACTGGGTCGGGATGAAGAAGGATGTGGCTAACTGGGTCGCAGCTTGCGATGTGTGTCAGTTAGTGAAGGCAGAGCATCAGGTTCCGAGCGGTTTGTTGCGGAGTCTACCCATTCCAGAGTGGAAGTGGGATATGATCACGATGGATTTCGTGGTTGGTTTGCCGGTTTCTCGGACCAAGGATGCTATTTGGGTCATCGTTGATCGATTGACCAAGTCTGCACGTTTTCTGGCCATAAAGAAAACCGATGGAGCTGTGGTTTTGGCTAGGAAATATGTGCAGGAGATAGTGAGACTTTATGGAGTACCGGTGAGTATTGTGTCAGACCGGGATCCTAAGTTCACTTCGGACTTCTGGAGAGCGTTCCAGGCTGAGATGGGCACTAAGGTGCATATGAGCACGGCTTATCATCCTCAGACGGATGGGCAGTCCGAGAGGACCATCCAGACTCTCGAGGATTTGCTGAGGATGTGTGTACTGGATTGGGGTGGTCATTGGGTGGATCACTTGAGCTTGGTGGAGTTTTCGTATAACAACAGCTACCAGGCGAGTATTGGGATGGCTCCATATGAGGCCCTGTATGGGAGGCCATGTCGTACACCGTTGTGTTGGACCCAAGTGGGGGAGAGAAGCACTTTGGGAGCGGGTTTTGTTCAGGAAACTACGGAGAAGATCCGGGTTTTGCAGCTGAACATGAAAGAGGCTCAGGATCGGCAAAAGAGTTATGCCGATAAGAGAAGAAAAGAGCTTGTGTTTGAGGTGGGAGATAGAGTGTATCTCAAGATGGCATTGTTGAGGGGTCCCAATAGGTCTATTACCGCGACTAAGCTGAGTCCGAGGTATATGGGTCCGTTCAGGATTGTTGAACGAGTTGGGGAGGTGGCTTACCGGTTGGAGTTACCTGAGATTATGCAGGCATTTCACAAGGTCTTCCATGTGTCGATGCTGAAGAAGTGCTTGCATAAGGATGATGAGGTGTTGGCTAAGATTCCGTCAGATCTTCAGCCTAACATGACCGTTGAGGCGAGGCCAGTGAGGGTTCTCGAGAGGAAGGTCAAGCAGGATCGCCGGAAGAAGATTCCGATGATCAGAGTCTTGTGGGACTGTGACGGTATTGAGGAAGAGACTTGGGAACCAGAGGTGAGGATGAAAACTAAGTTCAAGAAGTGGTTCGAGAAGCAAGCCGAGACTTGAAGCTTTCATCGATGGTTCCAGTTCCTTGTTGAGTATGGTGTTGTGTTTGTTTCATTATGTATTTCGTTTTGAGTTGTAACGACTTATACATTTTGAAGTTTAATAAGATGAGTATTTCTTATTAGAGTGGTGACTTGTGTAGTCATGTTTTGGGATATTCCGGGGTGGGAATATGTGCGGTAGTATGACATGGTGATGTTGTACGGAGGCCACGAGAGGTAGTTTCGGTCGGAGTTACTTATAGACGTATAGACTTGAGGACTCTAGGGACAGTGGTCCTGATCAACTCTGACATGTGTTTGGCCAGAGCTCGAAGGATGCGTTCCTGAGAGTGTGAGTGCCATGTGTTTGGCCAGAGCTCGAAGGATGCGTTCCTGAGAGTGTGAGTGCCATGTGTTTGGCCAGAGCTCGAAGGATGCGTTCCTGAGAGTGTGAGTGCCATGTGTTTGGCCAGAGCTCGAGGGATGCGTTCCTGAGAGTGTGAGTGTCATGTGTTGCCCATAGCTCGAAGGATGTGTTCCTAAGAGTGCGAGTGGCGTGTGTACGAGTCGAGAGCAATGAGTCTATGACGTAGGTATAAGTACAGAGATCGAATGTAGACCTCGGGTTTTAGATTGGGATTGACTAGATGGGTCATCTCATCTTGACCGTGTGGACCGGGAGTTGTGTAGGTTGATAGTGTTCGACCACAGCTCGTGTTTGTTAGTGTGGCCATGTTGGCCACGAGTTGATCAATCGTTGAAATATTGTGAGGAGCGGTCCTTGTGGACGGACTGTGTGTCGAGATTCGAGGACGAATCTATGTTAGCGGGGGAGAATTGTAACGCCCGTGTTCTGAGCTCGGGAAACAATGAGATCAGATGTTAACATGCTCAGGAAATGTTAACAAGCTCGAGATTGTAATGAGCTCGGGTTCGGGAATATTGGCGAGCTCGGGAAAGTTAGTGAGGTTGGTGGAGTTGGTGAGAATGTGATTAGTGGGATTGTGGTGGAATCCTTAATCACCTTTTCCTTTTAAAACTCATCTCTTTTCCCTCTGAACAATCATTTTCGAGCTGTAAGGGAAAGAGAAAGTGAGAGGACAGAGAGAGAGAGAACTCACACCTTAAGGAGAAGAAGAAGGGGCAAAACGTCCAGCAGACAGCGTGTGGGAGAAAGAGGTTCCGACCTAGCAAATCGTGTTGAAAGGTAAAGATTTTTGGTGGAGTTGTAGCTAAGCCATAGATCTAGATGCGCCTTTTTGCGGTTTTGGATTTGAGTCTGTAGTCTGAAAGTTATTCACAATTTCGTAGAGGTGTTCTGTTTACGTCGAAGGCAGGACCAGCGGAGACTCGGGGTTAGATCGCTGCCGCGTCCGTGGTCGGATCCTCACGAAATTTGGTGAGTAGTTTCAGGACTCATAGGGATTTAACTCCACCGATTGGTTTTGAAAGTGGACGGTTAGATCGAAAGTTATGGTTCGATCTTTCCGGCGGACGTTTCTGGGTTTTGCCCTGTTTTTGCCCAGTTTTGGTAACTTGGGTGTTTGTTGTTGTGGTTGGCTGTAGGTTTTTCTTAGCTGCTTTGAGTTCGTGTGTAAGGTCCTCCTGAGTGTGTGTGGAGTATACCTTGGCCGAATTCCCGTTGTGTTATTAAGGTGAGTGCGTGACCATGGGCTTATCTAAGCTATGGTAATGGTTTTGGTGTTTGTGTGTTGTTGTTTGATTGTGTAGGATGCAAATGGAAGTCATAATCGATTATGTGTGGTGTTATGTCAATGACTTGGTGGTCATTGGTTAGTCATTTGCATTGTGTGTTGATTGTTATATCATTATGCTTGTGTGTATAGCTCGTAGATGGGAGGATCGCCTCACTAAGTATTTGTGATAATACTTACGCATCTCTATGTGTGTGATGCAGGTAAGGATAAATTGTGATCGTGGAATCATGGCGAAGAGAGGAGGATGATCTAATTCTCGGTTTGTGTGTTTGTTTTATTACGGTTTTTAGTAGTACGTTTTAAATCTCGGTTTGGGTAATATTATTTATGGGAAATAATATTACTGTAAGTGTTTACGGTTTAATGTGTGTTTTTGGGCAATATTATCTTATGGGGGATAATATTACTATGTGAATTCGATTATGGTTTAAATTGAATTCGGTTTGTGTGGTTGCGAATATTATTTACGGAAATAATATTTGCTTGTTTAAAAAAAAAAAAAAAATAGACACTCGGGTTCTGGTCGTTTCACATATTATCTATGTAAATCTACATTTATAATCTAGTGAAAATATAGGACAGAAAACAAAAATTGCTAACACAAGGCAATTGAAGTAAACGGAGAGGAAGACCTATTTATATCATTCATATTTTTACAATGCGCATTATGATAGCACACTAATAATACAATTATCATTATAAATTTATCACATTCAACAATTCAATAACATCGAAATGACACAGTCGCCAAAAAAAAGACTTCAAAAAAGAACTTAGACGAGATTTAATGGAGAGAACACAAACATAAAATCAGAAATAAAACAAAACAATAAGTTTTGTTATTTATCCGAATTCAAACCAGATCCCTCATACTCATAGTCTTATTAAAAATGTACTATGGGCGTGTTCGTTTGGCAGTCGTCGGTGACCGCGACCAAGCGTTGTTCGTTTGGCAGTCGCCGGATCCAGCGACCAATCGCGGCGACTGGTCGCAGCGACCAGCGACTGAAAATTTGAGTCGCTGTTTTTTTCAGCGACTGATCGCGCGACCAGTCGCCGCGATCGGTCGCTGGATCCTGCGACTGCCAAACGAACAACACAGCGACTGCCAAAATAATTTTATTATATGTTTTTGTTATATTTTCATTGATAAATTTATAACTTTATTTATCATATTTGGCTTAAAAATTTGTTATAAAAATTTTAATATTTATTTTTTATATACAGGAAAACCTCTGTAAATTAATAAAAATTTATTATCTTATAGAGGTTTTAATTTATCGATAAATTAATAATTATTAATTTATGATGATAAATTAATAAATTATTAATTAAAAGAGATAAAAATTTTCACTTCATAATCTTTTAATTTTATTTTATTTGAACTTTCTTATGTATTATTGTCAATATTATATATATATATATATATATATATTCTGTTAATATTCTATTTTTTTTGTATTTACTTATTTTGTTTTGCCTTCTACGACATTCTTTTACTTTAATAACTCTTTTTGGTAATTCATTAAGCATTATTATCTTATTATCTTATCGAATTGTGTTAAATTTTATAAAGTATTAATTTATAGAGGTTTTACTGTATATAAAAAATAAACATTAAAATTTTTATAACAATTTTTATAACAAATATTAAAATTTTATAGAGTATTAATTTATAGAAGTTTTACTGTATGTAATAGTAGTAAATGATAAAAAAATATTGAAAACTAATTATAAATCAAATTTTTTTATTTAAAAGAAAGAGTTAAAAATCAGTCGCAGCGATTGCTAAACGAACAACACAGCGACCAGTCGCGCGATTACTTAACGAACAACATAGCGACCGGTCGTGCGATTGATAAACGAACAACGACCTGCGATTTCCAATTCACAGTCGCACTCGCAGACAGCCAGCCGAACACGTCCTATATATTACGTTTATTTCGTTTACCCTAATGGGCTTTGGGCTACGTTCTAGAAATTTCCTATTTAACTTTGTAACACAAAAATATCTTCCGTTTATCCAAAACAATAACTTATCCAGTAACCAACGAACGTATATCCAATTATTGTGCACAACTACACCGTCAGATCATTCATGACCGTTGGATCGTCATTTTTCCGTCACACGTGGCAGTGACTCTTACCGGTTTTACCGGCTACTCACTTTTTTCTTCTTTAAAAACGTGCCAAGCTTCTCCATCTCACTCCAAAACACTCTGTTTCTCAGTGACTCGGAAGTGTGACTCGCTCTAAGACTCAGTTTGACTCGTTGATTTGAGGTGGAAGATGTCGGCGATGGTAGATCGGAGGTTATCGACGCTGAATCCGAACGCGCCGGTGTTCGATCCGGTTGGATTCCGTGAGGTTGAGGATTTTTCACCCAAGTGGTGGGATCTGGTGACGACATCCAAATGGTTCCGTGACTTCTGGCTCACTGCTAACTCTGAGTATGAGTTCGACGACGGCGACGATTTCTCAGTTATGGAAGAAGAGTTCGACGAGATGATCGCTTCGTCCGATGGTGGATCTACAGTAACCGGTAACGGTTTGTTGCTGTTCATTTGAGGGTTTTGAAATTTCAAGATCTGTGGAAAAAAAGTTATCAAATCGTAATTAGTTTCTCACTAGTGTTTTTTTTTTTTTGTTTAATCATGGCAGAATCAGATGTTGCCAAGTATTTGAAGATGCTTCTGAACATGGCGGAGACTACGAAAGAGAAGCTTAACAGATCGAAGGTTTCAATGTCTTGTTGTTCCCCAAAGTATAACCATAAGAAGAACTACATGAACCCTAACTTCAATTGTCGTCGGAACCATCACATCTATCAGCCACGGTGAAGCTTCTTCTAGAAGAAACAAAGCTCTTTCTCTTTCGAGCTTATCAGAGTCGTCTGTGTAGTAATGAATATAAATAACATCCGTTATGAGCTTTGTATAACCAAACTGGAATTGAAATCGAACCAGATCGAATCAAAAGTGTTTCGGATCGGTTCGGTTCTTGTTTCAATTTGGGTTCTAAATTTCGAATGCGTTTTGTATTTTGGCTATCAAGTCTTCAAACTTTAAAATAAAATCGGATCAAGCCGAATTAACTACTACTTGTGCGTTATAATAAGCCAGTTCACTTTGATGCGTATTGACAGCATTTAGAAAGTGTCTTTGACTGTTTCGTTCCGGCTCAAAGTGATAGCTCTTCTTTTCAAATAAATCAGAGTCGTTTTTTTTTTGTTAAAAATAGTTTGTTGCTGGTTCTTTTTGATCCTCTATAATTTTAATTTTAATTGATGAAAGCCCTTTAACAAAAAAAAATAAAACCCTATACATATTAAAATTGGAATTATTATAGTTACTATACATATGATATTTTGTGAAATACAAAATTTTAACTAAACATTTTGCTATTGCTGAGTTTTTTCTTAATCACGTCACTAAACCACAATACAGCACCTCACCCACTAATTATCACGAAGTTGTCGAATGATTCAAAGGTTCTCTCGAACCAAAAAAAAGGGAGGAGGTACCATTATCTACCATATATAACGTGATCACTAGTTATTGCATAATCAACATCTTATTTAGTTGCAACTAACTATAAATAATTTAATTGACCAAATCATCTATCGATGATATACTATGATAGAACTATTAGTCTATAATTGAGTTTAGTTTAGTTTTTTTTTTTTTTTTTTTTAATTTCTTTTCTCTTTCTTCTGCAACAAATGAAACACTTGTTGTGTTCTGTTGAAGAAGAAGAATAACTTCTGACAAGAACATGCATCGTCATGTATTTTCAGATTGCAATCGACTTGAGTCACAATGTGCAATTTTATCCGAAACAAAATAAGTCACTTTAATTGATCTTTGGATCAAAATTTATTTAAAGGTTTTACATTCATATTTACTAATAATCAATTATCTTAGAAAAGAAAATGAATATACTGACATGATTAGGATTCCGTGATTGGAATATCCAGCTTAACCATACAAGTAACGATCTGATCGATCCTAAAACGTTCAATGCTTTTTGTCAACAAATTTTCAATGATTGGTTAGTATACATATTTTTACACTAAAATGACAAACAAATAATAATATTGATAGTAATAATAATACACGAGATTAAGAAATGTTCTTATGTGATTCATAGCTAATTAATTAATGACATGAGAAATAAAATGGTGCATCTTGTTGTTGTTAACGTATTGTCTTCCAAAAGTCAATGGATCAAACTTAACGACGTGCATGCTGAAACAAAACACTGAGGACTAACCTAATTTTTTTTTTTTTTATAAATCAAATTATCGTAAAACCAAACCTGAACACTTGTATCTCTGTTTTTTGTCTGAAATGGTTGACCGTACTACCGATGTGGTCGTACAACTCGGTTCTTCTGGCACAACTATTTTCCGACCAGGCGAGACTTCGACCCCAGAACCTCGGAGACCGACACAATTGCCAGTCCCTGCGCCGGAGAAAAAACTTACCCTTTTTGCCTTACGTCTCGCTGTTCTTGAGAAGGTTTTTGAGATTATAACATTCTTATTTCATAATTTAAGAGTCGTTTTTTTTTTTGAGTTTTGATTGAATGTGTGTTCTTAACTACAGATTGCTTCACGGTTGGGATCTTTAGGATTCGTGTGGGCAACAGTTGTTCTTCTTGGTGGATTTGCTGGAAGCTTAGAGACAACAGATTTCTGGTTTGTTACTGTGATTCTTGTTGTCGAAGGAGCTCGGCTTTTCAGTAGAAGCCATGAGCTTGAACTCCAGCATCAGTCTAAATACACAATCTCTGGAATCAACGTATTCCGGTTCCTTGTCAAACAAGTTATCAAGATATTCCACCAGCCGGCTCATAGACCACCGGTTCAGGAACCGAGAAGAGAAGAGAGGCATTCGGGGAGGATTTCGCGGACTAGGACATGGAAAAGCTCAGATGTTCCTATGTTGCCTTACACAGGATGGGTCTTTGTTTCAAGAAACGTGAGTAGAGTCTTTTATTGGCTCCAATTTGCATCTGCTTTCGCCAGCATTGTTATCTCTATGATCAAACTCATCAAGCAAGACTATGGAGGTAGCGACTTGAAACGCAAAAGCACCAATCTTCACTCTGCTTTGACTCTCTTCTACTCTCTAGCCCTCGCCGAGGCTCTTCTCTTTCTTGTTGAGAAAGCCTACTGGGAATACATGATTAGCGTTATCAAGATTCTTGAGAAAGTGAATAAAGAATGTGGTCTTGAGAAGTTTGGCACGGGCTCGGTGAGAAGATTCTTCTACGATGCTTACTCTAGATGCCTCAATGGGAGCATCTTCGACGGATTGAAGATGGATATGGTGATTTTCGCCACGGAGCTCTTGGTAACGAATTCTCCTGATGAGCAGCTCATTGGAGCAGAGATTCTCTCGATATTCTCAACCCACGAAGACTATTCGGTAGACACTTTGCAGAAGATTGGGACAAATCTGGGAATCATAGAAAGGTTAGTGGAGATGTTGAATTGGAGAAACAAGAATCAAGAAGATGTGAGGATGTCAGCTGCAGAGATACTCTCAAGATTAGCTAGTAAGAAGCAGAATTCTCTGAGAGTTGCGGGGATCCCGGGAGCCATTGAGTCGATATCTTCTCTTTTAGAGAGCACGAGAGATTCGAGTCAAGCCACGGATGAGATTGGAGAAAAGAGTATCAATCAATCGAATTTATGGACGTTGAACAATCTTGGACTGTTGATTCTGAAAAGGCTAGCTCGAGATCATGATAACTGTGGAAAGATTGGGAAAACAAAAGGGTTACTTTCAAAGATCATTGACTTTACTTATACTGAGAGGAGGTTGTTGGAAGATTCAAGAGTTGCGGTTGCGGAACCTTATAAGATCTTGGCTGTGAAACGATCTTTGAAGCTGTTAAAGAAGCTGGTGAGCACGACAGGTGCAACGGGGAAAAACTTGAGGATGATTATCTCTGGGATTGTCTTCACAGTGAGCAACATTAGGGAAACATTACACCATGGAAAGAGTCAACCTGATTTGCAGAAGCTTGGTGCAGAAATCTTGACTTTCCTTGCGTTTGACGAAGGTGCAACTGAGAAAATTGGGGGCACTGGCGGCGTTTTAAAGGGACTTCTCAGCATATTCTTGAACAATGAGATTCCAGAGAATAAAAGTAGTGTGAGAGTCTCTGCTGGTGAATCTATAGCTATGCTAGCTCAAGGAAGTAAAAGCAATTGCCAACGGATCTTGAGATCAAATGTTCTTCAGGGACTCGTTGATGCATTGAACAACCCGTTGATTCGGTTGAATGCAGCGAGAATCTTGCGGAATCTCTGCGCATATGCAGCTCCTGATCAGTTCAGTGAACAGCTGAAGGAAGTTATTAAATCTGCAGGAGCAACAGTAAGTCCTCATGTTCTTGATCCAGAAGAAACTGGTTAGATTCATGAATCATCATCACCACTAATGTTATCTAATGAATGCAGGTTCTTATGGCAATTAAGTCTGAAGAGAGAAAACCTCAAGAAGTTATGGTGGGATTAGCACCGCATATTCTCAAGTTAATGAGTTTTGAAGAATTGAGAGGGATGTTCACGAAAGCGAGAGTGGGCGAGGAAGAACTAGCCGAGGCATTAGTCAATATTCTCAAAAGATATGAACAGCCAGTTCCAAAGGTTCCAAGAATCAGGAGGTTTGCGATAGAGCTAACCATTTCGATGATGAAAGCTAATACTGAGACGGTCAAGACTTTCCAAAATCTTGGGATGAAGAATGAATTAGAGACCGTCTTTGAGACCGCGGCTGAGGTTGAGAACTTTGACATATTCTCTGGCACGGTTGGTTTGGCACGTCATGGCTCAACGATCAATGAACTCATTGAAGAAGCAATGATGTTGTTGAGTTAGACTAAGAAATGCAGGCAACAAATTTAAAAACATTGACTTTGTCTCAAACCCAAATTGTCTCGAATACATTGTCTTTGTTCTCCATAATGCGTCTTTAACAAGTTTATCAAATGATCTATATTATAAATTTATAATGACATTTGCTCTGCTTCACACCTAGACGTCCTGGAAATTACCAAGAAAGACAGACACGATCAAAATACATGTAAGATGATTGCATTATATGTTCACGACATGTATTTGTAAGATGATCTCATTACATGTTTCATAACAAAAGGTTTAAAATACCTTTTAGTCAAAGACATGGAAGGAACAAGTGCAGATTCAAAGCCAACAAGAGATGAATTCTCTTCACAGAGATTTTAGCCGAGACACAGCATATGAATAAAATCATATAAACCATAACCAGAAGATAACTTGTCATGACAAACCTTTAAGCAGTTTAGCTTTCCATTCTATTTTGCACAAACCAAAACACATAACTTAATGGAATTATCTACTTTTGAAGAAATTAAGATCCCATCGGCGTAATAACCCATCTAACACATTTCCTGATGTGCTACTACGCCCAACCACAGTCACTGTTGCCTTTGTACGTGCTGATAAATCAATGGCGTCGTTTGTGTTCTGACTCATTTTGGGCAAAGGACCAGGGACAAAACCATTTACAGGTCCTGGCAGAGAATCCGATGTTCTACATGGAGCATTGGCTTCAGAAGATGATGGCGCATCATGGTTACTAGGTGTTGGACCGGAAGTAAAATCTGTCTCAAAATGGGGCAATTCAGGTTTTGTAGTAGACGCAGTAGCATTACCTTCTATTTCTTCAGTATTCTCTGTATTGGTCGTGGAAGGTTCTTTGTTCTGATGAGTTTCAACCTCCACATCCTTCAGCGATTTCATCACTGCTTCCATCAGCATCTGAGTCCATTAAGATATGTGAATAAACAAATGTAGAGCATAGTCATAAGGAGGGCTCAAGGTGAAAAATCCACATTTTTTAAATTCTCACCCTCTCTTCTTCCTCTGCATTAGATGGAAAATCTGCCAGCTCATCTACGTGAAACTCCACATATTGATCATCATCTAAAGCTACCGCAAGATGAGGAGGATATGGATCCCCATTCGACAAATCAAAGCTGATCATATCAGAAGATGAACTACTGGAGACTTCATGATTCTCTTTCTCCTGACATAAATCATATCACGCAACATCAAGAATATTCTATACATCTCTTCATTTCTGTTTCTCTTCCACAGACGATATTTTACATGTACAGAAGTTGGTCACACTGAAAATGGTGTATTTACTATTTTTGATTGAAAACCATCATATAATAAACATAAATCATATAGCTTAGTCAATGACCAATGACCATGACCCGCAAGAACAGTAAATACAAAAAGATAGAGAACAGAAAAAGAGAAACTGATCTTATACCTTGGTTTCTGATGATGATTGATTAGATGGGTCGTTGGAAGGAACCTGAGCAAAAAACCATCATGTTTCTAGAGATTCAGCATACGGTAAAGTATACATCCCAAATGTAGTGGGAAAACTGTTTTGGCCACTAGCAGTAAAACCTTGCAGAACGTAGTCACAAATTACCAACCTCTGTGCGACTCATAGGTCTTTTCAAGCGGACTTCATTTATAGCATCGGAGGTGCTGCCTGCAGCTAAACCTGAAATTAATTAGATAATATGTTGCCTAAGGATACAATAAAACCTGGAATAAATATTGAGAAAACCCGGATGACTTACTTTTCTGTGCTGAGGATTGTGGAGAACTTAGTTCTTGCATGGTGCTCCAACTGCCCTGAACATAAAACAGTTAACATCATTGACATTTATTGCTAAAAAAACATGAACACCCAAAAAAAATGCATTGCTGCAAGATTCATTACCTTGGCAAAGTAATCATCCACCGGGTCAAAAAATGTTGGCCCAACCACCTCCGGAGGTTGAAGAATGTTATGGAAAAAGATGTTTATTGAATCAAAGTAGAACTGTGGCCGTGGTGAATTATGGTCTCCCTCGAATTTGATGATATTTTTGTCTCCCTAGCATAATCAAAATTCAGATGTTTAAAGGCTACATGGTCAAGGGTTTATCAAGAACTTCTGAGAAGCTAGAGGAAGAACAGTATAATATGAAGAAAGTCTCCCTAGCATGGAAAACTTACTATATATGCTTCATATATACGCTCTGAGTGATGAGGGTGAATAAAGTCATCGTCTATGGCATGTCCAAATAAAACAGGAACAAAACAAGATTTCGCTACCTGGAGCATGAACGATAAATATTGAAAAACGAGAAACAAAACATCACATAACATAAAAGTACAGAGCTAGCAATAAAATCTCTACTAACAAATGAATTTGATACATTTATACACGTTAAGCAAAATACTTTATGCCAAACAATGTGAGAAGATACGCAACTGATCACCAAAAAAAAAAAAATGATGATGTTGCATGCTAGTGAATAGATTAGTTAATCATCTAAGTAATCAACCAGACAAAAGGTAAAAACTACCACAGGAAACAACCTTAATGGTGTTGAGATCCGTTATGTCAAACTTGGCTTTCTTCTGAACAGCTCTCCGCATATATTGTATTGCAAATTTTATCTGAATAAGATATTGAAAGAGGTTAAAGCCGTATAATATAAAAACCTTGTCGTAGGCAGAACTGATCCCACAAAAAATAGACACTACGAATTTACTTTTACTTACAGTAAACTTTGGTAACCGGAACTTATATGTATCTACAAGTTCCATCATCAAATCAACCAAATCAGAGAACGGGCTGTCTAGAACCATAGCTGCGATAGAGGGATCCTCGGCTCCATACATTAAGCTGGAAGATAAGTGAAATATAACACAATGATTTCATAGTCCAGCAGACAGGGAGAATGATTGTAGCAATCAAATTTTAAGTTGCAGTGGTTGACGTTTGACATGTTATAGATCATTTAGACACAGGAAAGAGTCATATTTTCTAAGCTAAATAGAAAACAAAACAACCCGTTGGGTATTTCATTTGGTTCTCAGCAACTATTCTCCTCTCCAAGATAAGTAAATCCTCAATTACTTAACAAAATTCACTTCTATAGTAAACAGTTTCATAAAGTTTCATGTAAGACTGGAAATAAAAACGGTCTTACTAAGTAATTTAACAAGTGAAAGACTAAAAGGAACCTCGTGACAGCACCCATTGAACGACCCCATAAGCCAATCAAGGAGACATTTCCATCCGTGCGCAAATACTCAACCACAGCTTTCAGATCATCTTTCTGCAAGCATATACCATACTTAACAATAATAATAGAAGGAAACGCTCTTATCATTCAGGATAATGACTATGAACCCCGTGACTGAGAGAAGGGAAATGTTATCAACAACATAATCAAGGACACCACAATCCTACATGATATTTACACTAGTGAACTTAGTGTAAGCCCGGAAGTGTATTACAGACCAAATGAAGTAGCATAGGTGTATTGATTTTAATGGGATAAAATTTAGAGAAACCATGAGAAATATAACCTAACAAATATCAATCGAGAAGCAGATGAATTGACTTTGGAAAGCTTGTTTACTCCAAACAGCAATAAGTTTAGGCCTTAATATTTGAAGAAGAGAAGAGGAATATTTTGAGAAAAGATCAAAGGAGGACATACTTCGTTCCAACCCAACGTGACATACTCCCCGCCAGAGAGACCAGATCCCGAAAAGTCAAGCGTGAAAATTGTGATGTTTGAAGGAAGTAATACGATTGCAGCTTCACTGGCATCAGCTCTACATCCACTGAATAAACATTGGGCCACTAATGAATAATACGCTAAAAGAAACAATAACAACCAAGGAGTACGCGAGGTAAGTTGGTGATCACTGGACAAAAGGAAATGGGTAGGACAGTAACTAATCAATAGGACCACTTAAGACAATTGGAAACTCCTATACGAGTGTTAGCAACCATATCAGTTGTTTCATTTCAAATCATAGTATCCTAAAAGCTATTGCATCAGGATGAGTTAACCAATACAGCTCAAAATCACATTACTATAAGTTAATATTCATAATTACCTGTTTCCATGGCAGTATATTACACAAGGTAGAGGCCTATCTTCAGGACGCTCAACTGGCATGTAATGACTACACTGAAGGACATCTCCCCTGCTGTTTTTAACCTGCCAAGATCCAAAATCCCCTATAACCTTAGGCGAAGAAAAGACAATTAAACCTTGAGATCCTAAAAAACAAAGCTACGGTAACTGGTTAAAGTACTAAAAAAAGACAAGTTAGTCCAAACCAGAGGCTGTAAAATAAGGAAACTACTCCGATGAACAATGAACAACTGATGAAAATACATTGACATTGAATATAACAAACACGTTTCCTCAGATTTTCTACTCAGGAGTTCACAACAACAGCAAAAATCTGATCAGAGTTTTCTTTTATTGTTCATCAGACACAGGTTCAAAATCTAACATGTTATTTAACAGATATTAAAATAAACTCTCAAAAATGTAATATAGAGCTTTACCTCTAAATCTTTCCTCTGGTACCATCTCCCTTTAAGCATGAATTCCTGGTCCAAGAGATCATGTTCCGGATTGTATTCAGCTCTGCATCACAAACCAGTTATATTCAAATGCAGATGGAACAAATGTATCAAAAATACATCTTCTAATGAGGAACAGGGATTTCTTAAGGAATGCAACCCTAAATCAAGTGAATTCCTAGTATACACTTCATCTATTTTAAAATCCAAAATCAACTTGAGACCAAGAACAAAACTTCAAAAGTCAAATCTGAAACTCTAAACTTGCTGCAAAGCCTAATTCTACAACCTAGTAAAGAGGAAAAAAAAAGAAGCTGAAATATAGAAAGATAAACTCAAAACCAAAATTCCAGAATAAGTATGTTTCTCAAGTCCTGAGAAAATCTTCACCTTGGAGGTCGAATGATGAAGTTAACAAGCTGCTCCATCAAAAAGGAAAAGAAATCAAAACAAATCACCACCTTCTTCTTCTCATTCTTCCATCATTCTCACCATTATCCAATCAAATAAAACATAAAACAACAAAAGGGTTTCGGATAGAACAAGAAATGTAACTAAAAAACCCTAAATCAAAGATCGAGCTGTTCCAGAGAAGCGCCAGTAGTGAGATCGAAGGGACAAAGAAAGACACACAGAAAGAGGAAAAAAAGAAGAAAAAAGCAAATACAAAACGGCTTTTTCGTTGTTGAAGACTCCTCCTCTCTAAACTGTTTTATTTTTATTTTTAAAATTTAAAAAAAAAACTTTATTTAAATTAGCCCCACATTTTTGCCGCTTTTCACATTTATATTTTCTCGCTTTGAATTAACCTTTGAAATGTAATTATGGAATTTTAATTAATTAATGTCATATAATCATTAATCATTATTACTATTCCAATGTTTTTTTCAGTGAAAGCTGACATTGACAAAGCAACATTTCAAAGTCTCTTTTTTTTTCTTTTCAAAACCGTAAATTTAAGATTTTTGGTAGAGAACGTGCAAGTATTGTCGTTATAGGTAGACTATATTGTTTCATAATATATATACATATACGAGGTTGGTTAAGAGATTAAATAAACATAAGAGGTTAATAATTACAAGTACTAATAAAGCTGTAAGGTGTGACTTGGGAATTTTCGACAACAAAGTGCATATCTGGCTCAGAGATTCATCACAGCACGAAAGATTTTTTTGTCGTTCTTGTAAAGATAGTGGCACGTGTGATATACAACAAACACACGAGTGAACTCTGTTTTTTTTTTTTCTTCGTCAAGTCTTTAAGGCCCATTATTTATACTTACATTGGGCCGGACTAAGCCCATAATTAAGCATCTCTATTACAAGAAAACGGGAAACATATCTGAACCGTTCGTATTTTGTAAGTGACCTGGACCGTTCATTTATTTATCTGCTGACAGATTCGTCCCTTCGCGAATATCAATATCAATATTCGTTCGCTGTCTTCTTTCTTCTTCTCAAATCGGCCACAGCCATTACTCTCTTTTCTCAAAAAGCTAAAGCCTTTGTGTGATTTCTGGAGGTTTCTTCAGTGGGGTTTTGGGATTTTCTAGATTGAGGGTGATTTTTGATTCTGGGTCAGAAGCAAGCGAGTGGTATAGTCATGGATTCGGATCAAGGAAAGCTTTTTGTCGGTGGTATTTCTTGGGAAACTGATGAAGACAAGCTAAGAGAACATTTCAGCAACTATGGAGAAGTTTCGCAGGCCATTGTGATGAGAGACAAACTTACAGGCCGACCTAGGGGTTTTGGGTTTGTTATCTTCTCGGATCCTTCTGTTCTCGATAGGGTTCTTCAAGACAAACACAACATTGATACAAGAGAGGTTATTATTGTTCTCTTATAGCTCCATTTCTCTAATTGTGTTGGTTTTCTTGTTTCAAAGTTTTGTCCTTTTGCGTTTTGCTGCGTTGATCGAGAAAGAGAGTGAAAATATAAATTTTCTTTGGTTTCCGAATTTCCCCTAATGTTTCTTGGACTCGCAGAATAGTTTTAACTGGGGATATGAGGCATTTTAGGGAAATTGATAGTTGTTTTGTGCTTTGAATCTTACTCCCTATAAGTGATTGAATATAGTATTAGAAAAGAGAGCTTGTTTTGGACTATAGGGAAAAGTAAAAACAGATGTGTTTATTTGCTGTTGCGCTCTATTCTTGATTTGGGTCAAGTATTATTCTTGGAGGTTTATCCTGAGCTTTATTGATTTTGGTTGGTGTTTAGGTTGATGTGAAGAGAGCCATGTCAAGAGAGGAGCAACAAGTCTCCGGAAGATCTGGGAACCTTAATCCATCTAGAAGTTCTGGAGGTGATGCTTACAATAAAACCAAGAAGATCTTTGTTGGAGGCTTGCCACCTACTTTGACAGATGAAGAGTTTCGCCAGTACTTTGAAGTTTATGGCCCTGTGACTGATGTTGCAATCATGTATGACCAGGCTACTAACCGTCCTCGTGGGTTTGGATTTATTTCCTTCGACTCTGAGGATGCAGTAGACCGTGTGTTGCACAAGACTTTCCATGATTTGAGCGGTAAGCAAGTTGAAGTAAAGCGTGCTCTTCCTAAAGATGCCAATCCTGGAGGTGCTGGACGATCGATGGGTGGTGGCGGCTCTGGCGGTTACCAGGGTTATGGTGGCAATGAAAGCAATTATGATGGACGTATGGATTCCAATAGGTTTATGCAGCATCAAAATGTTGGAAATGGTCTACCATCTTATGGGTCTTCTGGTTATGGTGCTGGGTATGGAAATGGTAGTAATGGTGCCGGGTATGGTGGCTATGGAGGCTACACTGGTTCTGCTGGAGGTTATGGCGCTGGTGCTACTGCTGCATATGGTGCGACGAGCATCCCAGGTGCTGGTTATGGAAGTAGTACTGGAGTTGCCCCGAGAAACTCATGGGACACTCCAGCTCCTAGTGGTTATGGGAACCCAGGTTATGGGAGTGGTGCTGCTCATAGTGGATATGGAGTTCCTGGTGCAGCTCCTCCTGCGCAGTCACCATCTGGCTATAGTAACCAAGGGTACGGATATGGAGGGTACAGTGGAAGTGATTCTGGTTATGGAAATCAAGCTTCATATGGTGTGGTTGGTGGGCGTCCTAGTGGTGGCGGTTCAAACAACCCTGGTAGTGGTGGCTACATGGGAGGTGGTTATGGTGATGGATCTTGGCGATCTGACCCGTCACAAGGTTATGGTGGTGGGTACAATGATGGTCAGGGTCGACAAGGCCAGTAGTGACTAGGGGATTATCACCACCCAGGTTTTTTGGATCCGTGTCAAGAAGAATTTAGATCAAATCAAAGGCTCCTCAACTTCATAACGGGTTGGACTGCTTGAATCTCTTTATAAGCATGTGCTATCTATTACAATAAGTCACTTCTATTAAGTTATTTTTTCAGTTGAGTGTACTTTTGAGTTTTGGCAGAGTTATTATAACTACAGGCTTTGCTGTTTTCATATTATGTTTGTCGTCCTAGACTCCTAGTATTCTTGCCGGATTTGTTGTTATTGATTGTGTTATTTTGGTTTTGGCCCTGATGGATATAAATTAAGCAGGGAATAATGCTTCATGGTACTTGATTAAGAAAGCAGATGGTGGGCAGAAGTTGATGGAGGTGAGAGTCAAATTGCTGAATGTATGGTTTGAGTAGAAAGTACTCAAGTAGAGGTAGTTGGTTCAGTTAGAGGTAGCATTGAGATGAAGGTGTAGAAAATAGTGAGAGTGTTGCTTTGAGAAAAAGGCATAATCATTTTGCGTCGTGTGTTTGTACAGGACATATCGAGGGTGCTTGAGTTCTTAGGTGGAGCAACGACTCATCAAGGTTAATTCTGAGGTCTGTTCCTACTTGGAGTTGAGGTAAATTGCTTGAAGAATGAAGAGTCGAGTTGTTATCAGTATGTGGGCTACTTAGGTTCATTTGTGAGGGATAAAACAAACATAGATAAGCACATACACGGGGAATACAAAGGTAGCCACATTGTTAAAATATCTTTTGATAGTGTGGGGTTTGATCCGTAGTGGTGGATATTAGATACCAAATTATCGTAATTATAGAAACTAGTGGAAACACAAAAGTACAAAGCTTATCATGGACTGGAAATACTAAGTTACTAATAGGTGAAAGCTAATTTAGAAGTCCCTTTAACCATCTTGTTTTCGTCAGACATCCATGCAGTGCAACTACAATTTTCTTCTCATTGAGCTCAGTGGTGTCCAATCCAGCCACCGCCAGAGCCCCATCCTTTACCAATTCCAACGCCTTTTCCTATGCCGCCTCCAATCCCATCACCTTTGCCTATTCCGCCGCCAAAGCCTCCACCTTTACCAATGCCGTCTCCAAAACCACCGCCTTTGCCTATTCCGCCACCAAAGCCTCCACCTTTACCAATGCCACCTCCAAAACCACCGCCTTTGCCTATTCCGCCGCCAAAGCCACCCCCAGGTCCATCAAAAAATCCAAAGCCCCTCTTTCCCATGAAGGTCTTCTCATCTTCATCTTTGTTAAAGGTCACACCTTCTCTGGCAGCCACATAATTCACCACAAAAACATTGAACCATAACAAAGCCAAGAGACAAGCTCCATTCACGAGACGCCCCATCTGTTGTGATTTTTTGCAATATGTTTGTGTTTGCATAAGACAAGAGACCAGCTCCGTTTATATAGAGCGAGTAGCCAACTACACGACCTCTTTTGCAAAAAAAAAGATATATAAATAAATATTCACAGTTTTACTTCAATTACTAACTAATTGATTGAATCACTTCAATTCGTAAATAATTTTACGTTTATATTACCATCACATCTTTACTCTTAACATGTCTCCATCGACGCATTCTCTAGTCTATAAGATTTATAACTCCATACGTGCTTTAAGTGTCCATTTTGGTACAGAAGAAATTTTTTCTCAAAACCATTTTTGTTATGTTCTTTTTTTTTTTTTTTTTAACCGTCTGTTTTATGCTCTATTGATAAAATTGAGAAACTTTCGTTATGTGGAAGTGATTATGTCAATGGACAACGAAATTGATGGTTTCTATATATTTAAATTGATAAAATAAGAAAAACATAAGGGTTTACAACGCATATCTAATAGCTACTTCTTATAGACAAAAAAATGTTAAAAGAGAATTGATTAAAATCTGTAAGTGTGTTCTCAAATCTACTAAAAGTGTGGTAAGCATTAAAGTCAGTACTTGAGAATATGAGTAAGTGAAGACTGTAAGGTAGAAGCACGTTCGATAGTCCGGCTCCTACCTACTAGTTGATTAATTTGTATAGGTGGGAGTTTAGTTGTTAATAATTTGAGTACAGAGTAATATATTTAGAGAAAATTATTAATTTGTAGTAAGTTTGATCGTTAGAAAGAGTTACTTTACATAAAACAATTTTTGTCATATATCCTATGAAACAAAAAAAAAATACAATATAAACTCACGATATACAAATTAATTTACTGTATAGAAAAATTATGATAGACGATTCAATGTATAATATAATGGTATTTCGATATCTTCATTACTTCATTACTTACACAAATTTTAGAATTCTAATTTTAAAATTTTCATATGATATATTAGTAAATATATGATGTTTTTAACACAAAGTTTATATATTAGATAGAACCGGAGGAATTTGTATACATCACAACTAGGTCTGTGATTTCGGGTAGTTCAAATAATTTAGGTTCGGGTAACTGGAATTTAGAAAATGTTTATGAACTAACCGACTAATGTTATCAGTTCGGTTCGGTTTGGACATGGTTATTTAGGTAATGTGTTTGGGTTATTTCGGTTCAACAAACTACACCTGTCAATGATTTTGGAAGAAAAAAAACAAGACACAAGGAGCAAAACCAATTCATCAACATTCATCCAAAAAAACCACTTAAGTTGATTCATAACATTCATCAATTCATCCAAAAAATCACTTAATCTGATTCATAACATTCATCCAAAAGACCACCTAATCTGATTAATAACATTCATCAACATTCATCAAAAAAATCACATTCTGATTCGTCATCATAGGACCAAAAATACCCTAGTGACCTAGTCAATCCAACTCATAATCTCATACTTAGTTCATAAAGAGACCATGGAGGATAATTTGTACAAGAGACAAGATGAGAGAAATGACAAAATACCAATGGTCGATTTCTCTTAACATAAGCATTTGGTATATTGTCATTCTTCCGCTGAGACTAAAAGATAAAGAGATACACAAGTTTATTGTTCAAAAGGTATAAAGAGAAAAAGAGACAAACAAAGGCCTTTAAGCAGTTTGAAAAAGAGACCATAATCCACTGTGTTGGTCACTTCCATCTCAGCTCAAGGATCTACTGAAGGTTGTGTGTCTTTCTGTGAAGCTACAGAAGGAAAACAATGTTGAATTAGTAATCATAAGAGCTATTGAAAAGAAAGAAATGAATGTATTACCTAAGGACTCATGAAACTCCACTTCTTCAACCATTTGAAGGAAGTTTGCTAACTTCTCAGAATGAATGGTTTTACTTAACCACTGCTGAGTGCAAATCAAAGATTTCACCATATAAGGTGTCAAACAACTGCGGAAAGGATCCAAAATACGACCACTTGTGCTAGATGCAGATTCAGAAGCTACAGATGACACTTGAATGGCCATCACATCTCTTGCTAGCTCCAATAAGATTGGAAATTTAGAACTGTTACACTTCCACCAGGATAGAACATCATAGTCCAGTTCCAGACCTATTGCACTTCTTGGCACTGGTCTCTCCATTAAGTAAATGTCAAGCTCACTACTGGATTCTTCATTTGCAGTATCAACAACCATCTCAGAGTACACAAAGTCCATCCCCTCATAGCCATCATCATCTGATAAATCAAAGAAAGCATTTGCATCTACTGATTCTCCCTGATCACTTCTGGCTCCACCAGCATCTCCTTGTGTAGGGTTGCTTAGCTTCACCACTCCTCATATAGCTGACGCATCACACCTTTAATGGATGATCTTAGGCGAGTACTTTCTACACAATCTTTTCCATATAGCTTGTCAAAGCAAATTCCAGCAAATTGCATTTTGTTCCTCGGATCCAACACACTTGCAATGATCATAAGTGTATTCATGTTAAGAAGTCCATCCCAATACTTTTCAAACTTAGCCCTTATTGCTAATGCCTCTGTCCTTAACAGTGTATCACTACTGGTGCTTAGATTGATCAGGTTCCTCTCAATGACCACAATCTCATTGTAGCAAATAGAAAAGGTCACAGTTTTACTAGCTGAAAAGGCTGATGTGCAATTGAAGAAGATTTTCAAAAACTTAACTAACCTTTGCACTTCATCCTAGTTAGCAAAAATAGGAGGACCAACACGCTTTTGTGAATGCTTCTCTTCATTCTCTTCTGGTTCATTCTCCATGAAGTACTCATTATACAACTTGTCTTCAGACAACATCTTCTCAAATGCAACCCTGAACTTGATTGCGGATGTTAGCATAAGATAGGTAGAATTCCACCTAGTAACAACATCTAGAGCTAAGCTTCCCCTACTCACATTCTCTGTCACAACCCTCAACTCAAAGACTTCAATCTTTCACCTGATGATCTCACATACTTGACTGCATTCCGGATAACCACTATGCTATTATTCACTTTGGCTAAACCGTCTTACACAATCAAGTTCAGAATGTGAGCACAACAATGCATATGAAGATAACAACCATCCCTAACTAATGCATCAAGTCTTCTCATCCTTAATGCATCACTGAACAACCTTAGAGCTCTATCATTCCCCTTAACATTGTCAATTATCGCTGTGAAGACTTTATGAATCCACATTCTTCTAAAAAATCAATCAAGTGTGTTGCAATGGTATCTTCTTTGTGATCAGTAGGCCTGTCATGCGGGTCAAACCCGCCCCACCATGGGGTTCAGTCAATTTTCAACACACATAAAAAAACCCCCTTAACCCGCATTTTATAAATTGAATATCCGCACCCGCCATGCATAATTCAAGCGGGTTTGGCGGGTAACCTGCCAAATTTTTTTAAAAAATATTAAACATGTTAAAAGCACAAAAATATGGATAAAAAGGTTTAAAGTGGCAACAAAATATGTTACATGAGTTAAACATCGTTGTTTTCTCTCAAAACATAATTCAAACTAAAGCAAAAACAAATGACAACTATCTTTGTCTTTCAACAGAATTCAAGCAAAAACAAATAACAATCATCTTTTGTCTCTCATCTTCTTGTTCTTGTTGGTTGGTGGAGTTTCTCACTTCACCTGTAAATGAATTTAGTAGATATGTAAGTCAGTAAGTAACCACCAACCAAAGTATAAAAAAACAAAAGCATATACAAAGGCAGTAAATGTATTCCTTACGAAGTTAAAGCAAATGACTCTAATGAAGGCAAGTCATCATCTTCACCATGGGAGTCACCAATCTCTGATTTTGTCCAACAAAGCAATGAAATCAGTACTAATATAACTATTAAATTATAAAATGTCAGAAATTAGAAGTTACCATTGCCATATGCTTCGAAACCTCGGAGCCAAGACCCGTGATCCAATGCTAAAGGAGGACTCAGATGCTACCGTTGTAATAAGAATGCTCAAAAGATCACAAGCCATCCTAGATAACTCCCCAAAGCGATGAGAATTCTCTTTCCAATAACCCAAGACATTTAAACTTTCAAACATATCCATGTCTATTGGTGGTTCTTCCAAGTACATATCCAAAGCAGATTTTCCACTAGCACTAACATTCTTTTTGCGAAAGTTCTTGAAATCCTGCATCAATGCAAACAGGCTATATGTAAGATATTTATACAATGACTAAATAATTATAGAAATGTAGATACACTTACATTATAATTGGTGGCACCTTTCCCATGGGACTGAACATCATCAACTCTAGCCACTGTTTCTTGTAAGTTTTGGGTTGTAGGCTTGCAATAAGCTTTAAAAAGCTTATACAGTTTTTCTCGCACATTGTTCACCTTTTCTTGACAGGTATTCGGATCCAGATTTGTGAAACAAAACTCTAGTAGTGATATCTTAAACCTAGGATCACAAACAACCGTCATTGCAAGGATCTCACTATAGTCATGCCAATACTTATCAAATTTACCCTTCATAGCCTTAACCATCTCAAAGATAATATTTTCTTCACTATTTTCATGTGCTCTCAACCAATACTCAATCTCATACACTTGTTTAAAATACATATTTGAGGTAGGATAAGTTGAACCTGAAATCAGGTTTGTAATCTCATCAAAAGGTTGCAGCAACTCACAAATTTGTATCCCTAGTTCCCATTTTGCTTTTGTTGGAAGAAACTTGTAGCTTGGATCAATGCCTTGATAACTATCAAATGCAAAACGGTATTTTAATTTTTGATGGGCTTAGTTTTGGGCTTAGTTTTTTTTATATAAGTTATGCGGGTCGACCGAGCCCGCTTCTCTAAATACTTCGACCCGCACCTGCACCGCTTTTTCCACCACCCACACCCGCATGACCTGCTTCATCTTAAATCAAAATTTTGCAAACCGCACCCGCCCCGTGGTAGAGCCTGCGGTTTTGGGCCCAAAGTGACAGGGCTAGTGATCAGTGACTGGCTTAAAGCTAATGATCCTCTTCTGCAATTTCCAATCTCTGTCAATCCAATGAGATGTGACTACCATGTAGCTACAAGATGTGGTTGGAGCTACCCATATGTTTGTTGTAAGAGACACTCTCTGCTTATTACACCCAAACAACTCCTTCAAAACAGCCTTCTCTATCAGAAACATTGCAAAAATATATGTAGTAGTTGTCTTCCTACAATGAATGTGTACATAGGGATGACATTGTTGCAGAATCTCCTAAATCCCTCTGATTCCACAAATGAAAACGGCAGTTCATTAAGCACAATCAACTCATTTACAGATCTTCCAAACAAACCCTTATCATACTTTATGGCTGTCATTGCACCACTGCTATCACCAGCCAACACTATCTTCAAACAGCTTGAACAACTTACACCTTTCGATGTGATTCTTTGTGGGACTTGTTCCAGTTTTATTTGTGTCACATCCAAACTCTTGGCCACAATACCAACAGTTACTGAGTGCAAGATCATCATTATTTTGAATGAAATGATGTCATACATGTGCTCTGTGAGCTGGCCTTTTCCTTGGTTTGGGTGTAAGACTAGAACCTGATCTTCAGGTTGTTGATGTTCTTATCTCAGAAAGTTGTGGCCCTCCTCCATCAATCTCTTTAGCAAGGTTATCATCATTGTTGTCTTGAAAAGAATTGGAAGACATCTACATTGAATTACACAAACGATTGATCAACAAACTTACACAAACACATAATTTTATGAATATCTAAAGTAGTACACAGACATAGATGAAACAACAACACATTCAGACTCTTACTGTGAAACAAACACATAATCAAACAAACACACAATTACAGTACACACGGTGAGACAACAACACATTCAGACAAGAGACATAGATTTAGGTTTCTTAAAAAAAGTAACAAGAGACATAGGTGAAACAACAACACCTTCAAACTCTTTATGTGAAGAACACATGCTGAAACAACAACACATTCGGACCAAAGAAATAAATTTAGGTCATTGTTATTAGCTAAGATGAGACAAGAGACATAGAAGCTAAGACGAGACAGGAGACATAGATTCAGGGTTCTTAAAACGAGTAACAAGAGACATAGATGAAACAACAATACATTAAGACTCTTACAGTGACGAACACATGATAAAACGAGTAAATAGAGACATATATTTTGGGTTCTTAAAATGAGTAATTAGATACATAGATTTTGGGTTCTCAGAATACAAGATTACGATTCAATGTTTGAGATTAGACTAGTAAGTAGTAACTAAAGAGACATAGATTAGGGTTCTTGATATTAGATTAAGGTTCTTCAAATTAGATTAGACAAGTAAATAAAGAGATAGAAGAACTTATAGTGAAGACTGAAGAACGATGAAGATTCGATCCACACAAAGATTAGATTAGGGTTGATTAGATTTTTAGTTCGCTAATGTTGTCGTTTGAGTGTTTGAGAGAACTCAAGCACAATTAGATTTAGGGTTTGTGACTTTGTGTTGTTTCTGGGGGACAATGAGACAATAAGCTCGAAGACTCTAGGATATTTTGAGGGTTTCATCAATGAGACACTAAGCTCGAAAAACTCTAGAAGATTTAGAGGGTTTCATTTTCAGTTACCCCTTCGGTTAACCCTTTCCGAACCGAACCGAAGACTTAACCGAAATTAATTTCAATAGCTGTCGATCGGTTATGATTTGATATCAATAACCAAACCGATTATTCCAAATCTCGGTTCGGTTCGGTTTAAAATCTCAAGACTAATCACAACTGTAATACAAGAAGAGATAAAATTATAAAAACAAAAAACAGAGGTTTCAGCTCTCATGCTTTAATCTTCTTACCCATGCTTTAATCTCGTAGAACCAATGAAGAATCTGCCTTTGTTCTTCACTAGTCACTAACATATCAACTAGAATCTTGCAATCACCTTCAAATATCACTTTACTTTAGCCTTTGAACCAAGAATGCTGCATTGCCATCACTAGTAAATATATGGTTTTAAGAGTTACTTTTGAGTTGAATACTTCGTTTTATGGACTCTTAAAAATATGTCTATGTAGCTAAGAGCATCATTAATGGGAAGTTTCTTAATAATGGGTTTCTTAAGTAATATTTTAATAATTAATTAGGGTTAAGAAACTTTGTTAAGAAACTATGATTTTTTGTCCTACAATGGTAAGAACCCCATTAAGAGTTCTTAATTTTATTTTTATTTTTGTAAATAGAGTCTTTTATTTAAATTAAACATACTTGATATAAAAATATTTTAAATATAGATTTCAAAATAAAAAAAACGATATACATTTCAAACATATCATGCCTCCTAAGTTTGGATATTGCAGTCATTGAAGCTTATACTCTGTTGATACTATGATATGGTATAACACAAAAACTACTACAAGCCAAACTTTTTACAAGACACCATACCAGAAGACATCATCAGGGGAAAATTTGCAAGCCTCGATAAAAAAAACAAAATTTGCAAGCCTCGATAAAAAAAACATATGCTGGTAGTGTCCAACGATTTCTCCGTGGTCTAAAGATGGACTGGATTATCTTTTCAGATTGAATATCTTCAGTTTGTTTATGCATTGTAAGAGTAAAGGAAATAAAGTAAAACATTGATGTCAAAACCTCAACAACAAGATACATTATTGTCTCCAAAGCAAACCAAAACCCAAGCATTCATATACAAAGATTCAATGAGCTTGTTTCTCTTGCTTGGGCTGAGACAATCTTCCCTCTCTTCTTCCGAATTGTGCTATGGAATCTAAAACCCTTTTTCCCAAAGTTATTAATTGCATTTTCTTTGTCACTCATAAATTTTGGGGAAAATCTAAAATCCTAGCTAAAATGAAAGTAGCAAATTCCAATACAAAATCACTAGAATTAAGGTAATTAAAATAGGAACAAAGTTACCTCCAAATCACAGGGTCTAGAGAAATCAAGGGCACGGTGTTGAGATTTGGTGGCGGTACAATCTCGAGGCGACTCAAAGAGAGAGAGAGCGAAAGTTGCTTATCAGCGACGCCGACATCGAAGTGGATTAACCCAGAGCTTTCCGAATCCACATGTATTCCATTAACATCAAGTCGACATCAAAGTGGATTAACCCAGAGCTCTTCGATTTCCAGTTCTTACTCATCGTGGGAAGACGACAACTAGAAGTTGAAGCTAAGCAACACGGAAGCTGAAAATCGAGCCGGCTCGATTTGAATATGTTACCATAGAGTTGAAGAAGAGAGAAATCAAAAGGTTAAGCTAAACGCAGAAGAGAGAGAAAGCTTTGAATGAAGAGAAGGAGTGAAGAATCGAATTTGCAGTGAAGAATCGGTCATAAGAACTGTTTCTTAAAATCAATTTTTAAGAAACAGTTCTTCGTTATTTTTTTTTTATTTAATTAAATTATATTATATTCTAAGAAACCTATTAAGAGCCTCCAATAATGATGCTCTAATTGACTCTTAAGGGCATCTCCAATGTAACACCTAAACACTAAAATTTGGTGTAAATCCACTTCAACCCAACTCCATAATTCACACCAAATTTTTTTTTTTGGTGTTTTGTGAACAGTGTCACACCAAATTTGGTGCGATACTGTTCACAAAACACTAAAAAAATATATTATTTTATTGTTGTTTTTATTTTAAAAATATATTTCAATTTTTGTTTATCAATTAATTATACTTTAGTAATATGATTAAATTGTGTTTTCACATGATTATTAATTTATTTTTGATAATATAAAATTTAATTGTAATTAATATAGCATATTAATTTGAAAAATATATATTAATAAGAAAATTAATTATTAAAAATATATATATCAAAACATTCAAAACATACAATTACATAATTAAAACCAAACACACATAAAAAAATGCAACAAGCTAATTATATGGACATAAAATTACATAATTAAAACTAAACACACATAAAAATAAAATGCAAGAAGCTAATTTTAAGAACATAGTATTTATTAAAACTATTAAAAAAAGAGACAAAATTTTAATTTTAATAATATAATAATAAAAGATATTGTTTTTGGTTTTGAGATTTAGTGTTATGATTGGAGATGGAAAAAAAAGCAAGACACCAAAACACCAAATTTGGTGTAAATCCAACACTAAATTTGGTGTTTGGGTTGGAGATGCACTTAGAAAAAAGCGTTAATAATTTAATTATCTATAATATTTACAAAATAATATGTATTTTACGACATCAGTTTTATTTCTAAAGCGAATGTATTAAAGTTTTTTTTTTTTTTTTTCATTTGCTTTAGACCTCCAAAAGTAAACTCAAAGAACACTTGTAACTGAGAGGCACTGATTAATGACAATATGAATAAACATCTCATCCCATGCACCATGTATGTATAGTTTGACTGTTTGAGAATGAGAGATTGAGATTTAAGAGTGAATTTTAGAAACTGCATTGAATTGAATTATTATTGATATAATGGAACCAAACAACACAGATACCAAACCTTGATCACTTCGATAACCAGTGCAATTCTCAGTTTTAACTTGAGAGTTGAGATTCAATTCTTGAAGCTTTTATACATTTCAAGAAAAAGGAGATTCATTTTTGTTTCTTCCATGTAGATTTCTATGCGTTTTTGATCACCGCAGATCGCGCTTTCAGGTTCAGAAAAATGCTCCTGAATGTATTCAGAGAAGAAGAAGATGTTACTAAAAACCTTTTGAATACCTAAATGAGAAAGAAAGGTTAAAGCTTTTACCAGCAAGAGGCGACGAAGCTGCTGAACAAGACGCGAAATTGCAAAGGGAGATACTGATAATTAACCCATCCCACAACTGGCCAGAACTGTTTACATACAGTTTCAGAAATCAGAACCATCCAAAATGGATAATTGTCAAAAGTGTAACATAATGTGTGTTTATTTGATTACTCTTTATACCTTCCATGCTGTTAACTGGATTGTAGGGAAATCTTTCCCAACTTTGTGTTTAACTAGCTTCCATGGCCTCCCTGGAATACATTGCAAGACATAGGATCATAAATCACTAGAGAGAAAACCAAAAAGATCAAATTTCAAATGATCCTTACCTTCAACTACTAAACCATAGTAAGACATGAAAAGAAAATTGTTCCAAGGAGAGGATGTAAGTTGTTCCAACAAAACCTGCTTCAACACAGTTTTGGTTAGTTCATAATATTAGTCCTAAAGATTCAGAAACTAAAAGAGATCTTTACATATATATATATATATATATATATATATATTGATCATCAGAAACAAGAAAGAGAAATGCTCCTACATTATCTCCAACTAGTAGTATATGTGTAAGTTCAAATTACAAGCCACAAGAAAAGTATCAGAAAATCCACATTTGTTCCAAATGCAACATCAACCTGAACTATAGACAAGTTATCTGTAATCCCATTACAAGCATGGATTCACAAGTGTCTGACTTGTATAACTAAGGATTCAGAAGCATTCAAGAAGATGATAGTTAGGTCGAAAGGCGAAACCTTTTTGGCAACAGTTGAATTACCCTTCTTCCCTTTGAAAATAGCATCCATCAATTTGTGAAAGAAGTGACCAAAGGGTCCTCCATAAGCAAACCCATACAACTACACAAAAGAGAGCATCGCAAAATCCAATTTTTCATATACTAAGTAATATATAAGTGCAAACATATATAAGAAAAAAAGGAACGAACCATAAGGAGAAGCAATCTCCGGAACTGAATCCGTTTAACTCCAGAGATCTTCTGAGCTAAGGCATCACTGCACCCAGCCAAAACCCCAGCAGTGATCGCCTGAAATGTTTCATAACGACGACATGATGATCAAAGATTGAGAGAGATTGAGGGTATTTATCGAAAAATAATAAACCTTGGTTCGTAGAGGGTGGGCTTGAAGCTGAATCAGATACTTTCGCCATGCGTCTTTTGCAAGATCCGACATGCCCTCAAGATTCAAACGAGGAAGGAGCAATATTTGAGAGATCTTAAATATTTAGATTTGACTAAGAGTCTATTTTAGCTAAACATATAGGTTTAAGGGTTAGGTGCGTAACGATGAATTCACTTTTAGGCCTAATTAACAAAGATCTAAATTAGGAATATATTCGTTTTGTGATTACTAAATCTCATCAGGGTTCCATTTTGTCTATATGTGGCCTGTAAGAAGTAACATTACAGGTGAAGATCTCATCATGGTTCCATTTTGTTATACAGATTTCACAAATTGTGTCACTGATTTAATAAATATGATTAGCTATTTTTATATAGAAAAATTAGGTGAGATGACAATTACAATGTGTTGAATTATTTAGTGGGAAAATCCGGTTTGTGCGATTTGGTGCATTATTCAAATAAAGATGAAAAAAACGAGTTTTAAAAAGAAAAGAATGGGAGCCATTTGAGTAAACAGAAATTTTGTTCTGTCTATTCAAACAAACAAACAAAAAAGTCATTGTTTATTTTATGTGTTGGAAAATTTTCAACATCTATTTAAATGTGCTATGTACGTTGTCTATCATAAATAAAATGAATGTAACTGTGTTATTATGTATATTATCTGAAGAGAAGTCAAAGATATGCTAACTTTTAATCCTCCTTAAAAGGGGCCAAAGTCTATCCATTTCCTATGTCATTTGATTCAGTCCTAAGAACCATGTTGAAGACAATTTGTTTCTTCAGACTATATTATAGCTCTTTTTCTCTATGTCATATCTTTGATTTCTTCAGACTATATTATAAACTAGAAATCATCTGAGTAACTAGAAACCTATGAAATTGATCAAAACACCAGATGTATGTACAGACTAAAGTCAAATAAGCAGATACCACGAAAGGAGAATTCAGAAAAGCATCATAGTTGGTAACAGAGAGCAAAAGTATGAACACAACACCAAGAGAAGCAGCACAAGATGTGCTCACACTTGCTATATAGGCTCCGTTTTAAAGAAGCTAGAATAATCAACTGGTCGTGGGAACACCATCTTAGCTAAATAAAATTACCTGAAAGTCAAAATTCAACTATAAATATCTGACACAAGTTGTATTCAAAACTTTATTGACAAGTTTATTGCTTTACCTATAAAAGGTATCTCCATAAAGCTGGGCGGTCTCTCGAGATGAGGAGTACACGACAACCTGAGTAATCAAATGAAGGGCAATACATATCGTTTGGACCGATAATCTCTCTTACAGTTTGAAGGCTTCCATAGTCACTTGGCTGTTGCAAGGTCTCCTCTTTTGCAGTATCAAACACGAAAAGTCCCATACCAGAAGTAGCCATGACAAAATTCGAATTGCCCCAGACTTGGGTTATTGCAGAGTGGTGCGGGTGAGAGTTAGAGTCAGGCAGAGTGTAAGTGCTCACGAGACGCTGTTTCCTTATGGAGAATTGCTGCACTTGAGAAGAAGAAGCCATATGTTTCTTAACAGTTGATTTCTGATTGGTACATCCGAGAAATACTGAATCTCCTCGAGATGATACACTTTGAGCATTAACACCGTGTTTGGGGATTTTAGCACCAATGCCAGAAGGGTTACGAAAATCCAAGATGTTGATTGAATCACTAGTGCAGAAAACTCCATCGTTCCCTTCAGCATCCAAGGAACTTACCCTGCATTACAGGTGAAGAGAAACTAATAAGTGAATGAAAGAGAAACTAAAGTGTCCAATTTTTTTAGCATCCTCATGTTCATATATGATCAATTGATGGAACAAAGCAAGGAAAATAAGACGATGCTATTAAATAAAGTTTTTACCTCTGACGAACACCTCCCCCAACTTCAGCATCTGTGTTATTAATATGAAATGCCGAGATTTTTCGCCCTGAAGAGGAAATGGTGTGCTGTGCTTCAGGGTGAAGGGAATTGACATCCCAAACAGAAATTGCTTCAGCTTCTGCTATGACAAGTTTTCCTCGATTCCTCCATTGTAAAGGGCTCGAATAATCTAAAGCTGACACAGGATTCTGGAGCCCCCATTTCATGATTTGCTCCCCATCTCGTATGTCAAAAACTTTAACTACACTTTGGAAACTAGCAGTTGAGGCTATAAGAGGACTACACAGTCTGTACCACCATTGTTGAGTTTCTGGTACCACTGCACAAGCCGGAGTGTTTCTACCATGTGATGTGTTATTGGGTAGAGGAGCAAGAGCTGTTCTTGAAACTCTTGAAGATCCGTCCTCAATGTGGATTGCCTTAATATCTTTCGTGTAGAAATCCCATGAACAAAACCCAGACTCTAAGGTGTTCCCAGCAGAAGCAGCTATGACATATCTGCCTGAGCAGCCATCTGCACCCGGTGCACGAACTACCCAGCAATCTCTCCAAGTGTTTGGTGAGATGCCATCTGGAGGACTGTACACAGCTTTCACCTAAAAAAGAATTTTAAGTCTTTGATGTAGAAGATAACAATGCATATACAGTGCACAAACTACAGTCACTTCATACAAACCCACCCAGATTGACAGAGAATTACATTCATTAACCATAAACCTTGCATACTATTAGCCCAAAATACAGCTTTAGTTACTAAGTACTTCTGCAAGTATAAGATGAAAAAACCAATCTAAATTAAAAAATAGCTTTGCTAAACATCTTCTGGTAACTTGAGAAATGTGTATGTTGTGGTCAATATGAGATTCAATGTTCCACACCAGCATAATTCAAGTTAGATCAAACATGATACTACAAAATTTTCAAGCAGCATAGGTGTTCCATAAATGAAGAGAATTCATTGAAAACATAAATGCATAGTACCTCAGAGTTAGCGACATCATAATAGGAACATGAGCCATCATCATGAGCAAGTATAACTGCCTCGCCTTCTGATACAAACCATCCTCCAGTAGAAGTTTTGGAGCTAATATCATTGAGTTGATACATGCATCCATCATCTATCTCTTCCAGCTCCATCTCCTCCCTGTTCTCTTCATCATCAATTTCCTCAAGGGCTTCATTTGCTCTGAGAATATCAGTTAAGTTGGAAGTCAGATTGCCGCCTTTTGAAGCATCATTTTCCTTTGACGGTTCCTCTGTATCCATTTCCTGCACTTCCATATTTTCTAGTGCATTTTGGTCACTCATATATGTGACTTTTTCCTTGTCAAGTGTGGCCAAGAACTCTAGAGCTATCGCATTCTCCTCAACAGGAGCTGAAGGCTTTTCTTCAACATTTACTACCTTGTTGGACTCCATAGAATCATGACCTTTTGAGACATGTGAAGATGTTTTGGACTGAGTTCTGCTCCTTAGCAACCTCTGGTGAGGAAAGAGTCTATCTTCCAGCTCTTCCTTATTTAATCCTTTAACCGAGGCTTTTGGTTTCGTCACTTCAGTTATTTTGTTTTTTTCTGGACCATCAATAACACGACTCATAGACTTTTCAATCCCTGTGATCTTCTGCTGTATATCAGAGATTATGACCTTAGATGAATCCGGATTGTTCAAATCCAGCATGTCCTTTGTCTTCTTAATATCTGATGCAATTTTCTTCACCTTTCCTTCAAGAAAAGCCAGCTTCTCATGCAGCTTGCTTGGGTATTTAGCAGTGATATTGCTACTGCTTCCTTCATTCCCTCTGATCTCTTTTGACATCTCCATTGCCTTCCCAACATTATCCAAAGACTTTCTTCTTAAACCTACACTAGTACCTTTCCCAATCTTTTCGTATTTACCATCAGATCTCGAAGCAACAGCAGATTTTTCTCCAGAACCAAGCAAAGCATGTGCCTTTGGATCAGAAATCGAGTTTCTCGCCACGCTAGAACCTTCAAATTTGTTTGATTTCACTGGACAATTACTTCCTTCATCTATTTTCTCATAAACCCTACTTGGCTCACAGGTTGCATCACCAACCTTATTTTCACTCCCAACCTGTTTAAAACCAGAAGCCTCGTACCCAGATTTCTTATCCTGATCTGATTCACCCTTTCCACCAATAACCCTAGATTCATTTCTTTTTCTCAAATCCGAGAAAACCCTAATCAAATCAGATGGACTAGAACTCCTACCTCGCAAACCAGAAGACGTGGACCGCGTAACCCGACCCTCACCACCATCTCCAACACTTCTCACGGCGGACTTATCAATCCGCGGAACAGGACGAAGCACTGGCTTCTGAGTCGATCCAAATGACCCGTGACTAAGCTTCGAATTTGGATTCTCTTTGCTGGACAATGATTTTTGAAGAGCTGGACTAGGATTTTTGCTTGAGATCGGAAGTGGAGTTACAGACCTCGATGGTTTTTTACCAGAAGATGGATTATCTACGGCGCCGGTGTTAATATCTTTTAGCCGGCGGCGATTAGATGAAGCTGACATCGGCAAAATCTTAGGGTAAAATAATTTAGGATTTGAAAACAAAAGTTTGGGGAAAAAAAAGAAGTCTTTTGATTTTGAAGAAAAAGCACAAAACGATAAATTGTGGATTACTACCTCAAACCGACAAAACAAATAGAGTTTTAATTTCAAAATATTTGGGCGGGATTAACCAAAAAAGTCAAAAAGAAATCTTTTTTGAGATTTTGAGATTTGTTCCATCAACGCAGCGTTTCAATTAAAAAAAATTTCGATGGACTCACCAAAACGCCTCGTTTTAGAGCACGAAGTATTTACACGTGAAAGAGACTCTCTAAAACTTCATTTATGAAGTTTTTACATTCCAAACTTCAAATATAGAGTTTCATATTTATTTTTTGCATTTTAGTCCGTAAGATAATACAGTATATCACACGATTAATCTTAATTTGTTTGTTCATCATGGTATTTTTAATTTTATATCTCATAAATATATATATGTGATGTGATGTATCCCTCGTGACAAAAAAAACAAAAAGTATGATGTATCCTAGCCCTGCGATTCTGATCTGAACCGGATTGTCCAAACGGAGCCGAACAGATTCTGATTAAATTCGGCTATTAATCGGTTATTGGGAGTTAACCGATTGGCATAGATTTTAATTAGAATCGGTTATTGACTCGGTTCGGTTTGGAATACGCATAACCGCTCAGAAAACTGATCCGAAATTAACCTAGGTATATAAGCCTAACTCAGAATTAGAACCCTAATCCGCAGTCTTCCACTCGAACCTCATTAACCCTTTTATGCATCTCTCCGGCCAATTTTCCGGTAAATCTCTGTCGTATTACTCCGGCGTTTTTCCGTGCATCATTCCTACGCTTCTCCGTCCTAGTTTTCTATTCCTAAGGTTAGTTCTACTCCATTCTCATAATCATAGTCTCTATGTTGATTAGGGTTTCGATTTTTAATTTGGAATTTAGGGTTTTCATTTGTAATTGTTCTGAAAGTGTTTATCAAAGTCTATATAACATTTAATTGGATTATCGATTCGACTTTCACAAAATCTTAGCTTCGCTATGTCGATTAGGGTTTCGATTTTTTAATTTGGGATTTAGGGTTTTTGTTTCTATTTGTTCTGAAAATGATTATTGATGTCTTTCCAACCTTTAACTCTTGTTTTGTTACGATTATTGATTCGATTTTCACATAAAAATTAGCTATTTTTTTGTAACTAAGTTTCGATTGTCAGATGATTAAGGTTTGATTTTTTCGTCTATTAACACTCGATGTTTTCTATTGTAGATGACATCTGATGTTGAAAATGAAAACGAAGAAGCTGGAGAAGCATCTGTAGGCAAGAAAAGACCAACGACAAAGAGATCCAGTTCTGATTTTCAGCCGAAACAAAGGAAGAGGCAAGCTTAGAGAACGCAGAGGTGTGGAAGCATTTTATTCGGAAAGGAGATGCAGCATTCAGCAATTGTCGGTACTGTGGCATAGAAATTGGTTGTGACAGCAAAAAGAGTGGGACAAGTGCAATGAAAAATCATATAGAAAGATGTAAGTTGTTTAAGGCTTATGAAGAAAGTGGTACTCAGAAGGTATTGGTTGGTGATAAGGGTGGTGTAGTTACAACAATCAAGTATGATAAGGGTCTGTTTAGAAGATCAGTGAATGAGATGATCGTGTTGAATGAGTTGCCTTTTGCCTTTGTAGAATCAGAAGGGTTTAGGAGGTTCTGTCACAATGTGGTTCCCATGTACACGGTTCACTGTAGGAGGACAGCAACTGAAGACATCTTTGGGATGTTTTTGAAAGAGAAAGATAGCCTAAAGAATTTGTTTAGCTGTGATAAGAAGAGAGTCTCTCTCACCACTGATATTGGGTATCTAATACAACGTCTTACAGCTACATGGTGGTCACATGTCATTGGATTGATGGAAATTGGGATATGCAGAAAATGATCATCAGCTTCAAGCCAATAACAGACCATAAAGGGGACACCATTGATGAGCAACTTATTGATTGTCTAGAGGAATGGGGAATTGAGAAGGTATTCACAGTCACAGTGGATAATGCTAAAGGTAATGACAAAGCTTTGAGGTTATTTACAGAAGCACTTAGGCAACAAGGACCTGATAGCTTAGTGAATGATGGTAAGTTGATACACAAGAGGTGTTGTGCGCATATATTGAAATTGATAGTGAGGGATGGTCTTGAGGAGATGAATAATACTGTAGTAGGTATCAGAACTGCAGTAAAATACGTGAGATCATTAGGCCATAGGTTAAAATCATTTTAGCTAAAGGGTTAACAATGGAAAGGTTAGTAAAGAAAGCTTGTCTATGGATTGTGTAACACGGTGGAACTCCACATATCTCATGCTCACTGCTGCATTGAAGTTAGGGTAGCATTTGAGAAAATGGAGGCTGAAGACCAGCTTTACAATGAATACTTCTTGGAATTAGAAGAGAATGGCACCAAAAGGGTTGGACCTCCTACTTCTCAAGGCTGGGATGAAGTGGCAAGGTTGAATAAGTTTCTAAAACTCTTTTTCAATAGAACTTTGGCGTTCAGCATCCAAGACAGTGAGCTCTACTATATGTTATAATGAAATAGTGATAACTGAAAGGAATTTGATATCATTGAGCCACAATAGTGATCAGATGTTAAGCATGGAAGCATTCGTCATGAAAAATAAATTTGAGAAGTATTGGGATGGGCTTGTCTACATGAATCCACTTGTCATCATTGCAAGTGTGTTTGATCATAGGAACAAGATGCAGTTTGCATCTATTTGCTTTGACAAACTTTATGGTAAGGACAGTATAGAAAGTAGTCATCTTAGAACATGGATAAAAACATGTATGCAAAACTTGTATGAAGAGTATGTTCAGAAGCTCAGTCCTAGAGGTAACCAATGTGATATGGCAGTAAACAGAGGTGATAATATAGATACCACTGATATGTTTGATGATTTTTCAGATGATGAGGGATGTGAGAAGATGATGAGGGATACCACTGACAGTATAGAAAGTAGTCATCTTAGAACATGGATAAAAACATGTATGCAAAACTTGTATGAAGAGTATGTTCAGAAACTCAGTCCTAGAGGTAACCAATGTGATATGGCAGTAAACAGAGGTGATAATATAGATACCAATGATATGTTTGATGATTTTTCAGATGATGAGGGATATGAGAAGAGAGATTCTATTTATGATGAGATGGCTTCTGAGTCGGTAAATGAATATGCAAGTAGTGAGCTTGACATGTATCTGTTGGAAAATCCTGTGCCAAGAACTAAAAAACAGCTTGGGTTTGGATTATGATGTGCAATCATGGTGGAGGCGCAACAATGCTAAGTATCCAGTCTTGTCAGAACTAGTTAAGGATGTTCTTGCCATTCAAGTCTCATTTTTTGCTTCAGAGTCATCTTTTATTACTAGTGGTAGGGTTTTAGATCCATACCGAAGTTGTCTGACACCAAACATGGTCGAAGCACTCATTTGCACACAACAATGGCTGAGAAATACCATTCATGCAGAGAAGCTTGCAAATTTGGTACAGATGTTTGAAGAACTCGATTTCCATGAGTCCTTAGGTAATGATTTCTATGAGTCCTTAGCTTACATTTGTTTCAAATGTTGACTGTCTTTTCTTGTGTAGGTACCGGGACACAACCAACAAGTAAACTGTAATTTTTCTTTATCTATAGTTCTGTATTTTTGATGTTATGAATTGGTATTGCAGGGTAAATAACTACTGCAAGTGTGGATGGGAGAGTGTTAATGCAGTAACCAGTACATAGGCTTTTCCCTCTCCATCTCTCTATGACTCTATCTTAAACTAATTCTACCTTATCTTTTGCCTCTCTAGAACTGTAAGAGCAAGACAAGAGAGAAACAAACTCTACTCTTAGTATCTTTTGTCTCTCTGGTTCTGTAAGCCTGGAAGTAGGACATTACCTCATCTCTTTTTGTTTGATGTTCATAGTTTGTGTTGATGTTTGAGGTTAATTTTGGATGCATGATTGCTATAAGTCTTAATTTGTATTGGATTACACTACAAGAAAAAGATCGATTTCCTACGGATTTTCCTAAGAAAGTTTTCGTTAGAAATATTTCCTACGATAAACCTACGCAAATTTGACCTAAAGTAAAAGCTGTTGGAATTTCGTAAGAAAAAATCCGACGAAAGGATATCGTCGGAAAAATGAAGGAGATTTCCTTCACAACTCCTACCACGACAAGTCACGTAAGAAAACAGGTAGAAAATTGGAAGGAAATTCGTAGGAGAAAAGATGGTAGGAAGCTGGTAGGAAATTTACCTACCAAATTCCTACGAAAGAAATTCGATGGTAATTCATAGATATCTCGTCGGACTTTCGTAGGAAAAGCTCCTTCCAAATTCCTACAAATAACGATTGGTAGGAAACGTGGAAAGAAATTGGTAGGCGTTTCGTAGGAAATAAAGCGGTAGGAAAGTGGTAGGACTTTTACCTTCCAAACTCATACGAAAAGAATGCGTAGGTAAATCGAAGAAATCTTGTAGGATATTAGTAGGAATTAATCTTTCCAAATTCCTACGAACAACGGGTGGAAGGAAAAGGGAAGGAAAAGGGAAGGATTTGCGTAGGTTTATTTCTTACGAAGTACGATTGGTAGGAAACTGGAAAGGAAAGTGGTAGGAGTTTCGTAGGAAAAAACGTGGTAGGAAACTGGTAGGATTTTTACCTTCCAAATTTCTACGAAAAGTATGCGTAGGTTTATTTTTATCAGAAAACCGTAGGATTTACGTAGGTTTATTTTGAAAACGTTACAAATATCGTTAAGTAGGTGGAGTAGGTGAGTTAGGTAAAAAACCTTTTTTTTAACGTTTGTAGGAAAGCTGTAGGAAATTTTCAATTATAAATACACCTCCGCACTTTTAAAATTTGTATCACAAACGAATATTTGTTGAGAGGGAAGAAAAAAAATATATAAAAAAACGTGTTTTTTGAGGGGGAAAAAATCGTGGGGGGAAATAACCGTTTTTGCAGGAGGTCGTGAAAATAAGATAAAACCGTCTGTGGATTTTTTTTTTCTAATGTCATCAAATATAAGAAATATGCGGGCATGGATGGAGAAAGAGAGATATGACTCAAGTACGGGGACACATACTAGAGAATACTCATTTGGACTCCAAGAATTTATGGAATTCGCAACAAATCAGTCCTCGTGCTTAGAAAGCGGTATGCTCTTTTGTCCTTGTCAAAGTTGTGATAATAGGAAGTTTCTCAGAAAAGATGTTGTGTGGTTACACTTATTTAGATATGGGATTATGCCTACTTATAAGGTGTGGTATTATCACGGAGAAAATAATACATACAATATGGGTAGTAGTAGTGAATACCACGTGGGTAGTGGTAGTGGATATGAGCCAGAAATATTAGAAGAAGGAAGAATGGCTGAAGAGAACGTGGGCACCGTTCATATGGTTTATGATGCATATAGGGAAAATATGCAGTCATTTCCGGAAGAAGGAAATAGAGGAGAAGAGCCAAATTCAGAAGCTATAAAGTTTTTTGATATGTTAGATGCTTCGAAGAATCCATTATATGAAGGTTGTAGGGAAGGTCATTCTCTTTTGTCAGCAACAACAAAGATGATGAATATCAAGACGGATTATAATATGTCTGAAGATTGTGTTGATGCTTGGGCAGATTTTGTGAAAGATATATTGCCAGAAAGCAATTTGTCTCCGGCTGCTTATTATGAAATTGAGAAGCTTGTGTCTGGTCTTGGTTTACCATATCAGTTGATAGATGTTTGTATTGATAACTATATGATTTACTGGAAATCAGGTGAACGTCTCTTGAATTGTCGATTTTGTGGAAAGCCTCGATTTCAGAATCCCGGTGGAAGGACTCAAGTGGCGTTTAAGCGTATGTGGTATTTTCCCCTAGCAGAACGATTGAAGAGGTTATATCAAGCAGAGCGCACTGCTCAGGCTATGCGATGGCACGGAGATCATTCATTTCAAGGCGAAATCGAGCATCCCTCAGACGCAGAGGTTTGGAAATACTTTCAGTCACTTTATCCATGTTTTGCATCTGAGAGTAGAAATGTATACTTGGGCCTATGCACTGATGGTTTCAATTTATTTGGGAAGCATGGGAGGCAATATTCTTTGTGGCCAGTCATTCTCACCCCTTACAATTTGCCGCCCTCCTTGTGCATGAAGCGAGAGTTTCTGTTTCTTAGCATCCTTGTTCCTGGTCTAGAGCACCCAAAGCGATCCCTAGATGTGTTCTTACAACCTTTGATTCATGAGTTACAAGGTTTATGAGAGTACGGTGTTGAAGCATATGATGTTTCTTGTCAGCAGAATTTTATGATGCGAGCGGTGGTTCTAATGTGGACCATTAGTGATTTCCCAGCGTACGGAATGTTATCAGGGTGGACAACCCATGGGAGATTGTCATGTCCATATTGTCAGGACAGTACTTATGCATTTCAACTAAAACATTGAAGGAAAACTTGTTGGTTTGATTATCATAGAAGATTTTTGCCACAGTCGCATCCATACCGGTGCAACAAAAAGTTATTTAAGAGGAACGTTGTTGTTCGTGACGATCCACCACCGGAGTTAAATGGTAATTATCTGCTGACTCAACTTCGAGATTTTGGCGCTGAGAAGACAACGTGTTGTGGTGGTAATGGCCATTATCCTGTAGACGGTTATGGAGAGTACCACAATTGGCACAAGAAAAGTATTTTTTTTGGGATCTACCGTATTGGAAAGATCATTTGCTCAGACATAATCTTGATGTCATGCATATTGAGAAAAACTTCTTCGACAACATCATGAATACTGTTAAAATCAAGGTTAGACTTGCCTGATTATTTGTGCGTGATCAGCTACATGTCTTGCCAAATGGCAAGGGTCTGATCCCTATTTTCAGATTACACGGAGAAGCAAAGGATGCATTTTTCCATTGGGTTGTGCAGAGTGTTAAATTCCCGGATGGATACGCTTCTAATTTTAGAAATTGTGTTGATAGCCAATAATATATCATGGTTTTTACCCGTTTTTAGCCATGATATAAGTCCTTTTTGTTGAGTCTTTTCTATAGTTTTAGAGTCTTTCAGGTTCTTTTCAAGTTATAGGCGCGTATGGAGCTAATTGGAGGATTTGGAAGCTTTTGAAGCAATCTGGAGTTGAAGCCGTTCGGGAACAAGCTCAGCATCGATCGACACTGAGAAGCATCGATCGATACCATTCGTTTGGAAGAACCACGACCAAAGAACCTGGCATCGATCGATACCACTTACAGCATCGGTCGATGCCAGTGACCAGAACGCGAGACAAACCCCAAGATTATCCAGAAGTTTTCCTTATTTTGAAGATAACTCCAAAACGTTTTGATTAGCTATTTAATTAGGTTTTACAGCCTCCAGAAGAACACTTTGTGATTTATGGAGATAGAGTTTTCTGCAATTGAGTCTTTTGGAGAAGAACTCTTGAACCTCTTTGTATTCTTACTCTATTTCATTGTTTTATATGATATCTATTCTATTCATGATGTTTATTGCTTTCACCATGTCTGAGTAGATTCCCTGTTAG
>SMJT01000043.1:833224-926385 GCA_004349715.1 Crucihimalaya himalaica
CCTTGTAATTTCGATCCGATTAGCCTGCACTTTTACCTTTGAACGTCTGAAGCTATTCCTAACTTGTTTCATGTTTGATTTTTTTTTTCTTCAAGGGGGGGAATTTTTGGGGGGGGCTCCCGTAAGAGGACACGACAGGGATGACGCTTCCACTTTCCAAACCCTCCACGCCCGCAATTATGATCATTCAAGACGAGGTTGGAGGCATTCCATGACTCACAGTGGGGCACGCTGGATCATCATAGCCATTCTTACTGGCGATCGCGTACAGGGTCCTAAAGGGAAGGTTTCACAGAGGATAGCTGCCCGTCAGAGTCATTGACGCTCAACATCAGCAACTCCTGAGGCCTGCGCCATGCGTTTCCACCATTCCCCTTTACTCTCTTTGTACCTGTTGCTAGGCCTTTCTCCTGGCCTAAAGCTGTAGGGAGAGGATCGTTCCGCAACGAATTGGGAAGTCTTGCCCAAGGATGAGACCAGAGATGTGCAGGCTTGCTTTACAGGGCTGATTAGCTGTGAGATGGGACGAGGTATGACCACCTGTTCCTACAAGAGTGGCTATTAGCCGTCGTCATCCTGCCTACTCGTTTCGTCGATCCATACACCATGCGTCTCGTCTGGGCATCGACCTTGATCTTTCTGTTCATTGCCGACAAGATTGGATTGGGCACTCTTTTACTCCAAGGCAGTATGACCTCTACCCGACCTCGTGCGTCAGGTTCCTCGCCACAGCGTCGAGTGTTGTTACAGAGATGAGTCCACCGCACTGCTTCAGAGGGCACGTTAACTTTCCTGATCAGAGGGTTCGCTACAGGCTGCCTATCCGACCTCTGCGCTATCTACGGGTTTCGACCCCTTATCCTCCAAATTGCTCCCCCTCCAAGTTTCAGGATCTGCAGAACTTTTGACGACACATTGGTGTTGGCCCTACAGCTCCCAAGGACCTCTACTCAGATTGATATCCACCCGAACTCTGCGTTTGCATTTTGCCAGGAATTTTGAGCTCTACCTTTAACATCTGCAAGATTGGAGCCGAACAAGCTGAGATCTCATAGTTGATTCTATTATACAAGGCAGTTGCTGACATCATTCCTTGAGGATAGGTTTCGAGTGGCCCGAGTTGAACCTCCGCGGTCAACATTGTGCTATCTTTGCACACCACTGTCTCTCTGAAGACCAAGCCCTTCACTGGCCGCAACTACGCCACAAGCGCGGAAGTCTGAGTCAGTGGCAGCCTCCTCACACCTATCTTCGAGCACTTTGGCATCTCCACTTTGGCAGCATGTTCGATTGTCACTACCCGCTCCCTTATGGATTGAACAGCATTTATGCAGCAATGCGGCTGGTTGAAAGGCCACTCCGCCGCTGGTGCCTGCCACGACAGATGGAGAGCTCTTCGTGCCAGCTTCCCCAACCGCGCCTCTCACCTCCACTGGCACTCACCCTTCGACTGCACTTCGATCCAGACCCGAGTTTGCTTTCGGTCTCGCCCCCTTCTGCTCTGTCCCGCACCACGCCAGCTTCCATCCGGCTCCTTTCGCTGATGCTGAGACACCAGCCGGCTGACCTGCTGGAGTCACCTCGCCGTTCACGCGCCACCTAGACTATCTGTTCCTGCTCCTTCATTTCCTCCACCACCCAGTATGCTACCGATGAAGATACAGCTATTTTTCAGGAGATATGTGTAGAGATCTTTATGAGTATCTGGGCCCGCTGTTTCTCGCTGCCGCCTGCAATGTCGTCCACTGACGCCGATCCCTCTGCTTTGGCCCTTCGACGTACCCTTTTCTCAGTCCGATTCTGATGAAGATTCCAGACTGTCTCTGTTTCTTTCCTGTATAAACTTCTGTTTGCTTTCCTTTCTGAACATTTCTAGATCTCTTATCAGTACTTGTTGGAACTTATGGCTATATATTATGTATGTTGCCTTTCTAATCTGTGTTATATCTGGATTTCTGAGACAGTTTACTTCAACCTAACTATTCGGCTAATCCTTAGTAGACACATCAAAATCGAGTTCAGAATCCGGACCATAGACCTTAGGCACGATCGATCGCTCCTCAGTATCGAGTACGCATTGCCCATTACCTTTCCACAATATTATCGCGGGCTTACTTACAGCCATTTTTCTCTCCTATGCTTTAATTTTGCTTCCTCATAGGCTAAATGAACCACTGGGGCACAGTGTTGTTTAAATGTCTGGGTGGAGAGTGTATTACTGACTAATTGTGTTTGTTTTTCTTAGAGTCAAAAGTCCCTTTCTTTTTGAGTCTCTCTCTTGGATGTCAAAATTTTTCGTTTTATTGAGTCAAACTTGTTGAGATTATGAACCTTTAAATTGCCTTTGTATGTCAGTGTTCTGACTTTGTTTTGAGTAACCACTTGTCACAGAACCACCACAATACGGACTAATAAGTTAAATCCAAAAAGGCTAACGAGTAACCCCAAGTTGCAAACCAAGGAAACACCATGTACTCCAGAAATTTCTTCTGAATCCTGAATGCCAATTATTTGACACTTTTCATCCTGAGGTTTGGATCTCCAATGAACTTGATTCATCATTCATATTTCAGGACGCGTTATAAAAATGGTAGACTTTCAAACACTATGATTGCGATAACGCTTAAAAGATAGATATAAACGAGTGAGGGGTAGGAAAAGATCCTCCATCGGCCACTTGAAAACTACGGAAGGATAGACCATATCTGAATCACATGCAAGATCTAAATGCATTAAGGAAAAGATGAGGGTAAATAAAAGATATATCCAATATTATTGATTTATTACCCGAGAGTAAGTACGCTAGGATAGATTCGTGAACATATGTATGTATCGTAGGATAATCGATAATCCGGATCAACCAAAAGTCTAAAAGCGGCGGTAGGGAACATTCCTGAGACCCCATTTTATTCGCCCTAAGACTTTTGACACTTTTGAGAGGGAGAACCAGGGATTAAGGTGGCATCACCATCAATTACTCGCGTCGTCGAACCTTGATTTGTGTATGCAAGCTTAATTCAAAATCAAAAATATAAAAAGAAATAAGTTGCGGGAGAGGAATCAATACCAAAGTGTAAAATCTGAGTGTTCCTTAGTCATGATTATCGCATTGAGGAAGAATCTAGAAGTTCTTGAATATCAACATCTAGTGATGCAACGACAATAAAGGGTTTAGTATGATTGATGCTGCTGAGATAAGTTGTGATAAGGAACTGCAACAGACTAAGGAGAAGTACATGGTGGTCCGATCTGAAACTGTATTAGGGTGCAACTGGTGAGCTTGAAAAAGGGGTCATTACTATGTCTCAAGAAAAAGATGAGTCTCCATGTTTTTCAAACCTCTTTCTCTATTGGTTTCTGTTTGCTTGAGGGCAAGCAAAAGACTAAGTCTGGGAGGATTTGATTATATCATGGTTTTTACCCGTTTTTAGCCATGATATAAGTCCTTTTTGTTGAGTCTTTTCTATAGTTTTAGCAGTCTTTTAGGTTCTTTTCAAGTTATAGGCGCATATGGAGCTAATTGGAGGATTTGGAAGCTTTTGAGAGCCAATCTGGATATGAAAGCGTTGGGAACAAGCTTCATCATCGATCGACACTGAGAAGCATCGGATCGATACCATTCGTTTGGAAGAACCACGACCAAATAACCTGGCATCGATCGATACCACTTACAGCATCGGTCAATGCCAGTGACCCAGAACGCGAGACAAACCCCAAGATTATCCAGAAGTTTTCCTTATTTTGAGATAACTCCAAAACGTTTTGATTAGCTATTTAATTTAGTTTTACAGCCTCCAGAAAGAACACTTTGTGATTTTATGGAGATAGAGTTTTCTGCAAATTGAGTCTTTTGGAGAAGAACTTTGAACCTCTTTGTGATTCTTACTCTATTTCATTGTATTATGATATCTATTCTATTCATGATGTTTATTGCTTTCACCATGTCTGAGTAGTTCCCTGTAGAAAATTAGGGTTACTTAAAGGTATTTGATGAATTATAGATCTGGATTGATTGTTAGGGAATAATCTATAGAGCTTTTTCACCTAGACTTGAGATTAATGCTGATTTTAGCTCGCGAACTAGAATCTGATTTTAGGTTGTTTGATTAGCACGAAAGTGTGATTGATTGCCTATCTAGTGTTTGGTGAGCAAAAGCCTTATTCGCAAAGAAATTTGGTTTAGGGATTGTGAACAATTGAACTTGAACTTAAAGCTTGTTTAAATTCATAGAATTTGCAAAGAAATTTGGAATTCTAGGTTTAGACATAATAGTTTTCCACAACGACAGTCTGGTTTACTTTACATCTGTGATTCAAGTTTGAAAGCGGAGCTTAAATTTATTCTTGACAATTTGATTTGATTTGATTAATTCTGATTTACCTGCAAGTTTTTCTAAGGCTAGCGTTTCCTCCAACTGATTTACTTCCTTGATTTATTTGTTTTGTTATTCTTAATTACATCTATTCTGCTAGCTTAATTCATATTTCTGAATCTTATTGAGTGTCATCTTGAGTCCTTGTGGATGACCCCTAGAATAACTTATAGCGACTGCTTAGATACTTTAGGTTATTAGATTTGAGCACATCACCAAGAAGGTAGATTTCTGGGATGAAGAGATGATTGTCCACCATTTTTATTGCAACGTCTTGCTTCCATTTTTATTTTGATGGAACTCTGCCTAAAACTGTACATGAAGCAATTGCAGGTAACATTTTAAATGAGCAAATATTTTTGAACGTTAAAGTTAAATTTATGTTTTTTTTTGCTTACTTAATGCAATAATTCTTCTATACATGCAGGAATTCAGTGCCCTTTTTCAGGGACTTTGCACAACATCCCTTACAGCTGGATGGGTATTCGAAAACTTGTCTAACAACAACTCCGTTCTCCTTTGTAATCTGGAGAAAGATATTTCCACCGTTATTTTTTGATGTTAATGGAACATCTTCAATTTCATCTCCCCTCGAAGAGAGCATCACTAGGTGGCCCTGTTCAGTATAGGCTGGATGTACCCGTTTCGAGAGGTTCATTTTCCATCTAAAAAAAAGGTTAAAATTTTAAGCAAAGATTGAAGGCTCTAATTGTTGCTCTGAGTATTAATGAGAAACATCAATTTTTCCGCACACTATTTCCCACCATGTGTTGCAAGACGAAGAGCAGAAAACCTGTCGTTTCGATGATAGATTAGAGAAGCGTCACTATTTAACCCCCGTAGCCGATATATGTTCTCACCAATCGGGCGATTAAGCGGGAAATCCATTTAAAGAGTGTCTTACAGAAGAAGAGCAAGCTCACATTCATTCGTATATTCTTCTTAATTACGACGAGTTATTGGCATACGAGAGTATAACTTAATTATATGTAATTTAAATTATACATATATATATATATCTTGTTTTCTTACTCATGTTACTTATAAGTATTATATATAATTATATAGATATGTCATTTTAAATTTACAGGATGTATCTAGAGCAATTGAGGACGACTTATCCAAATTATAACGAGGAGACTATGTGTACTATAAACACAACGGAGTTTGCACAATGGATGAAATTCTATGTTAGTTGATTGCTTTATAATTTAAATTGTCTCGTATTTACTTCATATAATATAAATTATATATATCTTTCTTGTTGCTGAAAACTACATTACGATACGAGTGACATAACATTGTCCGAGGAAGAGGTGAATTGTTACATACTTGATTGGAAGAGTTGGTAACGGCCCTTTGTTCTATTGGCACGAGTACACCGATGTATTACCACTCGTTGGATATGCCTTTAGATATTCCGCGAAGGACATCATGAGGACTCAATAAATTGACCCTTGTATCCTGCATCGCAAGCTGACAAGTGATGCTATATTTTCCATATCTCTTGGTAGACAAAATCAAGATTCTTGGGTTACTGTTACAAAAAAATATGCCGTAGGGGAAAGATTTCGTGGGAGTATTAGAGAACGGCCCTTTGCAACAAAGTTATGTAGGGAACGTAGGTTTCTGTGGAAACCGTCCATGAAGAAACATGATCCGTAAATTAGCTGAAGACAGAAATCGACGATATGTTGGACGTATCTGAAAGAGGAGCTTGGAGAGTTGAAGAAGGATCTGATTCCGGCCTTCTGAATATTCATCTGATTCAGAATAAACAATTTCATATCCTTGTGTGTTTGATATTTATAATATATTGTCTACTTGTAACATATTTATCATATTCAATAAAATTTGTGAAAAGTGTTTATCGTTATATAAAAATGAATTTTGTAAATTTTTTCGATTTAAATTAGGATTGGGCGTAAAGTCCCAAATCCGATTACCATATCCGACGCCGACACGATCCGAACGAAACCGAACCGATTAGTTATAAAACTTGAACAGATAATAAACTCTTTTTTTCGAATTTAACCGAATCCAAAAAACCCGAAACGAATATTATCTGAACCCCGAATGCCTATTGCCTAATTTTAAATAGTTATGAAACCTACCATTTTCCTACCATATATTAATATTAATTTAGAAACCTACCATTTTCCTACCAAATTAATAATATATATTAAGAAAACCTACCAATTTTTCCTACGATCTAGTAAAACCTAATTTTAGATAAGTGTTCGCTCTTCTTCAATCTTCTTCGTCTTCTTTAAATCGTCTAGCAGCAAACCTACCTAGCCGCTCTCACCAAACCTAGCCGCTCTCTTCTTCTCTCCTTCGTCGAATTCTCATCAAATTCGTCCTCTATTCGCCTCTTCTTCTTCTTCTCATGTCTAGCAGCAAACCTAGCTAGCCACTCCTCACCAAACATCAATCGCACAAACCTAGCCGCCTCTTCTCTTCTTTTCGTACCCGACCAGCGAAGATGTCGGGTCGCCACAAGCCAGTCAACACAGCAAACAACGAGTTTTTCTCTACCCGCAGTTCCAATTTCATGGTAGTCTCCATCTTTGTTTTTGAATTTCCAGATCTTGTCTGCAATCGCTACATTTAGTATCTTGAATGCGTTTGTTTGTGCCTTAGGATCTGTTTTCGTTAATGAGCACTGTTTTTTTTTTAATCAGTATTATGTAGTATGTTGAATGGTTTAGTATGTGCTTACGATCTGTTTTCGTTCATGAGCACTGCATACACCACCTAGTTTATGACAATGGCTGTCTTTAATTGTGCCTAAGGCAATTTTGTTATTCACGGGCTGTCTAAGTTTAATGCCTAGGGGATCTTTTATTCACTTCTTTATCTTTGTGCTTAGGATCTGTTTTGGACTCAATAATGATTGGTCTTTTAAAGACAAAACTTTGTTGTATCTTCTTTGGCAATGTTCCTATTAGCATCACTACAATACTGTTAGTATATATGTTGAATGCTTTTGTTAATTTGTGCCTTAGGATCTGTCTTTGACTCACATAATGATTGGTCTTTTAAAAGACTCAACTTTGTTGTATCTTCTTGACAATGTTCCTATTAGCATCACTAGTACTGCGTTAGTATATATGTTGAATACTTTTGTTAATTTGTGCCTTAGGATCTGTCTTTGACTCACATAATGATTGGTCTTTTAAAAGACTCAACTTTGTTGTATCTTCTTGACAATGTTCCTATTAGCATCACTAGTACTATGTTAGTATATATGTTGAATGCTTTTGTTAATTTATGCCTTAGGATATGTCTTTGACTCACATAATGATTGGTCTTTTAAAAGACTCAACTTTGTTGTATCTTCTTGACAGTGTTCCTATTAGCATCACTAGTATTGTGTTAGTATATATGTTGAATGCTTTTTTTTAATTTGTGCCTTAGGATCTGTTTTTGTTAATGAGTACTGTTTTTTTTAATCACTAATACTGTCAGTATGTTGAATGCTTTAGTATGTGCCTTAGGATATGTTTTTGTTCATGAGCACTGTTTTTTTTTGAATCACTAATACTGTCAGTATGTTGAATGCTTTAATATGTGCCTTAGGATCTGTTTTTGTTCATGAGCATTGTTTTTTTTTTGAATCACTAATACTATCAGTATGTTGAATGCTTTAGTATGTGCCTTAGGATCTGTTTTCGTTCATGAGCACTGCATACACACCTAGTTTATGACATGGCTGTCTTTAATTGTGCCTAAGGCAATTTTGCTATTCACGGCTATCTAAGTTGAATGCCTTAGGATCTGTTATTCACTGCTTTAGTCTTTGTGCCTTAGGATCTGTCTTGGACTCACATAATGATTGGTCTTTTAAAAGACTCAACTTTGTTGTATCTTCTTGACAATGTTCCTATTAGCATCACTCGTACTGTTAGTATATATGTTGAATGCTTTTGTTAATTTGTGTCTTAGGATCTGTTTTTGTTCATGAACACTGTTTTTTTTTAATCACTAATACTGTCAGTATGTTGAATGCTTTAGTATGTGCCTTAGGATCTGTTTTTGTTCATGAGCACTGTTTTTTTTTTTGAATCACTAATACTGTCAGTATGTTGAATGCTTTAGTATGTGCCTTAAGATCTGTTTTTGTTCATGAGCACTATTTTTTTTTAATCACTAATACTGTCAGTATGTTGAATGCTTTAGTATGTGCCTTAGTATCTGTTTTTGTTCATGAGCAATGTTTTTTTTTTTTGAATCACTAATACTGTCAGTATGTTGAATGCTTTAGTCTGTGCCTTAAGATCTGTTTTTGTTCATGAGCACTATTTTTTTTTGAATCACTAATACTGTCAGTATGTTGAATGCTTTAGTATGTGTCGTAGTACAGTAAAACCTTTATAAATTAATAATGTTGGGACCTCCAAAATTTATTATCGTATAAAGGTTTTAATTTATCGATAAATTAATAATTATTAATTTATGATGATAAATTAATAAATTATTAATTAAAAGAGATAAAAAAATTTCACTTCATCATATTTTAAATTTTATTTTATTTAAACTTTATTATATATTATTGTCAATATTATATATATATATGTATATATATATTCTGTTAATATACTATTTTGTTTTTTTTACTTTTTTTTTTTGCCTTCTATGACACTTTTTTTTGCTTTAATAACTCTTTCTGGTAATTTATTAAGCATTCTACACGTCATCTTATATTTTTTTATGCCAAACTTCAGCAATGACTCCTCATCTAAAAGATGTTGCCAAATCAACCATGACGGATTAAATACGCAAAAAAATTATGTGAATACAATACCAGAATCTGTGGATGCGATAAGGAAGATTAGAGATGAGTTCCACCAAAATTCTAATTTTAAGAATAAATAAACAACAACATATTTATATTTTACAAAATTATCTTAGGTATGTATGCATAAGATTTATAATTATTAATTTATCATATTGTTGGAACCATACATTTACATAGAAATTTCAAAAAAAATATTATCTTATTATCCTATCGAATTGTGTTAAATTTTACACTGGCCTGACTCGGGACTAGAGGAATTTATTAATTTATAGTGATTATTAATTTATAGAGTATTAATTTATAGAGTATTAATTTATAGAGGTTTTACTGTATCTGTTTTTGTTCATGAGCATTGTATACACACCTAGTTTATGACATGGTTGTCTTTAATTGTGCCTAAGGCAATTTTGTTATTCACGGCTATCTAAGTTGAATGCCTTAGGATCTGTTATTCACTGCTTTAGTCTTTGTGCCTTAGGATCTGTCTTGGACTCACATAATGATTGGTCTTTTAAAAGACTAAACTTAGTTGTATCTTCTTGACAATGTTCCTATTAGCATCACTAGTAATGTTAGTATATATGTTGAATGCTTTTGTTAATTTGTGCCTTAGGATATGTTTTTGTTCATGAGCACTGTTTTTTTCTGAATCACTAATACTGTCAGTATGTTGAATGCTTTAGTATGTGCCTTAGGATCTGTTTTTATTCATGAGCACTGTATACACACCTAGTTTCTGACATGGCTTTCTTTAATTGTGCATAAGGCAATTTTGTTATTCACGGCTGTCTAAGTTGAATGCCTTAAGATCTGTTATTTCATGCTTTAGTATTTGTGCCTTAGGATCTGTCTTGGACTCACATAATGATTGGTCTTTTAAAAAACTCAACTTTGTTGTATCTTCTTGACAATGTTCTTATTAGCATCACTAGTACTGTTAGTATATATGTTGAATGCTTTTGTTAATTTGTGCCTTATGATCTGTTTTTGTTAATGAGCACTATTTTTTTTGAATCACTACTATTGTCAGTATGTTGAATGCTTTAGTATGTGCCTTAGAATCAGTTTTTGTTCATGATCACTTTTTTTTTTTTTGTATCACTAATACTGTCAGTATGTTGAATGCTTTAGTATGTGCCTTAGTATCTGTTTTTGTTCATGAGCAACACCTATTTTATGACATGGTTGTTTTTAATTATGCCTAAGGCAATTTTGTTATTCACGGCTGTCTAAGTTGAATGCCTTATGATCTGTTATTCACGGCTGTCTTTGTGCCTTAGGATATGTCTTTGACTCACATCATTATAATGATTGGTCTCTTAAAAGACTCAAATTTGTTGTATCTTCTTGAATGACCCTTGTGGAAAAATGAATTTTGTCACAGATCCTGTTTCTTTTGACTTATGATTATTTTATGAAATATACTTGTCTCAAGTGTCTTGCTCTTTGTTCAACAATGTTTGTCAATCTGTTCTTGAACTTTTGATGGTCAGACACAATGTTTTTGTTTTTTTTAATATGCAGGAGAATACTCGTGCGAACTTTGAAAGGTACATATCAGAGGAGAGGCGCAGTTATGACAGCTCCACACCAAGCTACTCACTCAATGACATAACCATGCCTCAATTCCAACAAAACTCTCAGCCTATCCAACGTATATGTAATACAAGTGGAGGGGGAGCAGAAACTGTGGAGCATCCTGAGTCCGAGGAATCAGTAGTTCCTATCTTAGCATCGGTGGATGACTTGCTAAATGCTCCTGGCCGCACCAAGTTGCAGTAGCTAAGTCCCAATCGTGAACAATACACTTTTTGGTACAAATATTATCTTCCTGGTAAGTTCACTTAGCTTGAATTATTTCTGACTTTGTTTTATTTTGTAGGTTTAGGCATGATTCCTCTGGTAAGATTACCAAACAGTTGCTAAAGATGCTTAAATCTGATCTCCGTAAACCATATCCAACATATTGATCTCTCCCGCAAAAAATCAAGAACAGATGGTTCCGAGCATTCGCGGTAAATGTAGACTAAGTTATTTTTCATTATCAGTGTAGAATAAGTTGTTTTTATAATCTGGTTTCTAATCCAGCTTATAACTTTCATGGACAGCAAGAGTTCACCTGGGACTAGAGCATAACTGAAAAAGTCCGATCTGCTTACATGACGCAAGCATATTTGTCGTTTAGATCAAACTTGCATGCATGAGTGGAATAGGTTATGGAAGACAAGAGGGGTTGATAACTTACCAGAATGGATGAAAGCAAGGAATCTCTATTTGAAGGTTACATCAAAATGTGGACAGATGAGAAAGTGGTTAAGACGGCAGAAAAAAACTCGAAGAATCTAGCTAGTGATCGAGGTGGTTTAGGCATCGCAGTACACAACAACGGTGCAAAAACATTTAAACGCCGGTTTGATGAAATGGTAAGTATATTTTCATACGTTTTAATTTGGTTCTTATGCATATATAACCTGTTTGTTTTTCTAATTTTATTAACATTTCTATTAGACTACTGAAGCTGGAAAAGAGCCTGATATGATGAAGTTTATGGAAAAAACTCATTCAAACAAGAAGACTCGTCAGATTAACGACTTGAAGGTGAAAAAGATTATGGACGACGCCAAGAGTTTGATGGAGCTTACAGCTTCTCAGCGAGAAGCTGAAGGGGATGAGGATGTCCAATCAAACACAATCACTGCTTCAAAGATTAATGCTATAATGTTGAATTAAGTTTGCTTTTTTTGATATTTTAATTTTCGTTTTAGATAAGCTGTTGGTTATAATTAAACATTAGATGCAGGTACAACTTTAGAAATCTTCTGGTTATAAACTTCACAGTTCACAGTTCACACATAAACTTCATAGTTCACACATAGTTCACAGTTCACACATAAACTTCATAGTTCACACATAGTTCACAGTTAACAGTTCACAGTTTATAAACTTCATAGTTCACATGTAAATGTTTATAAACTCCATAGTTCATATGTGAAATGTTGCTCCTTATTTATGAGTATTCTACAGTTGGTAATGCAACATATATATGTGCAATCTGGGCAATAAACATGTGCAATCTGGGGACTACGTAGATACTTGTCCTCAATCTGGAGACATTTTCTTACTATGTGAAACCTGGCCGTCATCAAGTAACCTGCATGGGTATTATGTTCTTTAATACAGTTATAATACTTGTATTATACATTTTAACAATCTCTTGTATTATAATACATGTCCTTAATAAGTATTTGGTTGTGGATATATGTTAATTTGTTTTTCTTACTTGTTGGTTTATGATTTTTTTCAGGCAGTCCCCAAGGTTAAAGGACGTCGTTTTGGGTTTGGCAGGTTACTTAATGACGGATGCTCTTCCTCTTCTTACACCTCGAGAAGCTTAGAACAGGAGACGTTGTTGCGAGAAGAGATTCAAACGCTCAAGGAACGTGAAAGAGAGAAGGATGTTCAGATTCAATATCTCCTAGCGTGCAACAAGTTGTTCCTCGAGAAATTTCCAGACATACGTCCACAAACTTCCTCACTACATCCGGGATCAGATGAAGACGAGACACAGTCGTAACGTGCTTTCCTTTAAAATCAAAACATCAAACTTGTTTTCTTTTTTCAGTTGGTTGTCTGATTAGAAACTCAAACATGTTTTGTTGTTATTCAAAACCAATGAACATCATTTCATTAACAATTAAAGTCTTTTATAATTTGTTTACAATTTAGATTTATTTTACTATATATTCATGTAAATGAATTCTATAGGGCATTTTATATCAAATTCGTTTTTTTATAAAATTTTAATAATAATTCCTACCACTTCCTACGACCTATCAAATACGTATTCCTACGAGTTTCCTACGACATAAAATTTCCTACGGAAAATATAGTAGGAATAAGTTACACGTTTCTTACGATTCTCCTACCAAACGATCCCTACGATATTACTACCAACATACGACGTAGGTAATAACTAATCCTACGATTTTCCTACCTTCATTTCCTACGAGTTTCCTACATCTTGTTCCTACGATTTTTCTTCGACCATCTTCCGTAGGAAATTTCCTACGATTTACCGTCCAAGCAAAAACGTAGGTAATACTAACTCCTACGATATTCCTACCTCAATTTCCTACGAATTTCCTACCACTATTTCCTACGTTTTTCCCACAAACATATATCCGTAGGAAAATTCTTACGATTTTCCGACTAATTATGATTTTCCTACGGGATATTTCATACGGGAAACAGTCTATTTCCTACCAATTTCCTTCGATTTTGGCCGTAGGAAAACGATCTTATTCTTGTAGTGTTAGCAGATTAGGTGATGATTTTTGTGTAGTTTTGTGATTTTATGATGTGATTTGAGGGTAAACCGAATGTGAACCGAAATTACATGGATAAACCAAAATTTTGTGTTAACCGAATTACAGGTAAAAACCGAAATCATGTGTAAAAATCATAAATTTTACACATGATCGGTTCAATTCGGCAAGATTTTTAAAGCCAAAAATAACCGGATTCCGAACCATAGTTAATTTTGGTTAGTTTCGACAAGATTTTCAATTTCCAAAATAACCGGAAAACCGAATTAACCTTCCCGAACCGAACCGGAAAACCGAAATCGCAGGCCTAATGTATCCTATAAATTTATTTTTAACATATAAAAATAAAAAAATACCTTTAAAATATAATTAAAAGATAATTAATATAGAACATATTACATATTATTAAAAACAACCATATTACATTAAGCATATATTATATATCTATCACCTAAAAATGTTTTTACAAGGTCAAATTTGGATGCCACATTTGGATGCATATCTTTCACTTGGAACATGCATCTCTTTAAATTTTGAAGAGACGTAAGAGCAACTCATTTAAGTGTCATTTGCATAGTTATTAGGTTGACCATAAATATTTAAAATTCTTAGTGTCATTTGCATAGTTCTAAAGTTGAGCATAAGAGCAGCTCTTTAAAATTTTCTATGGATATCTTAACATTAAAATAATAGTATTTAAATAAAACATAAATATTTAATTAAATTTAAATTAGTTAATAATAATTGATCAATAGTTTTTTGACAAATGTATTGAAAGAAACTCTCATATTTTCTCACATTTAAAAAAAAAATATTACTATTTTACCGAGGATTTCTTGTCTAAAAACCTCCATTAAAAATGCTCTAAGTAATAGTTTTCATCTTATACTGTAGAGATTTGGTGCTTCTAATTTCCCAACTCTCATTTTTTTTGTTTAAACTTTTACTTGTTATTTCTCATAATTTTCATAGAGATTGGTTATTGCTACAAATTGATCTTTTTGATATTTCGATATATAGTAATACATAACATAACAACTCATTTTCATGTTGATTGAGTGATGAGCTTCTATATTTTCTCATATTTTTCAATTTGATCCCTTTACACGTGAAGTCACTAGTGTTTTGATAATTCAGGATTCGGAGTGTATGCCAAACCTTTGGGGCTTGACTCGCCTAAGAATGGCGGCGACACCATTGGTGGTTGAAGCTGCTGCATTACTTGAGGCGATAAAACAAGCTCAGAATTATGGTTTTACGTCTATTAGCTTTAAAGGTGATTGTAAAGTTCTAATCAACATGATTAATGGTTTAACATATGACGTCTCCATTGATGGATTATGCCAGGACATTCATCATTGGGCTTCGCTTTTCTTTGACATCAGTTTTTATATTTACAAAACAAATATGTAATAAGGTGCTCACAGTTTAGCAAAATTTGGATGTATATCTACGTTTTCGTATTTGAGTAGTTCGGATCGTCCATGTTGGATTGGTAACCTTTGTACTATGATCTTTTACACTCTTAATGAAGTATTCTTATATAAATCTTTTACAGGGTCTTCGGGGTGTAGCCCCTTCGAAACTTTCCGTTAAGTCTGTAACCACACGATTTTCAAAACTCAATGTTTAGCCCCACATAAACTTCCATTTCGAGGTGTAACCCCATCTTAAACTTTTATTAGAGTTTAAACCCCAACTTGTTGACTTTTGGCAGTTTGACTAACGAAAATCAGTAAACCAGTGACAGATCATTAACAGAAATAATTAAACCGACGCAGATACTTAACAGAAATCGGATTTCCTTTAACCAAAAGTCAAATTAACCGGTTTACAAAAAAAATTCGACCAAAATACATTTTTTTAAACCGATGGCCACATAAAAACCGACTCAGACCTAAACCTACATAAACTAGACTACATAAACCCCACCTAGACCCCTCTTTTCTTTTATCCACTTAATCTACCACTTGTGACATGGGTTGTTGACTTCCTAAAGCTTCATCGTGAGCCTGCAACATTTAATAACATCATAAACATCACAACCAAACCAAACAACCACCATTTGCAACATTTAATATCATCAACAACCACCAAATCATCAACCACATAAGGACAAAGAAGAGCTAACCTTATCTGCTCTTCTGCCACATGACCTAGCATTGTGACCAGCTCCACCACACTTCTTGCAATGCATTGTATGTGTCTTGATTGTTGCTGACTCCACTTGTTTATCTTGTTTCTGCTTCTTCTTCTTCTTCTTGGATGGAGACTCATTTTTTCCCTTTTTCCTTTTTTTTTTCTTAGATCTCTTCTTCCTTCCGCATTGATGTGGTTGAGGAACTGCAGTCACTAATGCCATGTCACATGTACTCCAGTGGCTTGGTCCTCTTTTTGGATTGATATTTTCAGAGTACAAGTTTTTCACCCTTTCTGTGAGAAACCAATCAGACACATAATCATCTGGATTAAGTGTCTTCTTCAACATAACCCCATAAGCATGCTCACACGTTATCTCACAGATCTGCTACTTGCAACAGCTACATTCCCTCTTATTCAAGTCAATCTTCTCACAGTCATAACCAAGTTGAACCTCAAAAACACCACTAGTACCTGGATAGAGTACACACCTTGAAGCATCCATATGTTTTGCATCAAAAAATTGTTGAACATATGTTGTGAACCTGCCTCTGTATCTATTTGCAGCAGCTGATCTCTCACTTATACGCACCATAGCTTGTCTCCTGATGGTCTCTAACATAGGTATGACTGGTTTTTCTCTTGTTGACACAATGGAATTGTTGAATGACTCAACTAAATTGTTCTCCACATCTTCACAGCACTTCCCATCTATCTTGTAAAAGGCTCTGCACCAACTCTTTGGGTTGGACCTCATCACATCATTGTACACATCTACATCATACTCTTCAAGCCTTTTCAAGTTGTTCAGGTACTCTTTGTTGTTGTAGCTCCACGCCAACTGCCAGATAAACGCCTTCATTTCCATTTTTTCCCATGATTCTTCTTTAAATTCCCGTAAATGTGTCTAACACATTTCCTATGCTCAACTTGTGGCAGCTCTTTTGCAACAGCATTGATCAGTCCCTGCAAAAACCATAACCAGATTACAATTCAAAACCAAATTAAGAACCATATACAAACAATAAGAAGAAGGAGACTCATACCTTTTGTCTATCAGAGATTAAGGCATAATCATCTACATCATTCAGATCCAAATCCTTCTTCATCAACCTTATAAACCATAACCAGTTGTTCTCATTCTCCACCTTCACAACAGCCCATGCTATAGGGTATATCCTATTCTCACTATCTCGGCTTTGAGCAACCAGCAACTGACCTTGAGTTTTGTTTCTGAGGAAAGTACCATCCACTCCTATAATTGGCCAACAGTTATGCTTCCATAAGGTTTTCAGTGTGTGGAAGCACACATAAAACCTATCAAAAACATTTTCACCTTTTGGCCCTGGAAGTGTTTCAAGAACCACATTTGATTCTGCATTTGAATCCTTGATCTCCTTGCAATACCCCCAGAAATGTGCAAACTGATTTTCATACTCTTGCTCAATCCACTTTAGAGCTTTTTTCCTCGCTTCTTGACATTGATTTCGTGTCACAGTTATATTAAACTCCTCCTTAATGAGCTGTTGTATCATCATAGGCAACATGACATCCGGTTTTTCTCTTATCTTTTCGAAGAACAGAGGAGCAATCACTGGATCGGTGAACATCTGACATGCTCCATCTCTGTTACATGTGTGATCAGCACCATCGTATCCTGCAGTATCAAAGCCTGTCACCTCCCATCTATTCCTCCTTGATTGTAAAGCACAGTAGATCCTCCAATCACAGCTTTCAGAAGCACACCTATACTCTAGCTTAGTATGATTCCACCTAGTTTGCTTGATGTTGCGGCCATGATTGAGAGCATAATCCAAGACAGCCTCTTTGAATGTTGCACCAGTACTAAACACTTGTCCAAAGTACAAGTGTCCATCACCTCTTCTTCTAATCTTGTGTCCTCTATTGGAAGAAACTAGGTTGACTTGATCATTGCCATCCTCATTCTCAATGTCGTTGTCAAGATAAACATTATTATGACGGAGACCAACTTCATCCTTGAACTGAGCAACAACATCTTCAATCTCTAACTGAAACCTATCCATAATTTCACTAAATGCAACACTACCAGAATCGTCTTCAGAATCAGACCCTTCACTTGGTTCTTCAGCCGGAATAGCATAATTTGGATCAGAAGGATCACTCTCTTCTTCTAACAACCGCCTAATTCTTGATTTTGTTCTATCTATTTCTGGCTCTTCGTCACTGTAATAAGAGAATCAAGTTAGCTTTTGAAATTAAACGCAATGAGATAGAAATTAAGGGGGTCGAAATCGGGTTTGAAACTGGGTTTGAAATCGAAACACAAACATTCACAACCAAAATCGAACCAAAATTAATTTCAAAATCAAAATCGAATTCGATTCTAACCCTAAAAACCCATATCGAAAGGGTTATAATCCGTAATCCAAATTGGGGTTTTAGGGGTTCCAACCGAGATTCACAACCAAAACGATAGAACAAACAAATCTAACCTAAATCGAAACCAATCTCTTACATCACTTCAACGCTTTCCTCTGACTCCATGCTTCTTGTTGGGGAATTTTCTGGGTTCGACGACATGCCTAAGCTGTTGTGTTCCTCTCTGTTCGACGGGATGGGCTCGATGTAAGGTTTGGTTTCTCACAGTTCGAAGGATTCGAACGAAGAGGAGAGAAGAGATTAGGGTTTGTCGTTTCAAATGATTTTGGAATCGGGTTCGATTTGGGGATTTTGTTTGTTTGATTTTAATTTTGGTTCGGTTCGGTTTAATGGCTTCAAAACCGGTAAATGTTAATTTTGGTTTTAATTTTAATTTTGGTTTACCAAATCTAATTTCCGTTTTTCACTGATTTTCGTTAGTCAAACCGTCAAAAGTCAACAAGTTGGGGTTTAAACTCTAATAAAAGTTTCAGATGGGGTTACACTTCGAAATGAAAGTTTATGTGGGGCTAAACATTGAGTTTAAAAAATCGTGTGGTTACAGATTTAACGGAAAGTTTCTAGGGGGCTACACCCCGACGACCCATCTTTTACACTTCATAGATAAAATTTTATATAAAAAGTCTATTGGAGGAGATGGTCTGAAGCAACAAATACAAATACGCAGCTTATCGAGGTTAAAGGTGGTTTAACGCCGCGTTTTAATAAATATAATACGTCGATTAACAATTCGCGAAACGCCGCGTTTGGGTATGAGGTTTTCGAACACTTGACAGAACCAGTAAATCGAAACGCACCGTCTTGAGGTTAGAGGTTGTTGTTATCGTTAAAAGGTTTTGTTTTGTGTTTCATGCATTATATATACGAAAGGTTGTCTCTAATTCTCGGGGAAACGACACAACTGTAGACTGATGTCTGAATCTGTGTATATAACTTCTCCAAATAGAGTCACTAACACAGAAATGATCACAACTCGTGACGAAAAGAAAAAGAATATGGCGAATGAGTATGGTTTCGGGATGGGTTCGGTTCTGGCGATTGTTGTCGTTGCACTATTCTTATTGTTCGCTCCATTGATGATGGGACCGGTCACTGCTCCATCTCCTCGACTTATCTTAATGTTTCCGGTGGTATTGCTCTTTGTGTTTCTCTATCTCCATTTCACTTCCAAGTGAAGTATCGATCCCTCTCTATGATTACATGTAATGCACATGCAGTGTACTGTGCGCAGACTGCATTAATCTATGTTTTTGGTTATACATATACAAAACAAAGTGTAGATCAGATCTATGATATATTTTATATTTTCAAAATTGTTGATATATTAACTCCAGCGTTGTTATTGGACTTGTAATGAGATAAGAGGAGATTTTTTGGATTCATATATATATCTTTGCTTTCACTTTCTCTTACATTATTCGAGATATCGACTTATATTGAATGTGTATATCGGTAGAATTGTTGCCACTTCTCGTAGCAAAGATTTGTTGTCTACATGAACAAATTTGAATGATATTACATAATTACACGGAAAAAATGATTAGATAACCTTACTAATCACCCCATAAAACAACGCCTTGTATATAATTTTGAAGGCCGTACAATCAATTTTTCAATATAAAATAATTCGATTTTGCAATCTTAATTCATTCTCATTGGCTAAAGTTAAACTTCGTCAAAACAATTTGAAGTCAAAACTTACTTCTTAAGTCGTATGAAAAAATCGTTCATGTATCATGAGCCCTTCGTACATTACTATTTAAACATGCTGATTATAAAAAAAGTTATATCTCGTAAAACAAAAGAGAAACTTTTGCGGTACACTTAAATGACCAAATGGAAAGAAACATTGATTATAAATTTTCCAATCAAATGGGCTTGTCAAATACTGATTAGAAACTGACATTTATATTGCAATTCGAAACAACAATTAAATTGTGCAACTCGACCATTTACTTGCATGGAACTGGAGAAAAGCTGATGGATATGCTGATCATTTAGACATGGAGCTATTTTTTGGAGACCATTTCTCCCAAACTCAACCACAATAACGTATAATAATAACCCATGCATTGTGAGCAATGAGTTGCTTCTTCCCTTTCTACTCTAGATTGGTATGTTGATCATATACACAAAGTTCCCAGAACACAACAATTTACTTATACAAGTATTTTTAATTTAAGCCTGTATGTTAACTCATTTTATCCTCTACTCAAGTATCACAACCAATCTCTATTTTACAATGAAAACATATTATCACAGTTTAACGGAACAAGATCAGTTTATAGCGATCTTTGATTGTAATGTCTATGAAAAGCTTAGATTTTGGTATACGTTATAGAAAAGTGCAAAGGCTTTTGAAGAAAGATTGTTTCAAAAATTAAAAGATATCCATTCGACAATGTCCTATTGAATTAAACACCAAAACCATTTCTGGCAGATTCAAAGTATATCTGAGTATGGAAGCAGGACAGGTACCAACAAAACAAAAAAGTAGAAAGATGAAACTTAAAAGAGAGATGTTCCCTTTCCCTTCTTGTCACCACCAATCTCAAAGTGCTTGCACCTCTGCAAAACCACACAAATATGTAAGAAACAGAACTGAGACTAAAAGAGTGTTAAACAAAGAAAAGTATGTCTCAGTCATTACCTTAATCGGGCGTTGAGAGAAATGCTTGCAGCTTTGGCATTGAAGCCTCAGGACAATCTTCTTGGTTGTCTTAGCCTGTTCCAAGGAAATACAAATAATGAGCATGGGCAAATTAACAGATCATTCCTATAAGGATTTCAAAAACTCATAGATCTGAGACATATATCACAGTCAAATCTCAACTCCTACATTGCTTCTTAGGTAGCCAACAGTAATTAAGGATCAAATCAGAATCTGGGTATTATTGTTTCTTTTGAGTTACCTTCTTGTGGAAGACAGGCTTGGTCTGACCTCCATAACCAGATTGTTTGCGGTCATAACGACGCTTTCCTTGAGCAGCAAGACTGTCTTTTCCCTTCTTGTACTGTGTCACCTTGTGCAAGGTATGCTTCTTGCATTCCTTGTTCTTGCAATAAGTGTTCTTAGTTTTGGGAATGTTTACCTAAGATACAGAAAACAAAACATTGAGTTAAACTACCACAAGATATGGTTTCAATAACATACAGAATAGATTGATATCATAAAAATGAATCCAAACAGGCCCTTAACTACAAACCCTTCATTAAGTTACATTCACATTTCTTTTGGTTTTATAATCATTATGTGAATCCTAAAAGTCCCTGATACATACTCTTCAAATGAACATATAAATTTCCAAATTCTCCTAAAAATCAGAACTAAATTGCAACAACACAAATGGAGTTACATAGCACTAAATCATTCTGATTCTCTGGTAAAGAAGAACTAAACTCTTCTCAGAGACGATGTGGATTAAATCTCCAAAATATAGTAAAGAAGGCAACAAAATAACAGATTCTTAAGTTGTGAATTAGACTCTAGTACTACTCGATTTAAGATGCAAAATCAGAAATCAGAAACAAACATCTCAAAGAAGAGAAAAAAAATCACACAACAGATCTATAAACACTAGTTTCCTTCTTCAAAAGTATATCTCGGCAACGAAATAGAACCCTACGAAATACCAAGTCTCCTCCTAAGATACAAGAAATTTAACAGAATTAAGATATACAAGAGACTCACCATTTTCGCTCTTCGGTGAAGCTCGTGCCGTCGTCTTCCCAAACCACCAAAAATCTTAAGGAACTGAGTTTATATCAGGGTTCGACAAAACCCTAATGCCTAACTTACAAATATTTGGGCCTGAACAAATACAGAAGCCCATTTATGTAATCAACGTATAGGCCCATAGGAAAGGAAAAATTTTAAATCTGACTTCCCTTTTTTAATATAAAATAAAATATTTTAGTTGCCGAAAATAAAAAGAATACTAATTTTATTTATATTATCATCACTGGGACAAAAACTAGCCGTTTAGAGATACACACAACGGTTATGTTTGTTACTTTGTTCAAACTTGATACCTCGAGAATTACAAACCCTAATTCCCTTTTCAATTTCACTCTCTACGCTCTCTCCATCTCTGAATCTCAAAATTCCCATTTTCAATTTCACTCTTCTACGAAGCTTCTAAAATCTTGAAAATTCTTCAACAATGGCACCGACGCCATCATCTGCTAGATCGAATCAAACCCAATATACCCTAATCAGAACTCCACAAACCAAACAAAGACTCCATTTCCACTCAAAAACCCCAAACCCAGATGGATCTAAGGACCCAACACCACCGGAGCATCCAGTTGAAGTAGTCGGCCGGATTCGTGATTACCCAGATCGGAAAGAGAGATCAGCTTCGATCTTGCAAGTTAACCCAGATAACCAAACGGTACGAGTCAGAGCTGATGTTGGGTATCGTGATTTCACTCTCGATGGTGTTTCTTTCTCGGAGCAAGAAGGTCTTGAAGAGTTTTACAAGAAGTTTATTGAAGAGAGGATTAAAGGTGTCAAGGTTGGGAATAAATGCACGATTATGATGTATGGACCTACTGGTGCGGGAAAGAGTCACACTATGTTTGGATGTGGGAAGGAGCCGGGGATTGTGTACCGTTCTTTGAGGGATATTTTGGGAGATTCGGATCAAGAAGGTGTTACTTTTGTTCAAGTCACTGTTTTGGAGGTTTACAATGAGGAGATTTATGATCTTCTTTCGACCAATAGTAGTAACAATTTAGGGATTGGTTGGCCTAAGGGAGGAAGTACCAAAGTAAGTTTCTTTGTTCCTTTGTGTGAAATCGTAGCTTAGCATCTCTAGTTAACGTTAATGGGTTCCTTATTGAACAACCATTCGCATTAGTATATAGATACTGAAATTTGTGGTTTCTAGCTTGGAATTGGGTTGATTTTGGAATAGTCTTCATGTTAATCAATATTTAAAGGTTTTGTATTTTGTTGTTTTTACAGGTTAGGCTTGAAGTAATGGGGAAGAAGGCCAAAAACGCAACCTTCATTTCAGGGACAGAAGCTGGAAAGATCTCCAAAGAAATTGTGAAAGTGGAGAAACGGAGAATTGTAAAGAGCACACTTTGCAATGAAAGAAGTTCCCGGAGTCACTGCATTGTAATAACAATAACGATTTTCTTGATTGAAGCATATATATCTATACAACTTATGTATGCGGCAACTTACAATGTTTTTCCCTGTAGATCATCCTTGATGTGCCAACTGTTGGGGGGAGATTAATGCTTGTTGACATGGCTGGTTCGGAAAATATAGACCAAGCTGGGCAAACCGGTTTGGAAGCTAAGATGCAAGTAATAATTCTTGTTTCTCTAGCCTCTCTCAATTTGTTTGAGTCTGCGAAAGTTTACTAATAAATATGAATCCAACTGATCTATATATATCTCTCTCTCTATTCAACAGACAGCTAAGATCAACCAGGGAAATATTGCCCTGAAACGAGTAGTAGAGTCTATAGCAAATGGAGACTCTCACGTACCCTTTAGAGACAGCAAGCTGACCATGCTGCTCCAGGTGAAAATTGTGTTCTATTTGCTTAATCCTTTGGAAGATGCCTGTGGCTGCTTAGTTTACTTGAAGATATATTTCGTGTTAATCTATTTTATGGATGTAGGACTCTTTTGAAGATGACAAAGCAAAAATTCTAATGATCCTGTGTGCGAGCCCAGATCCAAAGGAAATGCACAAGACTCTCTGCACTCTAGAGTATGGAGCAAAAGCAAAGTGCATAGTTCGTGGGTCTCATACTCCAAACAAAGATAAGAATGGGGGTGATGAGTCTGCTTCTGCTGTTATTTTGGGATCAAGAATAGCTGCGATGGATGAGTTTATTCTCAAACTCCAGTCTGAGAAGAAGCAACAAGAAAAAGAAAGGAATGATGCACAAAAGCAGCTGAAGAAGAAGGAAGAGGAAATTGCCGCTTTACGATCCCTACTAACACAAAAGGAAGCAAGTGTTACCAATGAAGAGGAGATAAAAGAGAAAGTAAACGAAAGAACCCAAGTTTTGAAATCAGAACTAGAGAAGAAACTTGAGGAATGCCGAAGAATGGCTGAGGAATTTGTCGAGCTGGAGAGAAGGAGAATGGAGGAAAGGATTGTGCAGCAACAAGAGGAACTGGAGATGATGAGGAGACGGTTAGAGGAAATTGAGGTTGAGTTTCGGCGCTCAAGGGATGGAGGAAGTATGGATGAAACTAGTGGGTTTGCCAAAAGACTCAGGAGTCTTTACACTGATGATGATCCTGGTATGGTGAAGTCAATGGACCTTGACATGGGTGAACCAGAACCAGTCAAGCAAGTCTGGGGGGTTTCACACCAATCAAGCAACACAATTAGCAGCAATTTCACTAACCTTTTGCAACCAAAACCTGCAGAGAATATGCTTACGCAGATGTTCCCTGACCGGGTATGCTTGAGCACTGTCTTTGAAGAAGAAGAGGTTGAAGAAGAGGAAGAAAAAGTGATAGTCGAGGATAAAAACATCTGCTCGATAACAACACCAATGCCTAATTTGAACACTAAAGGTTTGGATAAAGAGAACTGCTTCAATAGTGCTGATGACAAAGAATCAGCCTCGTCTAGAAGGTTGAGAATTCAAAACATATTCACCCTTTGTGGCAATCAGAGAGAGCTGTCTCAACACGATGGACAGGAGGATCTAGTTAATAATGATGCATCATCACCTGATAAGAAAGACAATCAGTTGTTTCCTATAACGAATAAGGCCGAAGCACTAGCAGTAGAAGAAGCAAAGGAAAACAATGTCTCAGTCGATAAAAGGAAAAACGGTCAGATAGATATCTATATTAAATGGGAAGCAACTGCTGATAACCCTCGAAAGCTCATAACAACACTGAGAGTTACAAAGGATGCAACATTAGCTGACTTGAGGAAGCTTATTGAGATCTACCTTGGATCTGATAACCAGGCTTTTACCTTTCTCAAGCTCGGGGTAATAAACCCGTAACTAACAAGCACAAAAAGCTTTTCAATTATCTGTTTGTTATGTGCTCTGATCCTAAATGCAGTTTTCATTTCAATGTTTGAAGGAACCATGTGGAACTGAAGTGGCAAAGGAGAAAGAATCAACAGTTCAAGCTACGAGCCTTCCTTTCTGCAACGGACATGCTTACCTCGCTACTTTGAGACCGGGAAAGAGCTCACAATTTCAAAGTCTTACACCGGCAAGTCCACTTCCACTAACTCCCATAGAAAACAAGATGCAATTTACGCCCATCTCAAGAGTGACACCCAACCACCAAGTTGATGAATTTTCATCACCCAATCTCACAGCTCATCTCAGCTCCACTCCATTCATCACTCTCAGAAGACATTAGTCGCTATGTCTTCTTTTCTGTGTTCAAAGGTAGCTTTTGAAAGATGTAACTTTTGTCTATTTCTCGGTGTTGAGAAAAAAAAACTCTTATGTACCACTTTTGTAGCTATATAAATGTTCTACAAAATGCATTTTTCAAGTTGTACAAAATTTGTCAACAGAATCTTCATCAAAGTCTGAGAACTTCGTTTGACCATAATATGACTAATTGGTTTTGAATATAACAGTTTAAATATATTCTGAAATACCGCAAGGTTGGAGTAGACGAGATAGGTTATCATATTTTACTTCCACATCGAAGTTTACGAAAACAGAAAGAGGAGAAAATTGAAGTACACATGACACAAGTTACACTTTAAAGCTTTTATTAACAGATTCTTTTAAAGAGACTGAGACATTAGGAGAGGCAGATTACATTAACTCTCTCTTTCTCTCTCTCTCTCATCTTGTTCCCAAGGCTAAAAACATGTCTTTCCTATTTTCAGAGGAAGAGCCATCAGCATGGAATGTTGAGCCAATTTTAACTCTCATCAACTCCTCACCTATTTTCATTTCCTCTTCTTCCCAGAGCCAATGGTAAGGAGCTCGAAGCTTCTAATGGCATCCTCATGCCCAGGCCTTGCAGCTGCAGATGATAGCTTGGATTCATAGCTCTGTTGAACCCGTTGGGTTGTGGCATGACGTGATCCACTTGAAAATAGTCGGCTTGAGCTGTTCTCGCTAGGCTCAGCTGATGAGCCAGGTCTGCTGCTTGATATCACACCTCTCTTTGAGGTACTTCCATTTCGAGACTCGTGCTGCAAGTGAAGCCAGCAAATCAAAACAGACAAACTTTCTCATATTCTTTAGAAATTCCTACTTAACCTGAGAATTACTTTGGATCATTAAGTAGAAAAAATTTCATGATAGATCTACAGGATTGGCCAACGAGAGAAATAACAAGAAAACAAAAACTAACCACTTCCTTGGCAGAAGAGGGTATATCATCAGAAGATCTGTGTCTAGACCGGTCACCATGAGTGGCTTGGCTTGAAACATTTCGTCTGGTGAATGCCTCAATTGCGCCTGTAAATCTTCCTCGCAGGTCCTGTCCTACTAAACAGAATAGGGAATTAAGTTATCAGTTCGGGATCTTCCACTATTTGAGAATTTTTGTTAAATCTCTGGACACATATTCAAAATCTTCCAAGGGAGAAAACATATCTATGTGGGACACAAATTAATATCTGAAGGTTCAGGAAATAGTGCACGTTTTCAGCACCCAAAATTGTCATCACTAAAGTCTCAAAAATTTACAATCTAAAAGACTTTTTTAGATATTTATATTTGTATTAGTCCCTATAATATTAGAGACATAGAACATCAATGTACCTGTAGGCTTTTCAGCTCTTTCTGCAGGTGGTCCTGGAGGGTCCAAGGCTGGTCTTGGAGTTGGCTGTTGTGACACAGGTAACAATAGCAGGATAAGATTTTGGATAATTTAATTGTTCCAAAATTTGGCTCTCCACACGTAAATAGAACTAACCCTTGGTCTCGAACTAGAGCTAAACTGAGGATATTTTGAGATTGTCCAATCAAACACGTAATCGAGCTGATAACCTGCATAGTTCATTCCATCAAATACGTACAAGAAAGCAAGGGATGATAATTCTGTAAGTCCCACAAAACTGCATAGAATTAAACAATCTAATAATAGATATGGAACAGAGAACAAACACAGCAAGAAGTTCTAACCTTCACGAATGAAAAGGTCCCTGAAAAGTCTTCTCAGATATGAATAATCTGGTTTGTCCTCAAATCTCAATGATCGACAGTAATGGAAATACGAGGTGAACTCCGACGGATACGACTTGCAAAGTGTCTCCAAAAAGTAAAACCATGTTATGTTAGAACTACTGGACATCTGAAAACATTATCTGCATACAAAACCTTAACAATGATGTACCTCTACAGAAGTAAGCATCTTCTTTTCACTAATCTTGTCATACTTCTGCTTCTTCGTACCTGCTTTTAAACCTTGCCACGGAAGACTGAGACAGGAGACATGAACTCAAGTTTAAGGATTTCATTTTCTTCAAGAAGTTATAAGCTAATATGCAAGTGCAACCAAGAAAGTTTACTACCTTCCTCGTAGAAAATACATCAACACATAACCAAGTGACTCCAGATCATCTCTTCTACTTTGCTCTGTAAAAAATGAGTCAGCAAGGAAGACAAGAGTTTTCAAATGCTTCTGACAAGAAATCAGTGGATGTATGAGATGAAAACAGCTCTTACCAATCCCAAGGTGTGTGTTCACACTTGCATACCGAGCAGTTCCTGTAAGATTCTTGTTTTCCCTGGATAAATTGCAAGGAATTAAGCAAGCTGGAAGAAGAGTGCACAAAGGAAAGTATCGAACACAGGTTCTGAACTCATAAGAAGAGTGTACAAAGGAAAGTATAGAAAATATTTTCTATTCTCGCATCAACACAAAGGTCTGGGAGAGAACTATAAGAAAACACAAGTGCAGCATAAAATTTGTGTTTCATTAATAAGATAGGCACGGAAAATCAAAAAAAAAAAAAAAATCTACAACAGGTTCCAAGATAAAAAGATTCAGTAACCACGGATATCTGAAAAGGAAGGGTAAGAGTTTGCAAATCTCACCTGTATGGTATATGCTTTTGTGTCTGAAGATCCTTGTATTTTTTAGCAAGGCCATAATCAATGATATACACCTGAGGTTGGAAATTAATGCAGCAAACCAGAAGGCTTTAGTACTAGTCCTGTCCTAAGAATCACAGAAAGATTAATTTTAAAGACACCTTCAAGATATACACCAACTCATGCTGAAACAGTAGGACTACCTGGTTTGCTTTGCGCCCAAGACCCATCAAAAAGTTGTCTGGTTTAATGTCGCGGTGAAGAAAACCCCGAGAATGCATGTACTCAACTCTACATATCTGCATTGATACAACATATTCAAATGAACAGATGAGCAGCGATCTCAAACATCAACCTAACATCATAAATAAAGGGCATACTCATTACTTGGTACTTACCAATTGATCTGCAAGCATTAAAACAGATTTTAATGAAAATGTTCGCTTGCAGTAATTGAATAAGTCCTCCAAACTTGGCCCAAGAAGGTCGATAACCATGCAACTGTATTCACCCTCGACTCCGAACCATTTGAGATGGGGAACACCCGCTATTTAAAGAAAGCATATCAAGCTATCAGAGGCATAGAGGTTTGGAACTAAAAATTCATAAAAACCAGCCAAGAAACCCAACTCACTTCCTCCTTGAAGAAACATATATATTTTCGATTCATACTGCAGTTGAGGATGCCTCGTCTTTACAGGTTCCTAGTGTCAAAGAGAACCGTTTTTAGAAATGGAAAAAACAAAAATGGAGCTTGATAACACAATATCTGTCCAACAGAGAGAAACAATGTAACATCAACATTGAGTTACAGTTTGATTTCCAGTCAAAACTAGTCTTACTTAAAACTAACCACAAAACTGTCAGATACGATCATACAAATATAAAGACTGCAACAGTCAGGATCCAGTATTCAAAATTGAAACCTTCCTCAGCACAAAATCTAAAATCAAATTCGTAGTTTTTACCAGCTTAACTGCGACTTCTTCTCCAGTTTGAATATTGATCCCTAAATCACACACATAGAGATGAAAAAAGGATCAAATTAAACTTGAATAACTAGTAAATAAACCCAATGCAAGAAGTAGACAAGACCCAGAAGATTCCAAACCTAAATAAAGTTCCCCGAATGATCCACTTCCGAGCTTCCTACCCAACTTAAACTTTCCGCCGATAACATGATCCATCTTTTGATTCCGATCCATCTTTTTGAATTCAGATGATAACCCGATTCACCAGTAAAACCCAATCGCCATACACTGTAAGGTTTTGATCAGCAAGTTAACAAGACTGGGGCCAAAGGAACACAGTGAATTAAAGCTCTTTTTTTATGGTGAAAGTTGAGGACTTTCGCAAGAAAGAGAAAGAAAAGAGTATCCTTTTTTCTACTACGAGGAAGAAGAGAAGAATCTATAGGCGCGAAGAATTAGAAGAATCGGATCTGAGTTTGAGGGAAGATTTTGCGGAGATTTGTGGAAGAAAAGAGAAGAGGAAGAAGAAGAAAGAATAATAAAAGAACTGAGAAAATGGGAAAATTGAATAAACCTTTGCAGATGTGATGTTGTAGGGAAGAGAAATAGAGACGAAGAAAGACAAACTTCAACGTTACTATTATCTTTATTTGTATTTTTACTTATACTTAAAAGAAAAATTTGGTGATTTCGTACACGGTTTAACATTTTATTCTTTTTGTTTTCTAACGACAATAATTCTAATCAAGTATAAAGACTAAAGTATGAACATTAATAACAAATTATATGTTTCAAAAATTTACTTATTTATTTGTCATTATATACACACAACATTTTTATTTGCAAAACTTCATAATATATATTTTTCTTTTAAAAAAAGGTTCTACATGTGTCATTTTTCAAACTGAAATTTTCATTTTACATTGTCACTCGATCAACAATGCGAAAATTCATGATATTCAACCAAAATACATTTAATAGAATGCCTAACGTTCTTTCTATATTTGATAACTTTATTTTTACCTTCAATTTCAATATAAAAGTATTAACATGTGTCCCTAAAGGTAAAAGTTGTTAGAGCACTTCTATAAGTGGTTTTTAATGGGTTTCTTAACATTAAATAAATGAAAAATAATTGAAATTTGAGAGAGAAAACTAGATTTGAGAAACCAAATAAGAAACTTTCTAGCCACATGTCTAATATTTGCTTCATATATTTTAACAGGTTTTATTTTAATTCTATAACTAAATTATATTAAAAATATCACTTAAATATTGTTTAGATATCTAATAGAGTCTCTTAACCGATGAGGTTGTTCTTAGATCCATTTATCTTGAGTCAAGTTATAATTTGCACATGGGAAACAAAACTTATATATTGATAATTGTGTACTTTAAGTTTTATAATGTTTTGTAAACTTTCGGTATTGTTAAACTATTATGATGGTCAATGAAAACTGAAAAGCTCCCCAAAAGAAGTCAATGAGAATAAGAAAAATTATCTATAAGTAAAGTAAGTAAGCTTATAGTTGTACGGATTATAATATATGCTTTACGTACGTGTCCACTTCGCTGCGTATGATTATATTAATATCAAAATTAACAATGTGTTTTATATCATCCTTTGAATTGTGTCATCAAATATACTATAGTATTCGTTGGCTTACATTGTTGACGATTATACTATATAGTTTACGATATGTTGATTGAAATGGCTTTTGGTTTTAGTGGCGTATACTTTTTGCTCTTATTCGTCCATTTGTCACACGCAGATGTTTTCTTGTCGCTTGGACATCCCGTGCCGTGCCCGTGGTAAGAATTTATGTATATTGTATGTGCATCACTGCATATATACACGCGAGGTAACATTTTGTGCAGAAGTTTTTATCTCATTGGCTACATATACTTTCTTTCTTTTTGGTCTTAGGACTCATAATATAATCCTTTCTTTACAATTGGTTTGGGTGTAATCTTTGTTAACATCTAACATTACCGGAAAAGAAAGATTTTAAGCAAGTTGAGTAGGGTAAGGATAACAAACATAAGGGTCAGTTGATAAACACATAATTTTCCCCCATGCAAGAAATCTTTTTCCCTTTATATATGTCTTATTTCTTTTATTTTAATCGTTATTATCACCAATCAACTGTGACCTATGGCTTTTGGTTTTACCTACCAATTGGCTAGACAAACTATACCGATAACATGGTAGTATTAAGGCTTAGGACAATATGTTTACATATCTCTTATATAAAGAGAGGGTTAGGTCTCACAAGGGTGTGACATCTAAGCACATTTCTTTATGCCACATTATTTTTTTATAAAATATATTAAAATCATATTAAAAATGAGTTTTTGTAATTTACTATTTTTATATTCAAGGTACATACTTTGAATTAATCTACATTAATCATTCAATATTCTTAAATAAAAATTTAGTATGCATAGATTTTTGTATGTCATTAATAGAATTTTATAAAATCAATAAAAATTACACAAACTACAAATTTTGACTACAAATTATAATAAATAACAAACCCTACAAAACTCTTCACGACTAACAAAATCTTATTATTCTCTTCTAAGAATATATACTCTTATGCTACAGAGAAAAATGATCGAGAAACAAAATCATATCAGACAAACTTCCACCCGAACAAACTCTATTCCTGATTTTGTTTTCATACCAACAATTTTAGAATTTTTTTTTAAACTTCTCTGTTTTTTTCGAACTCCTGATTTTTTCTTATATTTATTCGTTTGTTAGGTGACTCTCAACTTCAAAACGGATACAATGGTATTTTCATACGATCAACTATAAAGAAATAATCAATTTTAGTGAGTTCGGAAGTTTATTTCTATTAATTTTGTTAACTCACCCAAAAATTCTTAGGTCTACTCGCATTAACATTGTTAGTAGCAATGTTGGGGATATGAGCAAACCATGTCTCACAATAAAAAAAAAAAAGAATAGTTCAAATTCACCAATCATTTGGTGAATTAAACTATCTAAAACTATTGTTTGATCTCCTAAAACTGTTAGCTCTGCTCAAACTAATTGCTGAAATCTAATATAAAAAATTTCAAGAAAGTTATGATCTTATGAATCTATTAGATGGCGACAAAGAATGAAATTAAGCAATGAAAGATCCATCACAATGGGTTACCGCGTATCAATTACGAAAACTATTTGTAACAATGTTCCTCCATTGTGATGTTATTAATCCTTTCAGTTTGTGGAACAAGTGCTGAAGATATATTGGAGAGGATATTGTTTACATGCTGCAACGCAATAGATTCACCAACAAAGACTTGAAATTGAAAGATGACGACGTCAAACAATATATATTGATAGAGATCCATAAACTTTTGAAAAGATACAAATTTGTGAATTTGTATCTTTGTCCCTTTGTCCCAAGTTATTGAATTTTCTACTTAAATGCACATTTATTAAGGAAAATTTATGTTAGAAAAAACATCATTAAATGAATGTATAAAAAATGAAGGAGAAAATAAAAGGAGAAGGCAAATGGCTTAAAAAGTCATTGATGGTTATTAGTTAGACCTTTCATATTCTTTGACTAAAATTTTTGTAGTTATTGTTGAATTAAAATAAACTCAAATTTGCATAGATATTTGGAAAATCTAATAAGTTGGAACAAAGAAAAAAGCCTTAAAAATCTAATAATTTGGGACAAAGGGAGTACCAATGTTGCATCATCTTCTCTAAAACAAAGCGGCGACAAAAGAAAGAAGATAAAACATGGAGCGTAAAAAGCTTTTGGCCAAGACAAGTACTATTTGGCGACAAATAAAAGAAAAATCCACATTTAACATTTAAAAGTTATTAGCAATTTTCATATTAGAAATATGTATTAGAATATATCTAAATCAATAATTTAGCATTTTAAAAACTAATATCTTTACAAATTTTACAAAATAAAATATATAGTAAAAAATATACACATATATTAAAAAGGTATCCCGCTTGTACATACGAGTCCTATTTCTAGTCTTATATAATAAAATAATTTTAGCATAACTATAAGCTGACACGTGTCATTTTAAAACTAATATTTTATAGATTTTGTTGGATCTTTACCTGGGTTCATTGTTCAGTTTATTATTTTTCTAGCTCTTATTTGATTTGAGTTTAAAAAATAGCGCTCTTGATGATTATTATTCATGTATGACTTATTGACTTAATAAGTTTGAACAAGATATTTATGTATGCAAAAAAATAAATTAATAAAAAATGTCAATTATATTTTTTTCTTCCTTTGTTTCTTAATATTTAAAAACAAAAAAGAAAAACTTTCTTTCACTTCCTACTCTTTTTTTTATTATTTAATATTATTATATAAAATCTTTAAATAATGATCTAAAGCATAATTTTGGAATTCAAAATTTATATCTACTACACCTCTTTTTAAAATAAATACATTATATATTATAAAAACATATATTTTTAAACATAATATTTTGTATATGTAGTTTACTTCAATATATATATTATGTGTGCAAAAAAGAAAAAAAATAAAGAAAATATATGTAGGTCATATTTTTCAATTTTCAAATTAATGTTGAAAAGTTGGTTTAAATTTATATTATCGTTATAATATTAATTACTCCCCATTAAACACCATTTAAATCATTATAAGTTATAATTTTATTTTGTAACATATAAAACTAAATAAATACATTACATATTATAAAAATATATATCTTTAAACATAATATTTTGTATATGAAATTTACTTCAAAATATATATTATGTATGCAAAAAAGAATAAAAATAAAGAAAATATATGTAGGTCTTTTTTCCAATTTTTAAATTAATGTAGAAAAGTTGGTTTAAATGTATATTACCGTTATAAACTTATAATATTAACTACTCGACCATTAAACACAATTTAAACCATTATAAGTTATATCTTTATTTTATCATATAAAACACATATTCTCTTATAAATAGCAAGACACCCATTTTATTATCCATCATATTTCAAATACTATATAATTTTATAATTTTATAACAATTTTTTCTACAACTACTATAGTTCAAACTATCTTTTTATGTTAACTTTGTAGGTTTAGACGCAAGTTGTGATTTCGATGTTGTTGCAGCCTCCAACTGCTATCTTCAAACCAACCACAAATGAAAAATTATTTTTACTTAGAAAACATTTTTGAAACAACAATGTTATATTGGTTTTTGATTATTTTTAGATTATCTATGTTTACTGAGTTGTTTGATATGAGAGATAAAGGTAAAGAGTTACTGGATAATAAATTATGTTTTTATTATGTTTTGCTTTCAATTTTACCTACTGGATTTTAAAAACAAAAAGTATATTTGATTAAAATTATTTATTTGTTGAATAAAATGGGCTCTCAAAAAAAAAACTAAAAACTAAATTAAAGGAAAAAATATGAAGAAAAATCAATAAAAAAAAAACGAGAACCAACATTTTTAATCATTATTATTTTCAAACCATTATATCAATATTTTGAAAAACATAACCAAAATAACCGGTTTAATAAAATAATTATGGATTGGTATTTATCCAATCGATATCAAATTATAGTATAAAATTAATAACGCACTATTATATAATATAATAAATGAGAAAATTCTAATATTAAATATGAAAATAGAAATTTTAACAATTTTAATAAATTTTAAAATAGAAATGTAAAAATCTATATATATATTTATAGAAAAATAATAAAGTTCTTTTTAAAAATCGAATATCAAATTCAACTTAATACATAATCCACCACGAAACTACCTAGTATAATATACATATCAAATCAATTTTTTGGTATCTTCACAAGATCCCATCTTTTTATAATATATTTTGTTTTCCGCAATGTCTCGAGATCTACATTACTCCTTGGAACCATAGTGTATTTTTGCAAACTAAACTTCACTCTTGCAGTATACCCCACACAAAAGAAAAAAACACCAGAGCCACACTAATTGCGCTATATTCGTTTTGAATTAAAACGTCAGGATCAAATTTGGTCATTCCCAAAGTTAGGCTTTATTCTATAAAGATATAATATCCTTTTCATCTTTAAAAGTTTAAAACTAAAATCCTGTTTCGGATGTGGAAAAATGACGATGTGAAAGTAAACAGAATGTTTCGTTTTCACGTTCTGACTCACGAATCTCTTTGTCCATAAAGAAAAGAGGCAGCTAAGTTGTAATGTTTTTTTTTTTTGTGATAAACCAAAACCGAACCGAGAAAAGTTCTATCGAAACCTAATTAAAATTTCACCACAATTGGGAAAAAAAAAAACTGAAACACAAAAGGTAGAGTCTGTAGTGTCATTCTTCTGCTGTTTAGCTTTTATCTGCTTTTCGATTATATGATCAAGAAGAGCATATAGTAAGATATAAAAGATTGCTATCACACAATTCAACCATGTAAGAGATGAGCTCACAACTCTTTGGCAAAGGAACTCGGCTTCCATTATTTTGAGAATCCAGTAATTTTGTCAGATGAAAACATTCGAGTGTTCTCTAATCTAACTGTAATCTATAGAACCAGAGGTTGCTGCTAAATGGTCAGTTAAAACTGAAGTCCATAGTCTAAGAAATCATGAAGACTAGACAAATACGCCATTGACAAGACCTGAGTAAAAACAAATCAATAAATCTGAAAGGAAAAAGGTTAGATAAAACTATATTCTATGTTCAGTCACTCCTAAGCGACTGAACATAGAATCATAAATCAAACCCTGAACTTGCTAGTAACAGAAAAAATAAGTAGCAAACCTGCATGGAATTGTAGCGTTGGCGTCCAATATACTCGTTCTCAGCGATTGCAAAGTATGAAAGCATAGGGTAGTGACCAATGTATGAAGCATAACTATCCAAACGAAAATGCAAATATTTAGCTTGAAGATCAAGAGAAGAATGAGCATGCCCTGTACCAACATATTTAGCTTGAAGATGCTCAAGCTGAGAATTGATGGAAACTATTCTGTTGTTCCCTAAGAAACAAATCGAACTAATTTCATCTGCGCCAATTCTCCTCCGCATAGATAAATTACTAATTAGGTATCTTAATGCGAAAGCTAGGGTTTCGAATCGAGAACATACCTGCATCTTTTTCAGAGTTGTCAGCAAGAACAAGAATGAGAAAAGAACTAAAGCCTCCTTCAAGTCTTTAGTAGATCATAGAAAGGATACCCCGTCGTTTCAACTTAGTAATTTTAATGGGAAGCCGTTTACAAAGGATGTAGTGCCAAATATACTCCTTGATCAGTTAATAACGACTCTTTTTAAGGATGGAGTGGTTAATACGCCTCACGAAAAGGCTACACATTCGAAAAAAGAGCCATACTTAGTCAAACTCTCAGCCAATTGTAATAGACTCAAAATGTAAAGTTGGAGAAAGAGAGTCATAGAGAGAAGGAACGAGGTAAAGAGAGGGACAAAGGCAGAGATTCTGACAAACTCAAAGATCGAAGTCATCATCGGTTCAAGAGCAAAGTTAGGAAGAGAGACAACAAGACTTTGGTCATAGCATTAGTGGGTGAAGATTTCATCTGGAGGTTTATAGCATTAGTACAACCAAAGTTTTGATTAACCAAAGCAACCAAAAAAAAAAAAAATCAAATACCAAAAGCTCTCCTCCCTGTGAAAATAAATAAACAAGCCAATTCCGAAAAGAATATTTACTTCACTTTTCTATGTTGAAACAATTAAACAAATCCATCTTTCTCCTCAGGGAGAGCCTTCGCTTCCATTGGAGAGACTGTACTTTTTTTGAAACCCCATTTGATAACTCTAAACTTTTAACAGTCTTTTGGAGCAAACAAAAGGCTTTCAACGAAATCAAACAACACACAAGTTATATAAGAAGAGTCTTCTTCTGGTTCAGGCTGTGCAGAATATGTCAAATCACCCAGATGAGCTTGATTTACTACCTTCTTTCTCTGGATCTTCAATCTGCGTTGGTAATAAATTCAAGAAGCTTCCTTGGTGGGTTGTTGTCCCACCAGATGCTTCATCTTCTGTTCATTTATTTTCCACAATTTGGTCAGAGAGTTTCAAACATGGATCGTAATCATCTTGATTTTATATATAGCATCCAAACTGAAGATTTTTACCAAAGAGGGATTTAATCGACGGCCGCTTTGGCTTGTTGCTCTTCTTCTTCAGCTCAGCTGCACAATAAAACAGATTACAAATGCAGCAGACAAGCAATGTCAATCACAAGGAAATCTAGTTATGTATTCTTCCTCATCAAAGGAAAGGGGGGGGGGGGGGGTAAGTGAAATACCTATCCCTGGTAATTGGTCATCATTTACGATTTCTACGTTCTTGTAAGTATAACCCACAAAGTTAATGTCCTTGGATGAGAGCATCTGGAGAAGGAAAGCCAAACTCATGTTATGAAACACCAAGACAGCACAAAATATAACTTCAAAGGCTTCCTTTTGGTTTATGACACACATTCCAATGACAAGTTCATATTTATCTCATGTTGCTCCAAAAAGATATGATTCATCAAACACACGTCAACATGCGCAACTGGCAGATTAATAGCATACCAAGCAGCTCGTCCAAGTTCTAAATTCCCATAAGGAAATTTGAACCCAAAAGAGTGAATTACACTTTGTTCTGTAGGTTAAAAAACTTGACTGGGAGATTGTACAACGACAGGCAGCACTCACACTAATCTATACATATTTCTAAGACAAAAAACTTGGGACAGACTGAGCAAATTCTGAGCTCGTTGTTGCATGTAATCTTTTAAGCTGTGTCTATAATATCATCACAAAACAACAATCTCGAGGAACCCACTTATAGACAAATTTTGAAGTATGGTTACTCATCTACTAGATAAGAAAATGAGTAAGCAGGTTAAATCTGATGGTACATAATGCCAAAAGTCAGTGCTTCTGCTGTACCTTTCTCCATGGACCTGACTTTGCCGACTTTGGAACTTGCTTGTCAGTCTGTTCCAGAAGATATTAAAAGAAGAGTATACATTATTAACCTTACCAGGAGCATACAAATCATCTGTGGCATATATATCAGTATATACATCATGACACATCATTGGTGGCAAATATTGCACCAATATCTCAATAGCTGATAGTATCAGTATGTTACCTCTTCAAATTTCTCAAAATTTTGGGTGTCCAACTCATCATTGACTTGGGGAATAAAGGCAGCTTTCATTTGGTACAATTTTCCCCATTCTGTACCTCTGAACCAAGGGTGACTCTGAAAGAAACCAGTCAAATCTTTTATTAGGATTTCTCACAATAATCTTATATAAGGGAACTTCAAATCTCAAAGTTGAACAAAGCACACAACACCTTAATTTCATCTGCTCCTTTTGTTCCAAGCCTTTGCTCAACATTGCACAAAAGCCTACAAATAAGATCCTTGGCTTCTGGTGATAGTCTAACCTCATCTGGGAATTTCAAGTAATTTCTCCAATTTACTATCTACATAAGGGTGAACATAATGAAAAGAGAAAAGGTAAGTTTCCACATTTGAATTACCAAAGAGATACAAAAAGACTAAAATTGAATGTAAGACTTGAAATCGCCAGTCTGCCTCCAATATTAAAATGAAAGGTACCCAAAGCAATGGGTTAATTACCTTCCTACAAGTTGTCATTGGATCATCTGAATAAAATGGCGGAAACCCCACAAGCATTTCATACATAATGGCACCAAGAGACCACCTAAAAAAATGCACCCAAGATTATTCATTCATATTAATTATTTGCACCAAAGCAACAAAAAACAACAAATCCAATTAGGTTGCCTTCACCTACCAATCACATTCCATTCCATATCCCTTTTTCAGAAGAACTTCTGGGGCAATATAGTCAGGAGTTCCAACTGTGGAATAAGCCTGAAAGCAATAACCTTAACACAATAAGTTATATCTAACACAGATGTCTATATCAATGGAGAGAACAATTTTTTCAATGAGCGAAAGATACTGGATAGTGTGGACATCTCTGAAAAAAAAGATGATGAATAAGTGAAACTTACAAGCATCCTTCTATTTCTCTGCCAGTTTAATAGTTGCTCTTGTTGGGTACGTCTTGTCGCCACAGGGCGACCATCACTTTGTAAAGCCCCACTAACGTTTCTAGCAACTGTGAAGTCTTTCTCCTGAAGATTACTACAGTCTAATGGTTTACATAATCCAAAATCTGACAATTTCATGTGGCCGTCTTTGTCAAGCAGCAGATTATCAGGCTTGATATCTCTGTATCACATTGGAGAAAAAACTGACGTTAAGAAAAAAATAACAAAGGGAGCTACAACTAAATCATATGAATGGACTCAATAGCCAGGACAGTTAACAAAAAGAGCTACAACTCTATCCTGCTTCACTGACCTGTGGATATAGTTGTGCTTATGAATGGACTCAATAGCCAGGACAGTTTCCCCAATATAGAACCTGGCCTCATCTTCAGTAAGGATGTCTTTCCTCATAAGTAAAGTCATCATATCCCCGCCAGGTAGATACTCCATTATGAGATACAAGTACTCGTCATCTTGAAAAGAACAATACAATTTGACAATGCAATTGCTGTCAACTTCTGCAAGTAAATTTCTCTCTGCTTTTACATGTTCCACCTGAAAATCATATTCCACAAATACATTAACCAACCAAACAAATGTTAATCGAAAGCCACCTGGAGGATTCAATACCTGGCCTCTGCGAAGCATCTCAGATTTCTTAAGCTTCTTCATTGCATAGACATTGCCTGTTCCCTTCTCCCTACATATCCTCACCTGGAAAGGGAGAGATTAAAATTAGCATGCAATACTTATTAGGCTGCAGTCCAAAAAAATGGCATAAGAACTTTCAAGAAGGATGCAGAGAACTTTCAAAATGTCCGTAGATAATGAAAGGCTGAGAAACGAAAATATGATGTATAAAAGAGATGAAGCAATGCTACCTCTCCAAATGCACCCTTCCCAATCATTGTCAATGGCTCGAAGTCATCAGCTCCCATTTTATGCCTCTGACGGCGCATGTATTCAGTTTCCTTCATCTCCAAATCCTTTAGCAAGTTGCTCTGCTCTTCCTCAGAGACTTCTGCAGCAGCTAATTTTTTTTCTAGCATTTTGCGTCTGCATGAAATGTAATTACCAAGAGATGAGCTAAGGATATGGATGGAAGTTCACGCAGAAAGTGCATGTAATGAAATCATACCGCTCCTTTCGTTCCTGCAGACTCTGCATTTGCATTTTGTAATGATTTTCAATATATAGTTTTGCAGCAGCAGCCTTCTCCTTGGTTACGTTTGAAAGTGCTTCTTCACCTCCAGCTGTTTTCGGTCCTTCCTTTACATTACTTGTGGTTTCCTTCTTTTTTGAGGATTTCACTTTGTCTTTAGATTTCAACTTATTTAGCCAAGCTTTGGCAGTCTCCATTTCTCTCCTCTTTAGCTTCCCCTTCCAAACCAGATATTTAGTTAGGTACTTTATGTACAAGTGACCAGACAGTTCAATAAGCGCCAAGCACGAGTCCCACTCGAATAATGTATATCAGTTTTCATATGTCATGCACCAAGTGATTAGATTCCTACTGCTTCACACCTGCAACATGATGAAATAGATTAGTTAACACTGACTCCAACAGCACTTCAATACAAGCATGTTCGAAGTAATAAGAATGATTCAATCAACTCCGAACATTGAAAAGAAACTCAGAGCAATACTGCTTTGCAAAATCATAACAAGCAGTGAAGTTGGTACCCAAAAATAAACTAAACGAGCTCAAAGCTGACAACTTTATCTCACACCTAACCTTCTATACAAAATCAAAGACATATCTGAATCTAAAATTACAGAATTCTCCATGAATTACTTAGAAAGAAACAGTAATTCAATTACACGATCATTTCAAAGAAGAACACAAACCTAATAGATCTGAAATCACAAGAAATACCAAATGTACACCAAAATTGGGGGAAAATAAGAAATATAAAGAGAAACCCTAGTTTTGAGACAGCGAAAAATGAACCAAACCTCTAAAACCATAAAATTCGAACAAGAGCTCGATCTCAACGAAGCTTGTAATGAAGAACGTCACAAGAAGAAGCGTTAGATTAGGAACACAACATGGTGAGACAAAACGCAGACACCAAGACAGAGACCCGTAATTTGTGGTAAGAGAAAGAAAGATTTTTTTTTAATTAAAAAAAAAAAGGAGAGGCGAAGACCTCGATTCTTGGGATTCGATTCCTCAATTCTTGCTCTTTTCAAATTTGAAGATCGAATTCTGGAAAAATTGAAAGAAGAAAGCAGAAAAAGTTGGAAACTTTATAATCACTCTTTCGATGTGTGTGTGTGAATTGCAAAAGACTACGAGGCACTACTCTTCTTCTTCGTCGCTTCTTCTCAGTTTTTTTTTTTGTTTTCTCTCTCTTCTTTCTGAGCAATATTATTTTTTGGGGAGACTAATATTATTCTTTGGTTACTAAAGTTAATTACCGTAAATTAAGGGTTTAATTGGTTCTTCTAATAACAAAAAATTTGTGTTTTTTTTTTTTATAAAGAGAAGAGGATTGAGTGAGCGGCTTTATTATAATAACCGCGTGGACCCCATCACGGGAAATATGTTCGATGGCAATGTCAAAAGCCAAGAATAAATGTCAAACTTATTGACATCATCTACTCTATTTATATATAGGTTTTTATTTGTTTTCTTAAATAATAGTATAAATTGATGAGACAAACTTGTAAAAGCTGAGTTATTATTATTTCTCACAAGTCACAACAACCCCTTCCTCCACTGTTTTGGTGGCACATCTTAAGTCCAACTCCATCATTTTTTATTTATTTTAAAAACATTTTGTATTAAATTTTATAGTCATGTATGACGTGGAACGATCACCCAGTTAGCTTTATTAACCAAGCTAATTTACTTTATATATATACATTGCATGTATAGTTAAAGACTTACAAGTTTAAAATCGTTTGCAACTATTAGTTAGTTTTATTATCGTTCCATTTTTGCTTGGGACATAATCTACGATTTCTTATAACAACGACAACGTCGCTCCGGTGTCAAAACCAAACTAAGTAGACACTACACTACGCATTCTCTTTACATTTATCATTTCTTCTTTTATATTTTTAATATTTTTCTTTTGGCATATTTTTGAATCAAAAAAAAAAAAAAATACAAATCAACTTCAAACTCCTTTTTTAATATGTAGTCCTTCATACTATTCCAATGGGCATGCAGTAGACGATTATTAGCAATACACCTAAAATTCTAGAAAACTAAAGAATTCGTGTATTGATAGGCTTATTTTTTAACAAATTATCCCAAAGCCAAAAAATTATGTACTAGTATATGCTAATTTTCAATTAAGAAACCTTAACCATAACAAATCAAAAGTATTTGCATCTTTATATCGATCTTTACTTATACGAGTCTTCTCTACCAAATCATACAAACAACGTTAATAAGAATGTAAGAAAAGAATAATAGTTAAAATAATTTTAAACAAAAACAACGTTAATATAGTTTCTACAATAATGAAATTTCTTGGTTGTATGATCATTGGCCGTAATGTATGTGTGTTGTGTGGCTTCATCACTCCATATCTCTAAGGCTTTCACTAGTTAGCCACAGCTTCTTCTGGACAATGAATACAACATTGTCTGAATCTTGATCTGAATCTGAATCTGAATCTGTCTTGGTCCCTACTTCCTCCCAATGCAAAGCCTTTAGATACTTCTTCACTAAATCCACCACTCTTTGTTTATCCCTTATGATTATAAACCCGCTCGGGCGCAGTATTCGATCCATCTCCAGTAACAAATCCACTCCACTACACCCTTTTATGTTGATATCCGATAAAATGTCCCAAGCATGGAGGAGATCATATGTCCTTGGATATGTCGAGAATGCTTCGCACCTGTGGGACGTTGAAACCAAATCATTAAAACCAAAAAATGCTAAAGATTTCAGATTCGGTGTAGAAGCAATGTGTCATTTTGATTAGGTAGAAAACTGACCAGCTATGAATCGCGCCCATTAAACCTCTGTCATATATCAGTTTAAGCGTGCTAGGTCCGTCCTCGGGAACAACATTCATTACCCAGACATCTTTTTCTTTCAGAGCAGCAGCAAAGGAGCCCATGCTCGCTTTCATGTCCATTATGTTCCTCAATGTATCTGATTCGATTCGAGGACTCAAGAGATCCCAATAACTATCTACCCGCTGCCTCCAAAGTTCCTGTACAAATAAGAAACATATGATGTGAGTGACTACTTAGTTTTTCAGTTGCAATAAACAGAACTTATGGGTTTATATATACCGTGTCCTTCTCAAACATGCCAGTTGAATATCCAAAATCAGCAAGCCTAGGAGGAGGAGAGGTTAACCGAGCTGGCCATGGAGCTAATCCACTTCCCTTGGTTTTGTGGTCATCTAAGGTAAACGCAAAAAAGAGTTCAGTAGGAATCTTTGCTATCACAAACTTAATTTCAGAGTATAAAATATACACTGTTATTAAAAAGTGAGGAGAAGCTTGAAAACTTACGGTCACTGTAAGGAGTAATGCAGGTTTCCATATTTACGCCCCACACAGCATCTGGGTCATTATCAGAACGGCAAAGAGGAGGCAGAGTTCCAGGTTCTCTTTCCAGATAACAATCATTTGTCAAAGGTTTCTGCCAAATAACAGTTTGGTTCCTTTTTGCCGCTATCTTCCAACACATACGCTCTACAAGAGCACTCATTTCTCTCCAGATTCTGAGATCCTCTTCATCTTGTGCATATGCCTCTGGAGATGAATATGCAAAATAACCACCAGGCCTGAGTACTCTGTCTAGCTCAAGAAGAAGAATCCCATCTCTTTGAAGCCAATCGATTCTGCAACGTGAACAGTGAGCAAGTTCAAACGATCTGCTTGGGTATGGGAGCCTCTTTGTCCCTAACACACCAAGGGAGGCAGGAATCCCTCTCTCTAGAGCAAACTGGATTTGGTTCTGGTGCACATCATTTGGAGCCAAGGACATTGCGAGGATATCCGATGATAGAAGATAACCTCCAAAGCTCGCAACACCACAACCAACATCAAAAACTGTCCTTAGCCTTCCGCCGTTGTTCAAAACGTTGTTTGGAAAGTTAAGCATCTGAAATTTCGAGAATACAATCAGCGAATGAAGAATAATATATGCTCTTTTGTACAAAACCCAAGTAACTGCCTTACATTTGCCATTGAAGCAATATACTTATCAGCCCCATAGTGAAAATGTGTGCCTCCACCTGGGAAGTTAATCTTGTCTCCTTTGACAACCATCCAATTTTGGTCAGACTTCTCATGTGCGAGGTGAGTATGAGGTATGTTCACTTTCCACACTTCGTCTCTGCTTTTTGGCCATTTAATAGGAACCTATAACATATTGGAAGAGAAAACAGTGTTATGAAAAGATACTCATCATATCAAATAGAACTGGACAATATATCCCACCTTATATCCATTTGGAGGAGGAATCAAGCAATTGAATCGTCTTTCAGCAGGAGGACAATGGCGTTCATAATGCTCCATCAAAGACAAATCAAGCTTCAGTCTCATTTGGTATATGAGATTCCTGTCTAAGCAAGGAATCAGCTCTGAATGCCGATCATCGCACACCTTGGAGAAAAAAAGCACAGTAATATTTACCACTTGAACCTAACCATCAATACAGAAAAGAAGAAGAAATGAGAAAATGCTCAAGGCTCACAGGAAAACTTCTCGGCGTGAAACCATCCTCAAGACTAAAAGAGCTTGAATTGTCGTCCTGTTTGCTCTCATCTTCATCCCCACCCAACCCTAGTTTTCTCCCATATTCAATAGCTGATGCTCTATGATCAGAGGAGCCATAGAACAGATATACGAAAACAAGGACTACCGCTGCAATGCAGACCAAAGCAATCACCTTCTTCTTTTGCCCTCCATCCGATCTTCCCCTCATTGCCTTCCTATTTGAGATAAAGCCAAACGGGGATCCAATGTTCCGGCTTAAAGGATGCAGACTACTAATAGTAGGTGAAGACTCCAGTACAAGGAATTGATGATTTTTCTCCAGTTACAGAAATTTGAATCTGTTCCATGTAAAAAAGACAATGATCAGTATATGTAACCATGATTAAATTTAGAAACTCAGGACAAGAATGCTAAACAAATGATCATAGAACTCAAAAAACACACACACACACACATATATACCAATTTTAACCATTCAAATACCAAACCATAAAACACAGAAATGTGTTCAACTAGTCACTTAAAATGATCGATCACTTAGAGAAACTCCGGTATCCAACCATCAACACTACCAAAGAATAAATTAGTAAGCACTCAATTCACAAAACAGTTGATCCTCAGGGTCCTGTCAGAAAAAGATGTGCTTATTATAATTAACTATTTGGTCCGAATCTTTCCACTAGGAATATACGACAATTTTCCATAGAGTAAGAACAGATCTGGTGTGAGAAACAGACGCAAAAACCAATCGACAAGAGTGAAACAGGAGCGGATCGACCCATAAATACATAATCCACTGGTATCAATCAAATCAGACCATATTAGAATGTAACAACGATAGACACAGTCAAAAGCATAATACAGCAAAAACAGATTTCGTATCTCAACCAAACTTGAGTAAGTAGATAACAACAAAATTGAGGCGAAGCCACAGAAAGAGCACTCACCCAATACCCCAAGTAGGTCCTAGATTTGAAAGAGACAATGACAGATCGAGGCAAAAGTCCGATGTGTAATATTGGATAAGAGAGAAAGAAGGAGATGGAGAGAGAGACTCGGATCTAAGAATTGGTTTCTCTATGTTCTATAAGTAGGAAAGAGACAAACTTTGTGTCTTCGTGTGAATGAAAAATGAAGGCAGCAGCACAGAGAACACTGCAAGTGCAAGTGAAGAAGAGAGACTAAATCGGTGGAGGTCGTTATTTTCTTCGGCGTTCTCTTTTGTTATTTTTGGGATGATTATTTTTGTATATTACACCCTTCTTTTTTTTAAGTACTATGAGCATTTGCAATGGTTTAATATTAGATACCCAAAAGGATTCTTAACTAATAAACAATTAATATTTATAACATAATTTTATTATATAATTAAAATTTAGTTTTTGAAAACAAATGAATCAATTAAGAGATGACAAATGTCTTTAGAGTTTCTTATTAAGATCTCATAGGTTTTTAAATAAGAACTCCTCTCACTTCTCTTTCATACTTTTTATAATTTTTATTTATTTTATATCTTAGATACTCAGTAAAATACCATGGTTGAGAGTGCTCTAAACAAATCATTACAGTATGTAGTAAATTTGTCATCTAAATAGAGTAAATTTGTCATCTTAAACATACTTTTTTTTAGAAAATACTATATTAGTGTTTCAAAGCTACCACTTATTCGCTTGTCAAATACTATATTAGAGAAAATGTTGTTTCTAAGAAAAAATGAGAGAAATTTTTAGTTGTTTTCCAAAAATACCATCATTAGTTTTATTTTTCAAAAATACCATAAATTGTTTTGTTTTCAAAATTACCACAAAAACTAAAAAATAAATTATAAAGGTTTTGTTATGAATAATGTTATTATTATGTAGATGTCTATTAGTAGATTATAGAAGACTTGAAATCTAACAATAAATCCTAATATTGAATCCCTATATTTATCATGTATTCTATTGACTAGAACAATAACAAGAAAACAATTCTCTAATATCTTTTATTCACATCACGTTATCAACACGAAACCCTAGCCATTAAACAAAACGAAACCTTAACCACTTGAGCTAACACAAAAATCTCTACTGTCATAGTCTCCACTTATGGTTATTGTCGATTTTCAATAAATACTATTATACTATATTGTTTCATATTTCACCAAGTGCTTTGATCACATGCCGTCATGATTAGTGATTTATTATTATTTAGTATAATGATATTTAATTAAATCTAGATGCATGATAATTGAGTATTTTAATTATTTCTGATTTAGTTATTGATCATTAGGTTTGCCGAAATATTTTAATTATTTCTGATTTAGTTATTGATTATTAGGTTTACCGAAATTGGTTTGAAATTTGTTAGAAACTCCTGGTTGTGTTAATAATTAATAATGATAATTATTGTCACTTGTGTTATGTTAGGGGGAATTGCCAAAACTAGATCCAAAATTGAGTTTGAAAGCAAAACTATATCCCAAATTGAAACAAATGCAAAACTAGATCTTTTGGGTATGGAAATTACATTAACCCCTTTATTTGCAAACAAAATAACAGAAACCGCAGTTACAATTCTAACGTCCGTGCAGTGTAGACTTCTTGAACGAAATCTCATAGTAGACTTCGTTCATGACATCCATGAAGTCTGAACCGTAATTAAACTTAGATTTAAATTAGAAAAATAATAAAAAATATTTTCAATGCAATTTCTTCTAAAGAAAATAAGATTATCTAAAATATGAACTTTATAAATTAAAATTTCCGAAACTTTCATAAATTTTAAGCATGTAAGGTTGATTATGTTCTAAAATACCATAAACAGTCGCAGACTTCGACCACGAAGTCTGGAACCGTAATTAAATGTGAAATTTTATTTAAAAATGATAAAAAAATATTTCGATCAAAATTTTGAAAGATAAATTATTTTAAATCAAATCGAATAGGTTTAAAAATAAAATTTCATAAAACTAAGCTATTTGATGTAAACCATGTGAGGCATATAGGTTAGAGGTTGTCAATAGGTAAGAATCCATGCATATATCTTTAGGGTTAGACTTAGTTTGATATGTTTTTGATATAAAATAGCGATCATGTGTATAGTTGTTAGATTTGAAATATATTATACTATTTTGGTGTCAAATGTTAGTATTTGTTAACAAAAAATAAAAAAAAACATTCGAATTTTAGAGTTTAGAGCTATAGACTTCTCGAGTCTCGGGTGAAGTCTCACGGTAGACTTCGCGTGTGAAGTCTGTAAGATTTTGTTATTGTAGAATTCTTTGTAGAAGTCTGAAATTCAAATAAATCCAAAATTTTGAAAATTTTCGCTTTTTTGAAAAATTGGAAAAATTCAAAAAACAATAGACTTCGCTACGGAAGTCTGCGACTGTTAATAGTTTTCTAGAACATAATCAACCTTACATTCTTTGATTTTATGAAAGTTTCTGAAATTTTAATTTATAAAGTTCATATTTGGATAATCTTACTCATTAAAATTATTTTTTATTATTTTCTTATTTAAATCTAAGGTTTAATTACGGTTCAGACTTCGGCCATGAAGTTTGGAACCGTAATTAAATGTGAATTTTAATAAAAAGATGATAAAAATATATTTTGATCAAAATTTTTGAAAGATAAATTATTTTAAATCAAAGCTAATTGGTTTAAAAATAAAATTTCATAAAACTAAGTCATTTGATGTAAAACATGTGAGGCATATAGGTTAAAGGCTGCCAATGAGTAAGAATCCATGCATATATCTTTAGGGTAAGACTTAGTTTGATATGTTTTTGATATAAAATGGCGATCCTTCGTATAGTTGTTAGATTTCGAATATATTATACTATTTTGATGTCAAATGTTAGTATTTGCTAACAAAAAGTGAAAAACATTCGAATTTTAGAGTTTAGGGCTTACAAACTTCTTGATTCTCGGGTGAAGTCTCACGGTAGACTTCGCGTGTGAAGTTTGATTTTATGATCAACCTTACATTCTTTGATTTTATGAAAGGTTCTGAAATTTTAATTTATAAAGTTCATATTTGGATAATCTTACTCATTAAAATTATTTTTTATTATTTTCTTATTTAAATCTAATGTTTAATTACGGTTCAGACTTCGACCATGAAGTTTGGAACCGTAATTAAATGTGAATTTTAATAAAAAAAACGATAAAAAAATATTTTGATCAAAATTTTTGAAAGATAAATTATTTTAAATCAAAGTGAATTGGTTTAAAAATAAAATTTCATAAAACTAAGTCATTTGATGTAAAACATGTGAGGCATATAGGTTAAAGGCTGCCAATGAGTAAGAATCCATGCATATATATTTAGGGTAAGACTTAGTTTGATATGTTTTTGATATAAAATGGCGATCCTTCGTATAGTTGTTAGATTTCGAATATATTATACTATTTTGATGTCAAATGTTAGTATTTGCTAACAAAAAGTGAAAAACATTCGAATTTTAGAGTTTAAGGCTTACAAACTTCTTGATTCTCGGGTGAAGTCTCACGGTAGACACGGTAGACTTCGCGTGTAAAGTCTGTAAGATTTTGTTATCGTAGACTTCTTTGTAAAAGTCTGAAATTCACTATATTGCTAATCTATGAATACACTAAGATTCCATCTTTACTTGTTGTATTATTTGTTTGATTTATAAGCCAAGACATGTTTAAGTGTTAGTACGTTTGGATTAAGATGAAATCAAACTGTGTGTATAACATTGATTTATTCACTAGTTAAAAATTGGTGGAGAATCGTTGGTTTAGTTGTTTGGTTAATCATGAGCTCTTATTTTATTTTTATAATGATCGAAACTTGCTTTCGTGATAGCCATAGAAACCAAATAAATCATTTATTATTTTGTTATTCATATGTCGGTATGGTATATAATATTTTTATAATATGAATTGCTAAACGTTTTTTATTATTATTGAAACGAAAGATTTAATGTAGACGACTGAGCATATAGTTTTCACAACCGATTCCATCTCCGTTAAGGATCATTTAAGGTGTTCCTTCCTTTTTAAAGATAAATACTCTTTCATATCTTATTATATAAAGTAGAGTTTTCAAAGTTAGTAACTAACAAGATCGCGACACGTGTCATATTCATCGATTTAAGATTTCGACACGTGGCAAAGTTAAGAAAAATGTCAAAAATTATTATAAGGAAACGGTACAAAAGATAATTAACTACCATTATTCGGTAAATAAAAAATTTATAAAGAAAATATACAAATTGTTATTTCTTAAAAATGTAAACTTCCATAATTTCAAAAATTATTATACGGAAACGGTACAAAAGATAATTAACTACCATTATTTGGTAAATAAAAAATTTATAAAAAAATATACAAATTGTTATTTCTTAAAAATGTAAACTTCCATAATTAAGAAAATTTAATTTTAAAGGAAAAAATTGTAAATATTGAATTCTATAGAAAATATACAAAATATTATTTCTTAAAAAAAGTAAACTTGCATAAATTAAGAAAAACTATAATTTTAAAAGAAAAAAAAATTGTAAATATTGAACTCTATAGAAACAAAAAGAAAACTTTTAATTCTAAAGAAAAAAAAATTGTAAATATTGAACTCTATATAAACAAATAAGTAGTCTCATATTTTTCAACAAATAAAAATGTTTTCTTCAAAAACACCATCATATCTTCAATTTCATTTTATTGGTAAATATTTTATTCCTTTTATTTTATTTTTAAAAGTTATGTTAATTTAATATTATGAAGTTGTTGTGAAATCGTTTTACTTATATATTTTTTATGATTATTACATTTTTCTATAATTTTGGTTTTATTTTTTTCTACTTTTCAGAAAATTTAATTAATTTATTATTATGAGGTTGTCCTAACAAAATTTATTTCTATTTTTATGATTATTAAATTTTTCTCTAATTTCAATTATTTTTTCTTATAGTTTTCAGAAAATGTCTATAATCCAAAAGACAATGAGCAAATAAATTCAAAATAACAACAGTAATTTATTTTTAGGTCGGTTTGAAAACAAAAATCAAATATGATTAAAAATAAATAAATCTTATTCAAATAAATATAAAAAATTATATATAATCTAAATAAATAAATAATTATAAATTTGTTAAGATTTCTTATGGGTGAATGATTTTGAATAGGTGTTTTTAATATTTTATTATATAAGTATATTTACGCGTAATGTAATTCTATTTTTCAAATATTTTTATAATTTTATTCTTATAAATTTTAAAATCGTAAATTATAGTCCCGCGTATATGCGGGACCTAATCTAGTATTTCTATAAAGAAGAAAAGTTAATGTATCTTAAGAAAACAATTATATTATATATTAATATAATTTTTTATAAATACCCTAAATTTTATAGGAATTTTGAAAAATATACTCAATTTTACAATAATTTGAAAACTACACTTAAAATGACCATAATGCCCTTTTATTTATCTACTCATTGATTTATTTAAAATAATATATATTAATTTTTTAATTAAATTAGAAATAAAAATTTAAATAAAAAAATTTAAGAAAGATAAATACTCTTTCATATATTTCTATAGGGGTGTCAAAATGGATCCAAATTTATGGGTCAACTCAAACCAGTCCAACCTATAAACTTATTAAGTTGGAAATTTGATTCCTAATGAGTTAATGGGTCAAAATGGTTTATTGATTTAATGAATTGGGTTGAAATGAGTTTGGTTAAAGGAGTTGATGAGTTGACCAAAACCAAACCAATAGAAAATAATCATTTTTGAATACCAAATCAAACCACAAGCCCATCTTCGATCTCTCTCTCTCCGCGGAACCATCGCTACTTGAGTTCTCGAATTCGTTCCTCTGATCCATCGAAAGGTATCACAAAGAAACCCAATGTGCCTCAACACCACTGTAATCTCCTTCACTAGGTAAAATTTTGATTTTTGGTTCCTAGGTTTTTGTTCACAAGTGCTACGACGAGTTCGATTTAGAGATTGTTTGGTTTGATATTGAACCCTACTTGATTAGCCTTTGTAATTCGTTTTGCTTTTGGAATGGTGAGGTAAATTGGTANTCTCTCTCTCTCTCTCTCCGCGGAACCATCGCTACTTGAGTTCTCGAATTCGTTCCTCTGATCCATCGAAAGGTATCACAAAGAACAACTCAATGTGCCTCAACACCACTGTAATCTCCTTCACTAGGTAAAATTTTGATTTTTGGTTCCTAGGTTTTTGTTCACAAGTGCTACGACGAGTTTGATTTAGAGATTGTTTGGTTTGATATTGAACCCTACTTGATTAGCCTTTGTAATTCGTTATGCTTTTTGAATGGTAAGGTAAATTGGTAAAAGATACATAGTTTGATTTTGATTTCCAAGTGAGTTTGAGTATTGAATCTGATTTAAGCTTATATAGTCTGTAGATATGGCTGGTGTTTGTGTAAACTGTAGTCTGTAGATATGTTTCCTAGTTTTTAGAGTCTAGCCAAAACATAGGAGAGATTAGAAAATTGAAACTATGGTGTAATCGTAGAGAAAGAGAAGAAGAGCATATACAATGATGTCCCTTCGTAGGACAGGAACTAGATTCTTATTACAGACCATATAGCTAAGCTTTTTAATTTTAGTATGCTTGATGTTAAAAGGACAACATAATTAAAATATTTGTTTGTGAACTATGGTCTTCCTTTTTTATGTAGTTTAAGAATTTGAGATATATAAGAAATCAATCTCTGTATGTCTCTTATGATGTTATCTTTCCATGGCAGGATGCTTTGCCTCTGAAAGAGATTAATCCTGCAGAGAAGCACTGCAAAATGTTGATATAAATACTCTCTTTGGGTACCAGGTAACTAATGACTCATATGAACTCTCATCTTTGTTTCCTTAACACTTTTACTTGTTTTGAAGAAGCTTCAATTATATCAAGTTTCAGGGAAAGCAACGGAACTTGAAGTTGTTGGTATTATACGAACAAAGATCTTGTTTAAGACCAGACCTAAGCCTCTCATTTCTCGTGATAACCTCTCTCTCTCTCTCTCTCTCTCTCTCTCTACTGTTCTTGATTGCTTTATGAAACTTGGTCTAATAGTTCTGAATTCTAAGCCACTTCAAAATTATGAAAATTATGTGCGTACTAATCCAATCAAATTGTAACCCATACGTATATGCTAAAACTCTATAACCAGAAACTAAGCATCGTTATCAAAAGACCTCAACACTTCCAACAAACGTAATCCAATCAAAAGTCAAAAGTCTATTAAGTTGTGGTTTGTCCTTTTGTTAATTGCAGATTCAGATGGATGATGAAGAAGAACATTTTCCTAGTGGTGGTGGTGGTGTGCAATCATCATCATGTGCATCAGAATCTAGAATGCTAGTAAGTTCTTCTAATCGTGCAAAAAGAAGTAGGAGATCATTAGTGTGGAATCACTTTATAATAGCAAAATCTGATCAAGGTGTAGTAAGGGCATATTGTAAGAAATGTTCGAAGAGTTATTTGTGGCTGCCAATAAATTTACATTACTTGGATTACTTAATATCACTACTTACTAATATCTTCTCCTGTGAATTGTAAATAACAATGGTGAGATAATTATTATTCGGCCAGCTCCTAGTTCTTTGGAAGAACAATCAGTAGAAACCACAACTGATGTGAGCATGACCAGCAAGGAACCTAAACCAAAGGAGCAGCTTGTACTTGAGCAAGGAGAAGCTACGGAAGAAGCTACAGAGCACAAAGAATCCGAGGAAGATGAAGAAGAAAGCTTGCAAATCGCCAATGGCCCCATTACTCGGTCCAAGCAAGCCAAACTTAAGACAACACTACAACACCTTCTCAACACCATCCAGGCCAGTTTAGTGTGTGCTAATCCATCCACATTGGTTGTGATTCAAGCCACCTAAACCTCATCAAGAGAGGTGCCTTGGATTGCACTCTTTTTCCCTCCTCTTAGTTTTGTCCCAATGGGTTTTCTAAGAGAGGTTTTTAATGAGGCAAGCCCAAGGTACTTTACCAAAGCCTCTTGATGAACCAAGCCCTATTCCATCCTATCTAATCACGTCATTTAAACATTTAAGTTTAAGTTTTAAGGTTTAGTCTTCTTTCTTAATGTTTTTGTAATTTCCTAGTTTCTCGTAAATTGTCTTGGAGGTTTCCTAGGAGTCTTTGTCTACTCCTATGCACCTCCTGGATACTATATGTACTCTCTTGTATCTCTTTTCTAGAGCATCAAACATTTTAATATCAATCATCTCTTTTCAATCTTGTTTGATCATCTCTTGAATCCGAAATATTGAATCGATTCCCATTTCCTTCAAGAGCCGAAAATCTAAGGGTTTCTTCACACCCCTTTAGAAGTTTCACTTCGTTTCACCTCTTGCTCAACATGTCTGGTCTTCATCATTCATACCGAGCAAGCTGATAGTCCAAGGATCTTCCACCATCCTTGAGAAGTATCCCTCATTCCACACAAGTTCTCGAGATCATCCGTTTCAAGTTCACAAATCGATATTTCTTCACTTCCGCATCCACTTTCGATTTGCTGACATTTGCACAACCTCTTGGAGACGTTCAGGGACTTGATCCTATCTAGGATCTCATCAACAACATAGTTCCAATGTAAGTCCATGGCCGACGCTCACTGGTGTGTGTTCTGTCTCTCACTTTCTCTCTTTCCTTTGCCCATCAATGGAAACTTTCAACCTTATGTTTACTGCCTCTGCGTTTGTATGCACTTGTTACTGCCTCTGCGTTTGTATGCACTTGATACTGCCTCTGCGTTTGTATGCACTTGATACTAGGATTGATTAATCCCCAAGTAGTCAATAATTTTCCTTTTATGTATCATCTTCGAGTTTTGAGGTTTTTCTGATTTAAATGTCTCTACAATCTAGGAAGGGGATGCAAAGAAGTATGTGGGTGTACCGGGCATGAACTCTATATCTAAGGCCTTGTGTCACGAATCTGGTACTTTCTTTAATCTTTATAGTCGAGAGATCTAACATCTCTGACATATCACTCTCTGTAATCTGCTCTGTGATCAACATTGTAGGTGTTAAAACTATGTTTGGAACTGCTGTCGCCAAGCTGGAATGGTTGGAAGAAGAGATACCATGGTTGTTGACAGATTCAAAAGGAGAAAATGTGGGTCGTTTGAAACGTACGTCACGTTGTTACTCTCTCCTTTTGACAGATTCAAAAGGAGAAAATTTGGAATTGAACGTCACGTTGTTACTCTCTTTATCTTTTTGGTTTTGGTTGTCTAGTCTTGAAACAGTTTTTTCGGTTTGTTGACATTTGATGAGACCAAATTTGTGTCATGGAGCAAGGTCTTAACAGTGGATTTGAACCCTGAACTTTGTATATGTGGTGTCTTTGTTGTTGAGATTAAGCTTTAGATTGAAACAGGTCATACATTCATTTAATTCTATGGGTAACTCATTTAACCCATTAATCTATTAATTTAAATGAGTTATGATTTGATCCAAACCATTTATTAATTGAGTTGGATCAACTCATAAACCATTTAGTTTTCAACTCATTGGGTTATGTGTTGGTTTGAGTTGGTTTACCCATTTTGACACACATAGTTATAAGGCATCAGGCAATTTTTCATAAAGACAATATAATATTTTTGTATGTTGTTTTTGGTATAGAAATATAAATGTTCAGTTTTTTAAAATTTTGCTAATCCTTATATAATTATCTTAAAAAAAAGTCAAAATATTTTAATAAGTAATATACCTATGATATAATAAACTTTATCTGAACCAAGAAAAATGAAATTTCAGGATATTAATAAAAAGTTTATGATTTTTTTAATAGTAATTTAACTTTTATACGAATATTTTTTTAGTTTATTTTTGAAACCTAAATGACAATGTTTTTAATTAAATAAATTTATTAAAAATATAGTGGTAATGAACTATAGTAAAGTTCGTCCATGTTCTTTCAATAACTCCTTCAGAGTAACGATCAATAAATATCTCATCTATTAGAGCATCAATCTTTTGATATTGAAATAGAAGAGTAATTCAACTATTTCGTATTTCTTATAAGAGTAATTCAACTTTTTCCTATTTTTATAATTCTAAAAACAAAGAGTAATTCAATTTTTTGAATTTTTAAAAGTAATTATTTTCTCTTAATATATTCGAATTTTTTAAAAAACTTTTTAACAATAATATAACTTTTATTCGTTTTTTTAATTTTTAAAAAAGCAAAATGACAAAATATTTAAATAGATAGACTCGTTAAGGACATAGTGGAAAAAAATAGTAGTTGCATAACATTTTTTTTTCTGAAAAGTTATATTGTTTAATAAAGTTTGCATATAGCTGAATACTAACTAAATTTGGATTTGGATTAATTCAAAATTTTGAAAAATCTTTCATATATATATTTACATTTTTGTATAGAAAATAGAAATTTAACAAAATATTTATAATAGTTATACATATAACCTCCATGTCATATAAGTTTTGTAAATAAAATTTAAAGTAATAAAAATAAGTAAAATTATCCCCACAAAATTATAAGAAAACTACCTAAATAGTTTTTTTTATTTTCTAATTTTTTTGTAGTTTCCAAATTTTCGGTTTTCAATTTTTTAGAGTAATTTAACTTTTTTATTTTTTAAAATATTTTAAATAGTATTTCTTTCCTTTTATTCTAATTTTTTTAGATTATTTATTTTTAGTAACTGAAGTTTTACTCGAATATTTTGTATTTTTAATTTTTTATAGTAATTTTTCTCTCTTAATATATATATTTTTTTAAAAATATTTCTTTATAGTAATTTAAATTTTACTTGAATATTTTTATATTTTTTTTAACTTAAAACTAAATAGCAAAAATTTTAATTAAAACTATTTTTTTATAATTTTTAATTTTTATTAGTGATTTAAATTTTTGTCAAAAAAATCAATTTTTAGATTACTTTAGTTTTTAAAAGATAATTTTTCTTATTTTCTCTTAATATATTCAATTTTTTTTAATATATTAATTTATAATAAATTAAATGTATTTGAATAAATATATTTTTTAAATCAAAATAATAAAAAATTTAAATACGTAAATTTATTAAAAATAAACTGGTGAGCATTTTGTACTTTTTTTAAATATATAAGATACAAGAAGAAACCATGATCCACTCACGTAGAAATATATTGTATTTAAAAAAAAAAGACCATAAATAGTAATGTTACTTCTATCACAAGGGAAATAAGAAGATCTAACTTGGGCTAAAAGTTTCCACCTAAGTAAGTTTCATGTCTGTGCAAAATCTCCAGACCTTCTTCGGAACGGTGAGCGAGTGAGTGAGAAAAGAATTTATAGCTCATGAAGCTCTTAGAACAGTTTCCCAATCACCGTACTTGGAACTGAAAGTGCCTCCACCGTGCCACTTTGCATACTCAACCATTGTCGCTCTCGCACAATCATCCCACGTTTGAACTATTTCTTTCAGAGACACTGGTTCTGCAAGTTCCTTCATTGACAAACCGAACCTCGACCGGGTTCTCGCGGATAGATTCTCATACTTGTGTACACTGAAACACAGGGATATAAATCCATAAGATCATATATGTTGAGTTCCCCTTTGTGAATCAGATTCTACAGTTATTTCTTACCTGGTGTCAAAGGAGATTTCCTCGAGAAGTATTGGGGAACTATATGGGTAATTCGCAGGAACTAGTAAGCGTAAAGGTTGAATCTGTGACTACATCAAACATTAGAGACATAAACAGCTGAGCAAAGGGTGAGAAAAAAAGATTGAAAACTAGTAAGAGATTAAGGTTCAAGAGACTTACGATCTGTCCTGACTTATAATGATCTTTGAATGTGGCACTGAGAGCCACAGGGGCATAAGAACATGTGACGATTGTTCCTGAAGAATCTTCATCGCATATTTCTACCATTGTCTCTACAAGTCTCCCATTTATTTCTCTGATTTCTTGCAGGAGGGCACAACCAGGCTGCAAGATTGAAAAAAATGAACCTATTTCGATGTTGCATTTGATAAAACAGACGAAATTACAGGCTTTAGATTTTACCGCAATATTGTTAACTTTCGAGCCAGATGATGCTGTGGAACCAACTTCAGATTCCAGGCTACTCAACTGTTTATCGCTATCAGTTTGTGATGCGATAACTCGGGGCAGTGTGCTGATTAAGCGCTTCAATCTCTTATTCGGATTTGTTTCACTGTGTGTCATTAATTTTCTTGTTTGAAAACGGAAATTTGTCCTCTCAAACAAATCCTCGCCTAAACCAGCTCGAGATCCTCCACCGGGGTGGAACGATCCTGCAGTCCTGTCAACCATACTGATGATCGAGCTAATCTCACTTACAGATTCTGCCAAAGATTTTGGTGATGCTGATTGAAACTAAAAATCCACACATTAATCAATTGGATTAGCAAAGTAGAGAAGATGAAAGTAAACTTCAATATGATATAGAGTTTATGATTTCTCACCGCTTTTATCAGACGATCAATAGGCCGCTCTGTGATTGGCTCGGGGGAAAGAGAAAACAGAACATGTTCTTGTATGCCAAGTTTACCAGAAACCGTAGACTCAACAGATATGGGCCTTTCAGCATCCCCAGGAATCAGAGATCGAGCAACAAAAGGCGAGCCACCAGCCTTCGATGAGGTTCCAGTTTTGTTAATTGTTGCGGGAAGAATCTGCTGGTCCACTAACTGAGGAGAAGAGTGGTGCTGTATCTGAGGGGATGAAGCTGATGGTGAAACGTTAGACAGTGGCTTTGGAACCTGGCGTTGACAGATATGTTGCTGAAGAGACCCAGCTTTGATGTCCCCTTTCCTCATCCTCACATCATTCATCTCATTTGTCTGATGTGAATTCGGTATTTGAAGCTGCTGATTCTCTTGTTGTGGTTGTTCTTGCTGTTGTTGCTGCCTATGAAATAGCGGTTGTTGTATCTGGCGTTGATGGAGTTGCCTCTGCTGTTTTGGCTGAAACATACTAGACTGGACCGAACTAATATTTGAGTGTATGGTCTGCAAATTACTTGTAGGATTTTGTTTAAGAGATGGTAACAGGAAATTTTCTGAGGAGGCCATAATGTTGTTCCCATCTCTTGCTTCCACCTTCGGCCTTGTCTGCGACAAAGCTGTATGTGATGTCGACCTAGGGCCAGATACTGAAGACGAGGCTCCATTTTGGTTATTTGACATCAACCGTGAATTCATTTGATCCTTTTCAAGAGACTGCGACATGTGGACTTGAGGACTTTGGGATTGTAATGTTGTTTGATGGATCTGAGTAGGAGGAAATTGTCCTCGTTGCGGCTGCATTGACCTCTGATGCATGGTGTAATTCTTGGTCAACATCAATATGAGCTCCTTACACTTACTAAACTTGTCTCTGTGCTTCTCTGATATACTGCTCCTATGAACGTTTAAGAAATCTAGAACTGGTTCAATTAACGATTTGAACGCCTTTAACTTTTCAGTCTGCTCAGGTACCATCTTTAGTGGCGGAAGAGATTCATTCTGGAAACCGTTTGTTTATTAAACAAAAGAAAAAAGAAAAAAGAGTAGGAAAAGACAAGAAATATAAGATCAAACTCGTGACCCGGAAACAAAACAATTAGGTTATGACTAAAGTACCTTCCGAATTTGCTCCTCGAGTCTTTGGATTATTGTAACCAAACCTGGTAGATACATCTCTTTCATGGCTTTTATCTGCAATACATATTACAAGGGCATCAACAAAACAGGAAAATGATGAAAAGTTTGATATAAGATGGTTGGTGTACTAGTTTTATATGACAAATCAAAATTTCATGTTTGTGATGATAATATGTGGGAAGGAACGATGATACCTTCTGATAGGTCTCCTCCTGCCAGTCACTAGTGGCATTCACCGTCTTGCATGTAGAATCTTGAGATGCTACAAAGAATATTATAGATTACCATTAAAAATTATTAAAACTAAAACCATAGGAAAATGATATATTGGAGGATGATAAGTAACAAAAGAAAACATTATCAACAAAGTTGGTAATAAAGGAANTTTCCTTTTATGTATCATCTTCGAGTTTTGAGGTTTTTCTGATTTAAATGTCTCTACAATCTAGGAAGGGGATGCAAAGAAGTATGTGGGTGTACCGGGCATGAACTCTATATCTAAGGCCTTGTGTCACGAATCTGGTACTTTCTTTAATCTTTATAGTCGAGAGATCTAACATCTCTGACATATCACTCTCTGTAATATGCTCTGTGATCAACATTGTAGGTGTTAAAACTATGTTTGGAACTACTGTCGCCAAGCTGGAATGGTTGGAAGAAGAGATACCAAGGTTGTTGACAGATTCAAAAGGAGAAAATGTGGGTCGTTTGAAACGTACGTCACGTTGTTACTCTCTCCTTTTGACAGATTCAAAAGGAGAAAATTTGGAATTGAACGTCACGTTGTTACTCTCTTATCTTTTTGGTTTTGGTTGTCTAGTCTTGAAACAGTTTTTTCGGTTTGTTGACATTTGATGAGACCAAATTTGTGTCATGGAGCAAGGTCTTAACAGTGGATTTGAACCCTGAACTTTGTATATGTGGTGTCTTTGTTGTTAAGATTAAGCTTTAGATTGAAACAGATCATACATTCATTTAATTCTATGGGTAACTCATTTAACCCATTAATCCATTAATTTAAATGAGTTATGGTTTGATCCAAACCATTTATTAATTGAGTTGGATCAACTCATAAACCATTTAGTTTTCAACTCATTGGGTTATGGGTTGGTTTGAGTTGGTTTACCCATTTTGACACACCTATATTTCTATAAAGAAAAAGAGTTAATGCATATTAAGAAAATATATTATATATTAATGGAAAATTTTTATACATACCCTAAATTTTATAGGAAATTTGAAAAATATACTCAATTTTACAATAATTTGAAAACTACACTTAAAATGACCATATGCCCTTTTATTTATCTAACCCTTGATTTATTTAAAATAATATATATATATATATTTTAAATAAATTAGAAATAAAAATTTAAATAAAAAAATTTAAATAATACAATTCGTAATTAATATTTTAACACTAAAAATAAGAAAAAATATTTTCTATATTTAAAATAATCATTATATGATATTTTAACTAAATAAAAATAAAAAAATATTGTTGATAATATAATATAGGTTTATACTTTCTTCAAAAATAAGTAATTGTAGTTATATAATTTATAAAAAATAAAATAATAATTTATACATATTAATATTTTCAATAGACTTATTCATTATATCTTGATTTAATAATAAAGTCGATTTTTTAAGCTATCGACTTATATTTCACTTATGTTGAATTAAATTTTTTTTCATCGACTTATTTTCACACACTCGACTTATTTTTTTTGTTCATCGATTTATAATTTTTTTCTGTGGACTTGATAATTCATTGTAGATTTAGTTCATTCTACATTGATTTATTAATCAGTCGATTTTTTGAACTGTCGACTTATATTACATTTTTGGAGACTAAATTTATTTCTATCGCCTTATTTTAAAAGAGTCGACATATTTTTTGTTTGATTGATTTTTTTACATAGTCGACTTATTTAAACTATTGAATTATTTTTCTTGTTTGTTGATTTATTAAATAGTCGATTTTTTGAACTGTCGACTTATATTTCATTTTTGTCGACTTAATTTATTTTTTATCGACTTATTTTAAAGGAGTCGAATTATATTTTTTTTGATTGATTTTTTTACATAGTCGACTTTTTTAAACCGTTTACTTATTTTTCCTGTTTGTTGATTTATTTATTTTTTTTTGATTTTTTTAATTCTCAGTAGACTTATTTTCTTTTACGTTGACTTATTAATGAAGTTGATTTTTTGAACTATCGATTTTTATTATATTTTTTCGAACTAGTTTTCTTCTCTGTGATTAATTTTTAAACAGCCGACTTATATTTTGGTTAGTTGATTTGTTACATTGTCGATTTTTTGTACTGTTGATTTATTTTATTTTAAATCGATATAATTAATTTTGGTCGTAATATTTAAATTAATATTATTTTTTGAAAAAATATAATTTTAAATAATATAATATATCTTCATATTTAGTTTTAAAATGGATATAGTGTAGTTAAATATTGACAAAAAAGGAAAAACAATTATTTGAATTATTTATATTTAGTAATCAATAGCACTAATGAAGAAATAATAATTAATTTTCAAAATACTTATTAAATCAAACAAAATTTTCTTATTATATAATAAAAATTCATAATTTCTATTTTATTTGTTTGTATGTATATAACTTAAATACTCTGTTAATTAAAAGTTAATTAACATAATATCAGATAACAATTTAATTTTAATTTAAAAATAATATTTGTAAAAACTAATTAATTAATTTCTGAAATTTTTAATTATTAAGTAAGGGCAAAACAGTCATTTTCACATAAAATAAGATAGAATTCAAATACATTAAAATGATAGTTAGTTTTCAAATTTCATGCATAAATTAGGTATACACTCAAATTAATCCTAGTTTTTTTAATCATGAAAATTGTTTTGTCCTAAATTTTGCACATAATGAATTTAACCAAAATTAAGTGATTATTGATTGAGTTGTTTTATGTAAATTATTACTTGTGTTATCGAGAAGATAAATATTATAAACGTGAAGTTTATTGAAAATCTCTATGTGTGGCATGAACGGTTAAGGCATTCAGATTCAATATTGATGTGAAAGGATAATCAGAAATATATGTGAACATTCATTAGAGAACCATGAGATTTTCCTATAGATTTTATGTATTGTTTGTTCACAAAGCAAGCTGATAATATGACTTTCACCTACCCCAATAAATTTGGATAATATTAATTTCTGGTATGTATAAAAAGAGATAGTGTGGACTGATCACTCATTTTATACTCTTTTTATCGACTTGCAACCTGGAGTTTGCGAGGTTTGGTTAATTGATATGGTAGTGAAACCATGTCTTAAGTAAATGACTATCATATGTCAATTCACATCAAACCAACGAGTAATACTGAGTTCTCCCCGTTACAATTGGTTTTGGGTCAGAAACTATATATTTCCCATCTAAATATGCTATATACATGTTAAGTTACTCCACCACAATGATATAAGATGAGATTTGAATGGATGTTGGAAATATGGTGGCTATGAATCTCTCTTGATGATTGAATATCTTGAACTACTAATAAGGAAAGTATAAAGGTTCGAGATTTAGACTTTGTCTCAGTGATTCAGTCTTTCCAACATTAAGGAGAGAAAATAAACAGCTGGTAAAGAAATATATTGGATGGAATTATCATGATTCTCGTACTAAAAAATATGCACTAGAATTTTGAAAGATAATTCATTTACAAAGTTAGCAAATTAGATGTCAGAAGCATTCACTGACCCTGAGTGAAAAAAAAATCATGTATACCAGCTGCACTCCAATTAAAATTAATGTCCTTGAACGATAAGATCAACTGCTAGTAAGTCTAAAGATCGTCTGAAGTGTGATAGACTTATTAGTTCCAAAGATTAGCATTTTCGGATAAGAAAAGGAGTAGGAATTAATATGGCACCAAAGAAGCTAAAAAATATCTCTAAAAGAGGAGACATGATAAATAAATAGATCAGCCCTGATAATGAAAAGTAAATCTCAACAAGTTGGGTCATGTCTAGAATAAAAAAAACCAAAAGCATATCAATGTCATAAATATTTTTACATGCAATGTTGCAGTTGATGATGTTATGAATGAATATTGAGGATCAGAAACCGCGGTTAATAGAATAAGATTAATAATTGAAATGTGTACACAAAGTGATGATTGACCAATCATGGAAAGATATAACAAAAAAAATAGTTAAAGTCTCATGAAGAGCGAAATATTTGGACTAGTAGTTCGTACACTTGAAGATATAAAACTATTGGTACATAAGTGGATCTTTATGAGATACAAAGCACGTTTAGTAGCAAAGTTGGAATTGATTATGAAGAGACGTACTCTCTTGCGGTGGATGCAATTATTTACATTCCTTATGATTTTGACAATGAGAAATATATTTTATTTAGTTTGTCTAGAAGATCTTAAACTATGAGAAACAACCCTGAAAAATTATATTGCAAGAAGCAACATATACTAGTTCTCGAGAATAGTACTATGCCTATGAAATTAAATCGATGTTGTTATGAATTAAAACAATTGGGACGTTTGTAAGATAATTACCTTAGTTAGAACTTGTTAAAAGAATGCTACAAAAATAAGTGCAAAGTGTGATGATGATTTAAATATTCTCAGGTCTCCTGTAGAGATTTCATATATAATAGAATATTTGAAGAAAGAGTTTAAGATGAAAGCATTATTCTAAAAGATGCAAAAAATTAGATTGTGCACAGATCTGAATATGACCGAGTTTGTATAAATCATGTCTTTCATGAAATGTTTTTGAAATTAAACATCTAGCGAAAGATATATTATTTCAAAGATCCCTACATGATTTTACAGAGAAAAAACTCATGTATGTTTGGTTCAGAGTATTATAATAAGAATGAAAGCTAAAATAGTATGTTGTATAAGAAGGGCATGAATAACTCTTACATACAAGTTGAATGTTTAGAAGATTGTATGCAAAAGAAATATGAGGCCTAAAGTCTAAATAAACTAAAAAATTAATATTCTATGTGAAATGAGATTTATGGACTAGAAATTCAATGACTTGAAAAAGGAGTCTGTTAACAAAAATTCAACTTATAGCAATTCCTAAAAGATGATATTTATGATCGGAATGCGTATCCTGAAGATGATGTTTCCAGGGGGAGAAATATTATTATGTGCGTGGTTGTACTCTTTTTCCCTTATCATGATTTTTATCTTATTAAGATTTTCATGAAAGGTTTTTAACGAGATAATAAAGAACACTCGAATGATAACCAATTAAAAGGAAATGTTGTGATTCCAATGATGAAAGACTATCATTTTGCAAAGTCTTTGATATACATTGATGACATCATGAGAAGCAAAGAAAATGATTAAGATGAGTCACTTTGTACATAACCTATAGAAGAATGACGATGTACGTGTCCTACAGATGCATTCAAGTGAAGATTTGGCGAACTTATTTATCAAAGTGTTTCCAAAAACTACTTTTAAGAAGTCATTTCATCATATTAGATCACGTTTCGAAGATTTCAAGTGATGTACACATGAGGAGTATATGCGTGCTGCACTCTTTTTCCCTTAACCATGGTCTTTCCCACAGGGTTTACGTGGTAAGGTTTTTAATGAGACAGCATCTTTCACATGCGTATTTGAGACTATATTTGGATAATGGTCATCCAAGGGGAGTGTTATATATGAATAATGCTTTTATTATGTCGATGCCTATTATAGGCCCGACCCATTAGTAGATTATAAAAGATTTGGAGTCCAACATAAACACTAATATTGTATCACTATATATATCTTGTATTTTATTAAATAGATGAGAAAAAATCTTTTTCTCTAATCTCTTTTGTTCACGACATGTTTATAATTTGAACTAGATTAGGTCCTGCGTATACGGGGGTTAAAAAGTAATATTTCAAAATTCGTGAAAAAAAAACTAAAAAGTTAAAATTTTAGAATATAAAATAAATTAAGGGCTTCTTGCTAAACTAGACTCTTATTTGAAGTCAATTCCAAAACTAGACCCCTTTTCCTTTTCTTTTCAAAATGCCTTAAAATACCCCTCATCGCTTCTTTTTTCACAAAAATACCTAGCGCAGACTTCTCCTGTGAAGTCTGGTAGCTGGGTTTGAAAAAAAATAACCCAAAGATTCTCACGTAATAACGAAAATGCCATCGTCTTCAATAGTTCCCAACCACACTTACCAAACAAAATTGAGCTCTCAATGTTTCAAACAACCGAATTAAGTGATGTTAATGCTTTAAAACTGAGTTAAAAGCTCCATTTTTGTCGATCTCCTCTCTCATTTCAACCATTTAACTCTATAATATCGTTTTCAATATTTACCATCCTTATATCTTGCGATTTACTAAGATTCGAGCATAATAACGCTTGGGTTGCTTGGGTATTGTTGGCGTGATCAGTTCTTGGCCGTTTAAGAAGCTAAACACAAGCTGAAACCGAATCTTGGTACTTTTTGCTTCATTTTCTTTGATTTTCCAGAAGGCAAATTTCATTGGTGAAGTCTCAATAGTCAACTGGGGGTTAGTTTTGCAATTGACTTTTTGGGTCTCATACTTCACGATTGAACCACGATGAAGTCTGAAGTTCTCCTTTGAAAACAAAAAATGGTGTTTAGACTTCACCGTCGAAGTCTGTTTACACGGGGTCTAGTTTTACAATTGACCGTTAAGTCTGACTTTGTACAAAGACTTCTCCTGTGAAGTCTGCGAAAAAGGCGGTTAGTTTTGCAATTGACCGGAACGAAGACTTTTTATCGAGACTTCATCTGAGAAGTCTGCGTGAAAAAGGGGTTAGTTTTGCATTTGACCAAAAGTCCGAAACATTGACTATTGGTAGACTTCTCGTATGAAGTCTACAACCATCTGTAACTCTGGAATTTAAAAAATAAATTTTTTTGGTCAATTGCAAAAGTAACCCTTTTTCTACAGACTTCTCAGACGAAGTTTCATGTAAAAGTCAAACTCTGGTCAATTGCAAAACTATACCCTACTTTATGGGTAGACTTCGCCGAAGAAGTCTCTAAAGGCAAAAAGACTTCATCGAGGAAGTCTAATTACGTAATAGACTTCACAGGCACAGTCTATTACCAAAAAGACTTCCTAGATGAAGTCTACTAAAAAAAGTCAAAATTGTGGTCAATTGCAAAACTAGACCCCAAACTGGTATAGACTTCTCTGACGAAGTCTCCTTGTGTAGCAGACTTCGCCAATGAAGTCTGCTCAAAAAGTCAAACTCTGGTCAATTGCAAAATTAGACCCGTGGTTCAGACTTCACGGGCGAAGTCTGCTTCAGATAGCAAAGCAGACTTCATCGAAAAAGTCTACTAAGAGACTTCGCCTTTGAAGTCTCTAATGATAATTTTAGTAAAAATGCAATTTTAGCCTATTTGTAATTAGTTTTTTTTTTCTTTTCCTAACATGTGTGTTACGTATGACTTTTGATGTTTTAGAAATTTGAACTATTTTAATCGCATAATTATTTTTATATATTTTTTCTTAACTTATTAGGTGTTTAGGTTATAAATTTAGACTTCACGGGCGAAGTCCGTTCACCTTCAGATAGCAAAGCAGACTTCATCGAAGAAGTCTACTAGAGCTTCGCCTGTGAAGTCTCTAATCATAATTTCAGTAAAAATGCAATTTTACCCTATTTGTAATTAATTTTTTTTTCTTGTCCTAACATGTGTGTTACGTATGGATTTTGATGTTTTAGAATTTTGAACTATTTAATCGCATAATTATTTTTAATATATTTCTTAACTATTTTTGGTGTTTTAGGTTATAAATTTAGACTTCACAGAGGATGTCTTGCGTAGACTTTGTTCGAGAATGTCTCTTGCACTATCTTTTTAAAACATGGATTTGATATATATAATTTGCATTTTCGAGATTTTAAATTTTTTACATGTTGTATTATTTTTTTTGTTGTTTATGTATGAATTTCACATCTCAATGTCTTATATTCTATCTTAAATCGATTTTATGAATTTTTGATAATTATTTTCAACAGACTTCACCTTTGAAAGTCTACTCTCAAACAAACTAACAGTTTGCATTTGTGTTGTTTCAAATGTTTTAAGAAAATGGTTCATGTACCTGCTGTCTATGGAGAATGGGTGATGAGAGACTGTAAGTGGCATTTTGAGGTGGATCATCCAAAGGAGGGAGAATGTTTTTCTTGAGTGATTCTTGTACACACCGTGAACTCATTGAGATGGCACTAGCAGACTATGAGCTGGACAAGAACGACTTCGTCGAGTTAACTTACTCGTTGCCAAATTCAATGTTGCAACTAACCGACACGGATTTGCCTAACACACCTATGCATGTCTCAAATGATAGACAAGTGCGGTCCTTGTTGAGTTATGTAAAACGCATGTTGTATGTGCATTGCATGACGAAGATATGGATACATCTGATGAGTGGTGAGCGTTAAGTCAACTGACGATGGTGATGCTGATGATGATGATGCGGAAGAATCTCATGCTGGTGAGGTTAAAGAAGAATACCTTGAGGATTATACTGTGTATGGGAAAGTTGAGATGAGGATGGTAGTGAAAATGATATGATGATGATAATATTCGTGCTGTTTTGCGGAGAGTGGCTTTGTTGGTGAAGGCCCAAGATCCAACATGACATTGGTCAGACGGTATCTATACGACTGGGAGTTTCCCTACAAAGGACGCGCTTGTATCCGAGCTGCGGTTGACGGCTATAATGTCGAAATTCATTTTCAAAAGTGCATAAGTCTCACAAAAAGTTGTTTGTAGCCATCTGCGGTGTGAAAGGATGCAATTGGAAGATTAGAGCGGCTGTGAAAAACGAACCAAAAAAGTTTTGGGTTACCTTGTACAAAAAAGATCATACTTGCAATGTGGCGGACCGAATTTCTCTGCGCAAAACGTCATGCTTCGAGATATATGTGTTAATCATAAACATCTACCCAGTATACGAAGACTGGAATCATAAAAATCGATCCTTTGAACGACGAGCACTACTTGGATTTTTAAGTTTGACCAAAATGCGTGACATCAAAACCAAAACGAACGTTGCATATAGGTATACATGCAAATTTCTTAACCCATAATTTATTTGCATGTAACTTTATTTAAGTAAAGGAGAACACTTATGATGTAGATACTATGGGCATGCTCTGCAACACATGCCCCCTTCAAGAGAGTCCACTTGGCCGTACATTTTCAAAGAGTGTGTTTCACATCAAAGATGCCATGTAAGTTTAAACCAAACAATAATAATACCATGACGAAGCTCACCGTATTGTAATTTACAACCACATTTTATTAATCATAATAGGGACAATATGTTAAAGTGTGTGGCAACCGGTGAACACGCTTATAACTTCTGGAATGGCTTTAGGAACAGGGGGGGTGGAGCGGTGATCGTGGTGCTTAAATTATGGAGGATAAATCAGTTCGCGCGAAAGTGTGTTATTACTACAGTTTAACATATTGTAATTAGTCTCGACAATACCAATCTAATTCCCACAGTGTGTGATGATGACACTTGGCTGGAAACTGAAGAAGGCTTATCGACATTTTGTCCGACCCAACGATGGAAGAGGTTGAAGATTTGAGAGACGACTTCTTGATGTTTGATATGGTAGCAAGATACAAGGGCAATTGTCCACTAGATAGGGAAGTTATCTATCTAAATCTCTGTTTAAGACATAAGATTATTATAAATATATTAAACTTGTTTTGGATTTATTTGAATTTCATACGATAACAAAATCTTACAGACTTCACATGCGAAGTCTACGTGAGACTTCACCGAAATCTGGAGAAGTCTGTAAGCCCTAAACTCTAAAATTCGAACGTTTAATTCACTTTTGTTAACAATATACTAACATTTGACATCAAAATAGTATAATATGTTCAAAAACATACAACTATACGAAGGATCACCATTTTAATCAAAAACATATCAATCTAACTCTAACCCTAAAGATATATGCATGGATTCTTACCCATTGGCAACTTCTAACCTATATGCTCTACATGGTTTAACATCAATGGCTTAGTTTTATGAATTTTTTTTTAAAACCTATTCGATCTGATTTAAAATAATTATCTTTCAAAAAATTTTGATTGAAATAATTTTTTATCATTTTTTATTAAAATCCACATTTAATTACGGTTCCAACTTCATGGTCGAAGTCTGAACCGTAATTAAACGCTAGATTTAATTATGAAAATAAAAAAAATAATTATCAATGTTCTTCTAAAGAAAATAAGATTATCCCAAATATGACTTTATAAATTAAATTTCAGAACTTTCAAAAATTAAGGTTTGATTAAGTTCTATGCAAATGATTATACACTTCCTAAGAGGAAGTCTGTGCTGGAAGTCTACTGGAGAAGTCTCTAACTGGGTTGTTCTGTATGAATATGAGTCTCTTGTGAATCTACTCGTGAAGTCTCTTTTAGAAGTCTCTAGGTGTTCTCGATGTTATGTATGACCAGTTCTTTTTGTATTTTTGTGGTTTTCGAACTTTGTATTTGATTTACAAATCAAGGTCTCAATAATAATTAACATAATAAGAGAAATTAAAGATAATTAACATAATAAGAGAAATTAAATATAATTAACATAAAACTAAAGAAATAAAGTCAAATCCATTTCAAAAGAAATTAAAAATAAATATTGTGTTTTGTTGTCTAAGATGAAGATGAAGACCCCGATGAAGATGAGAAAGAAGATGAAGATGAAACTCACACTTACGAACCCAGACCCTGAGATGTCAATTGCAAAATTTTGTCGACCTAGTGAAGAAGGAGTACGATATGCATTATCGTACTCCTTCTTCACTAGGTCGACAAAATTTTGCATTGCATCTCAGGGTCTGGATTAGTAAGTGTGAGTTTCATCTGATCTTTCTTCTTCATCTTCATCGGGATCTTCATCTTCATCTTCATCTTCATCGTCATCGTCATCTAGAATCAATGCTCTCTTCACCGACCGCCTGCTACTCATCTGATATGCGAAGACAGAAACAGAATAGCTTTGAAGATATGAATAGACGGTTGCGATTCCCAGATCTGCGAATCAAATAAAAGATGGGATTAAAGAGTTTTCCGGCGAGAGAGGAGAAAGAGGAGAAAGAATATCGATAACTTACGGCGAAAGAGGAGAAAGAGTGTCGGCGTTTAGAGATTTCCGGCGATGTTTGGTGATTCGAAGGAGAAAAAGAGCGATGGAGATTTTTTAATTTTTTTTACCCAGATTAACTATTGCAATTTCAGTTTTATCTTGTTTTGTAAATGTAAATTTTCCCCCAAAATTTTTCGCGAAACATTTCAAAATTTTGGATTCATTTGAATTTCATCAGACTTCTACAAAGAAGTCTACGATAACAAAATCTTACAGACTTCACATGCGAAGTCTACCGTGAGACTTCACCCGAAACTCGAGAAATCTGTAAGCCCTAAACTCTAAATTTCGAATGTTTATTTCACTCTTTGTTAACAAATACTAACATTTGACATCAAAATAGTATAATATATTCAAAATCTAACAACTATACGAAGGATCGCCATTTTATATTAAAAACATATCAATCTAAGTTTAACCCTAAAATATTTTTATTATTTTCAATCTAACAACTATACGAAGGATCGCCATTCTTTAGAAGAAATTGCATTGAAAATATTTTTTATTATTTTCCTAATTTAAATCTAAGGTTTAATTACGGTTCAGACTTCATGGATGTCATGAACGAAGTCTCAGTAGACTTCGTTCAAGAAGTCTACTTCGCGCGGAGGTTACAACTGTAATTGCGGTTTCTGTTTTTTTGTTTGCAAATAAGGGGGTTAATGTAATTTCCATACCCCAAAGGTCTAGTTTTGCATTTGTTTCAATTTGGGGTCTAGTTTTGCATTCAAACTCAATTTTGGGTCTATTTTTAGCAATTCGCCCATAAATTAACCCATAAAATATATCTACTATAAATCAAAAATTAAATTTTTGAAGAAACTTTTGTAAATACTCACATTTACTTATATTTTAGAAGAGTTTTGCGAATTGATGAAAAAAGAGTTTTGAGAATAAAATTATAAACACAATCACAATTTACAACATTTCTTTACTAATATTTTAGGAACTTTTTAGTTTAAATTACTAATTTTGTTTAGAAATTTTTGTTCTTACATTTTTTATTAATTGATATATTTATTTATGATTAAATTCCTCTAGTTTCACTATTACAAAATAGCCACTATACAAAATATTCAATAGTTTAGTTTTAAATATATCACTCAACAATATACATTATCACATTTCTACTTATATATTTATGTATTCATAATTTTCAAAAATATTTAATAGTTACGATTTAAATTAATATTTTAAAATATAACATTTATCACATGCATAACATTTATGTATTGTTTAATTTCTTTAATTATAGTCGCATTATTTTTTCTATTAAGAATATTCATTTTCTTAAAAAAACTTTTGTATAAATTCTTTAATTAATATTCTCCAATTGGCTTGTATTTTCTTTAAGTATAGTAGTATTATTTCTTCTTTTAAAAATATATTTTTTCTTATATTTTTTTGTATAATTTACTTTAATATTCAGTTTACATTTTAGTGACCTTTTTCATTTTTTAAGATTTGAACATTTTCATATTTATGTTAGCATAATGTCCAAATCTATGGTCAAAACATAGCTAGTATATAAAATATTCAACACTTTAACTTTAAATATACCACTCAATTATATACATTATCATTTTTCACTTATATATTTATGTATTTATAATTTTTCAAAATATTTTATAGTTACGATATAAATTAATATTTTAAAATATAACATTTATCTTATGCATAACATTTATGTATTATATAATTTCCTTAATTATACTAGTATTATTATTTCTTCTTTAAAAATATTTGTTTTTTAAAAAGAATTTCTTGTATCAATTGCTTAATTAATCGAATTTTATAATTTCCTTAATTGTAGTACTAATATTTCTTCTTTTAAAAACACCCATTTTTCTTATAGAAATATTTTTTGTATAATTTACTAATAATAATTATTTTACATTTTAGTGATTATTTTTATTTTTTTGAATTTGTAAATTTTCAAATTTATGTTTGCATAATGTCCAAATCTAAGTTTTTGACACGTGTCAAAACTTTGAATCGATGATTATGACACGTGTCGTGATCTGGTGAGTTAGCAACTTTGAAAACTGTAATTTATATAATAAGATATTTGGGTTTGAGTTTATTTTTGATATAGGATATAATATTTAGGGTTTAGCGTTTGTTTTTGAGGGTTTAGAATTTAGTTTTAAGGGTTTAAAGTTAGGTTTTAATTTTGTGGTATTTTTAGAAAACATCAATTTTTGTGGTATTTTTGGAATATAAAACTAATAATGGTATTTTGGAAAACAAACATATTTTAGTGGTATTTATAAGAATTGCCAAAAAATGATTCCTACCTACACAAACTATTGGACATTACCTAGTTACACATACAAACTATCGGAATGCCATTCTAAATACACTAACAAATAAATAATGCATAATGACATACACAAATAATTAAAAAAATAGGTTGCAAACCACATTTGAGTCATTTGTTAATAGATCTTGATAACTAGGGGTTTATAATGTAATTTTTAAAAAGATCTTGATTAATAGGGGTTTCTAAATAAGAAATCTTATGTATTTCCCTACAAAGAAAAAAAAGCTTGTAACACTGAAAAAATTAAACCTGATCAAACTTGTATTATAGAAAGAGATAAACATAAATTTGCCGTGATCCATTATATTTTTGGACTTCTTTAAAAGTACTTTATTAAAAACTTATACTTATTGTAGTTATCTTACAAAGACATCATAAAGAATATATAGGAGATAGTTTCAATATATCTCTCAGCCATATAGGAGAGATATGATGATCCTTTTATTCAAACATGGTATAGCTTAATGACCTGATCAATGTTGGCGCGACAAACAGGACATCCCATTTTCTTGTTTTTAATCTCTTTCAGGCAAGAAATGCATCCAGCAACATGTCCACACGGAACACACACTGCTTCAGATGATGCATCCACACAAATCACACACACTCCACCTTCTTTACCCTCACAGTTTGCAGAAGGGAGTGAGATGTTGACAGGATTCAAAGAGTCTTGGGAAATAAAATCAACATGAGCCATTGCAGACTGAGGTGGAGCAGAGGTTGTTTGAGATGTTTGCAAAAACATTGGAGGATTCATTGGCTGTATAAATAGCCAATTAGTATTAAAAGTTTAAATGAGTCAGAGGGACACACAAATAGAAAATATCATAACTCTAAAGTTTAGAGCATATACCTGTGGAGATCCTTTACATGCTTCACAAAACCAGTTCAGCTGTTTTTTGTCGCCTTTGGTCTCAGCTGCCAGCTTAAGACGTATTTCTGGAAAAAGGGAGATTAAAACAAAAGAAACTCATGTTTTTAATTCAGTACTAGACCATTTATAATTCTTTTTGTAACATTATTTTTGTATGGTTACTGAATCTTAAAGATGAACACTAGTACAAAATTGTGTACACTTACGCCTATCGACTTGAGCCCAACGCCTCGCCTGAGAAACGAATGCGCTTCCTAGTCTCTGCTTTCTGCACCTTTGACCTATCAATGATAACAAAGCGTAATCAACAAAGGAAGAAACAGATTCCATCAAAAATGGAAAGTGTCAGGAAATTACTTGTGGAGTTATCAATAATCATCACTAAATCATCAGACGGATATGATTTTGGTTCCTCCAAGTTAGCTTTCCACAAAGACATCACCGTCCTTGGTTGTGCATCCTAATTGTAAACAGTTTCATAAGTATAAAAATCTCAAATATTGAAAAACATTTCTTCCAAGAGAAATGATGAATTTGTAGTGTACCTGTAGACTATCATAAACAACCAACTCCAACTTCAGAGGCTTTGTTGGTTTTCGCGAGCCAGTTGGTACGATAACTACCCATCTGCAAAAACATATATGCTAAAGAAGATTCATATTCATGTTCAACAACAAGAAAAACAAGAAAGAAATGGTGAAGTGGATACTCACACTCTTCTTGAAAACAACTGAGGAGCAAAAAATTCAAGAAAGCTGGGGCCATAATATTCACGCATCCAACCAGAGAACAAGCAGATGTGATTCTACAGAATTAACATTGTGTAAAGTTATAGCTCATGATGACTAATCAATTGCAGAAAATATGAAATAAGTGTTACAAGCATCTACCTCGATTGCGCGTACAACATTACTGTAACCTTCAGCTCTAGCAACCTCAAGAGCTGTCTGTATATCATCATCCAAAACCAGTGGATTTGCTGCAAAAATAAAAACACAGATATGCCAATATAAATGAAACAATCTCACGGAAAGATTTTTCAATCATCAAATTAACAAAGAAGATATCAAACCAAAACTTACCACCGTGAGACAGAAGTAACTTAACCGTGTTTACGAGACCTCTTTTTGCAGCATGGTGCAGAGGAGTCCCACCATTACAACCTGATACCGACAAAAAGAAAATGTCAACATCATTAAGCACAAACCATTGCAAAACAAGAAAGAGGCAAATGAGAAAGAAGATTCATGATAATAACAATACCAGAACGATAAGCATTGACATTAGAACCCAACTGAAGCAGAGTTTTTGCTACATCATATCGATCTTCTTTCATACAAGCTAAGATTAATGGCGTTCTTCCTAACTTATCCACCCACTGCATCCAAAACCACAGTGAAAGTTCAGAAACTTAACAACAACAACACTAAGAGGATAATTTCTAGAGATTTGGTAAATAACTTAAATTTAAACACAAAAACAATGGAGTTGAGGAAGAAGAAAGACCTCAAGTCCTGCACCTTCACGGTGAAGGGATTTGATAGCTTCGACGTCGTTGCAACTCACTTGCTGAAACAGAAGCTCGTCCTTGGAATGTGACTGTTGTTGTCCCATCTTTTACAGTAATATCGAAATGAATGGAACTTAGAAGAAGAGGCAAATCTTGATCTATTTAAAAAAACATTGAGAAGTTTTTGCCTTGAGTTTGTGTGGATCGACAAGAAACTGGGAAATGAAATGGAAAAAGGTTACGAAGGCACGAAGCAATAGCCAGGAAGCATATAACTGCTTCAAGACAAAAACACTATTTGCCTTGGAGACTTGTTCAAAAACAAATGAAGTGTCGGAGAAAGTTAGTAGTTGACTTGGTTGATAAAAAAAAACAAAAAGTTAAGACTTTGGAGTTGACTCAAGAAAATGCCATATAATTGCCAAGAAAATGGTACCAAGATAATAAACTGAAACAAGAATCTAACAACTAGAACAATAAATCTAGTTTTGTTTCCCACCTAAGCAAATCGTGGATCAAACAAAAAGCTTCATACTTTGAATATATTTGTTACATAATATATGAATCTAAAATTCAAAGAAAATAATAAAATTGTGTATCTATTATGAATGACTCGAATCTACGTTAATGACATTCCAATGATGCCTTGTTCCCCAATCTATATTGCCAAAACTGCTATTATACACATGATGACTAGCTTTCAAGAACTGCTTTTGAATCCTCTGCTTGATCAGAATTTGGTTGTGTAGGAGAAGCTGGTGGTTGCGGTGGAGTAGGTGAATCAGAAGCCATTGTACTTGATGATGAAGCATGGTGACTATACCTCCTAAGCAACCTATCTTTTTTGCTACTCCACCATTCTTCTGCTTGTTGCTCATCAAATCTCCTTTTACTGCAAAGAAACTCAATTCACAACACAAATCTAGATTGAGAAGAGAGAAAATTTGATTTAAGTGCAAAATAATACCTGAATCTAACTCTTCTAAAGATCTTTCCGCCATTTTTGTGCAATACGTAAGTAACATAAACACCAGGTTCATATTGTTCAATAAGTTCTTTGCCTCCTGCTTTAGACGGCGATGAAGGTTCTGTTGTCTCTGCTATGTTTGAGGGTTCTTGAGACCTGCTACCTCGACTGGATGATGGCTGTTCTTCTATGTTTCGATGTTGTGTGTTTGAAGAAGGGGTTGGGTCTTGTTGACCCATTCCAAAGGATGTTGTAGGTAAAGATGATTCAGATGCTTCGCTCGCATTTAGATAGGCTTCGGCTTGAGAATTCATGGATTCAAAAGCTTCACATCTAGATACTTCAGGAGGTAGTTTCTCTTTTAACTCTCTCAACTGTAATAAATATAACATTTTGTAAAGTTTCTTTGCTTGTTTCCCAAGAAAACAATATTTTAGGCATGTTTTGTAAGGAGCTTACATGTTCAGCGACAGATTTCATGACCTCTGTTGCTGCCTGATGCTTTGAAGAATGCTTTAAAGCTAATTCAGAAGCCTCTCTTGCTGTTCTCTTTAGTCTTTGGATCTCTCTACCTTGATGATCACATTTCTCTTTCAGATTTTTAATCTGAAAGTGTATATATCAATGCGTTAGATCGAAGTTAATGTTTGATGAACCTGAGAATTGAGATAATATTACAAACCTGGCTCTGCAATTTTGTCATTTCTTTGTTTATAACACCGTTTGTTTTCTTCAAAGAATCAAATGTGCTCCTGGAAAATACAGAACTGCGTGGAGGGCTCGATCTTCTTGATGATCTTGTACCTGAGGAAAGTGTCGTCGAAGTTGAGGCAACGGGTTTAAATGCATTTTGAATTGCGCTAAGCGAGCTCGGGAATGCAACGTCTTTAAGTTGCTGGAGATCTGGAACTTGTGAGGCTCTGACAATAGAAGATTCAGATCTTGATGACCTAACCTCAGAATACTTGACTGGTTCAGTTTTGGGAGACAATAAAATCTTTGACGACCTTATATTCCTGTCTGGTCTTACCGACCCATCTGGTGACCGCATAGGAGTTGTGGTATTTCTATTAGAAACATTAGAGTTATAACCAGATTCTCCAGCTTTAAGTTTTGTGTAACAAGCATCACATACTCGATGTGGCTTCCCTGGAGTTGGAGCCAATGCTGCTTTCAAAGCTTTCTTGGAACTACACGCATGGCAATGCACTAAACCGCAGTTATAACAGTTATGTCTTTTTCTCGTAAACCCAAATGCTTGACGACAGGCAGAGCAAACTGACTGATCAGCACCTGAGACCCACTTATGGATGCAAATGCTTGATGTGAAATTTGAGCCACATGATATACTCTTCACATGTCTCTCTTTTAGAGCTTCAACTAATGTTGGTGTTTTTCGATCTTCCTTGTCTCCATGTCCTAGTCTTCCATTTGAACCTTTTCCCCAAGTGAAGACTTCACTTCTAGATGTCAACACAACAACATGATGATCACCACAAGATATTTCTTCAACGAATTCACCAACCAGTCGATCTTGAACCAAGCAAGGCAATTTACCATCGGAAATCGAGCTACCGAGCTGACCATGTGAAGTCCCTCCCATAGTGAAAACATGTCCTGAGGTTGTGAGTGCAACAGTCAATGTATGACCACAAGCTATCTGGTGGAAGTTGTAGTCAATTAGTGATGAGACACAAGTGGGAAGCAGATAAGTCTCTTTGTTTCCATGTCCTAACCTGTTTTTGTCACCATCACCCCAAGTAAACAATTTTTTAGATGTCATACTTGTACCAGTCTGACTCATAACTTCAACTATAGCTACCGTATGCCAAACGCCACAAGCTACTTTCATGGTTTTAAGGCCATTCAACAATTTCACTTCTTTAGGGTATGAAACACTCTCTCTATCTCCATGTCCAAGAACACCAAAAGCTCCATCACCAAAAGTGAATAGTTTTCCATTAGCAGTCGCAAGCGCAGAATGCCACGTGCCACACGCGACAGATAAGACTTGAAGTCCTTCCACAGGACCAGAGACTCTTTTTGGTATCCAGTGACTAAGATCACTACCATGTCCCAAAAGTCCAACGTTGTGGATTCCATCTCCCCAAGAAAACAAATCTCCAGAGGTGGACACAGCACAAGTGTGATATTCTCCACAAGCAACAAAATCTATATTGGTAAGAGCAAGAAACTCTACAAGTTTTGGACGACTAGCATCGACTTGAATACCATGTCCAAGCCTTCCTCCAGCTTCTTCACCCCATGCAAAGACTTCACCTTGTCTCGTCACAAGAGCGATGTGCCTTACCCCGCAAGCTATCTGATGAACATCAAGAACAACGTTTGATTCCAAGGGTCTTGGAATCAGTACATCTGTTTTTACGATTTTCGTGTTTACGATCCCATCATGTGATATCTCGTCGCTCCAAACTTCTCCCCAGACATAAACATCTCCTAAGGATTCTATGTCATCAGGACCAGACGTTCCACTTGAACAACTTGGTGTGCTTGAGACACTAATTCGAAAACCATCAGTACTTGGTCTTAGCATGTTTCCACGTTCATATCCCACATCTGAGCTACCAAACTTTGTTGGAGAGTTCTGGATTCCTAAATCAATGGATGTTCTTCCTCGTCGAGTATTATTTGGTACAAAATCTAATGATGCAGTAGAAGGACGACCAGTGGAGAAACAATCACTGTCATGAATCTGAAAATAAGTTACACATTGTTACAAATGTTAGAGGTTAGCATTTTATGGATATATAATATAAAAAAATATAAAGTCACAAACAGAGAACACGCACCTCAGGGATCTCACTTCTAGCGTGCTTATTACGGTTTTGTCTAATTAAAGACTTGAGCCCTGCAAACCAAACCTCTGTTTCAGCTTTGTCCTTGCAAATCTGTGAAGTGTAAACATGAAGGCATGTGATAAATTAAAGAGTATAAGAATCAAAGTAAAAAGTTATATTGTTTACTAACCAAATCAAGAGATCTATCTCCGTTGTGATAAATGAGAGAAAATGACAAGTAATCCTTTTCTGGACGTAAATATCTCCGAAAAACAGCCTATGTATATACAAATTAAATGTGTGAGTTCCATGACAAAGAAGTTTCTTATGAATAATGTCAACTAAGTAAGATTTGGCTACACTCACAGTTCTTTGTCCAGGGAGAATTCGCGAAACTGTAGATAACTTCACACCTTTTTCTTCTCCGTGTGAGAACCAAAACAATGTTGTTTCATCCTGTTGAAGCAAACGTGGTAACAAGTCAAGTAGAGCATAATAATGTCATATTGTTAATACACAATTCACTTATTTATGCGGAAGAAGTAGAAATACCGGCGAAAGCCTGAATGATCGAAATTTAGGCCTCCCTTTGCGGCTATACTTAAGTAATTGAGTTCCTTTTTTCAAAGCAATGAGTGCCTACAAAACAATGAACACATTGAGAAGAAACAATGGCCATATGAAGCATCGGCATTTTAACTTCAAGACATTATAAATAAATGAAACAAAGTTGAAGTTATCCATATCATCCTAATCAATTCGGGAATAAATAATTGTTCTAAGTCAGAGTTTTGTAATCATTTTATATTTTGTTTTGTTCTTTGAGTATAACATAAGGACTAGATATGGATATCATGTAATAACCAAAACAAAAAACAGAGGAGAGAACAAACTTGGTCGACATCACGCTCGTGATTGACATAGCTAGAAGGATCTGCCATTCCATCTGAGATGACCCGAAAGAAGAAAGCCAAAGAGAAGGATAAGCTCAAGAAGCATCAGGTGGTTTGATTCACCTGTCTTCATAGATGCATCCGTCTTCGATTCCTTCTCCTACTTGATCCAATACTATGTTCATTCAGTTCTTATTATTTTGGAATTTAACCACACAAAAGTATTTAAAATTTTGATATTTGAAACTCATCAAAAAGATTACTCTGGGGATGATTAGTTTGAGTGTCAATAATGATCTTAAAAATTAGGAGAATGGTTCCAAAGGAAGATCGTCATTTTAGGAGTGTTTGAAGCTCAAATGCAAATAACCTCAGAGTTTAGCGCACTTCCCCATCTCCATCCACATTTGACTCCCAACTTATTTCCTTCTTTTTTTTTTTGGTCAACAACATTATCAATTAAGAAAAAGAAAAAACATGTTGTGTATTTTTGTGTATTGGTGTCTGCAAATGTCTATTTTTAGGAGTGGGATTCGTCACTCCCGTGGTCTACGAGTGACTGTTATAGAGCTTCAGACTCGCCACAATAATAAGATTACACATGATTTAATGAGTGTCATATAAATGTTGTGCCATGATCATTCTTAGAGAGAGTGTTCTAACTAAAATCTAAATTCACTAAATAATATGAGTATTCTAATTAAAATTGATAAATAAGGTGTTTAATCTAATTATTTTGTATTTACACACAACTAGCCAGGTAATCACACGCACTAATAAAAAAGATTATTAATTCAAAAATTTATAATATATGATGGAAAAGAATATATTTCTTTTTAATGGCGCCTGAACAAAGACATAATGTATAATATATTTTGTTTATATGTGTTTGATATGTTTACATATTTTGTTAAATGTTTTAATTTGTGTTCAGTGCTTAAAATATTACCATTTTACATTTTTCTACTTTTATTTACATCACTGCTACCTCTTAATATTATCAACTTTAACTTTTTACTGTCCATTTTACTATTACAAACTCACCACTATTGTCATCAATTAAGTTTATATATACATATATATATATATATATATATATATATAATTATTTGTATGCATAAGAATATTTCAAAAATAAAATAATTTTAAAAAATGAAAAAAGTCGGATTATGTTTATTAAAATTTTAAAGAAAAAACCCCTTATAATACAAGCACTTAAGCGCAAAAATATTACCGTTTAGTAAAACGAAAGGAACTACAAAAACTATATCACCAATGGCATGGATCCACACGACCTTTGCCCTCTTTGATTAGTTACACAAACTATTAGTTCACTTTAAAGCTACACCAACTCTTAAAGCTCAGCCCATATAATATGCTACAGAACTAGAAAAAAAAAACAACCGATGTTTTCCTTTTTTTTTTTTTTGTCGACCATAATATTATAGCTTAGTCATGAAAGGCGCTTCAGCTATTCAACCAACTCAAACTGTGATTGAGGCAAAGATTATTGCATTAAAAATGGCGATACAAGAAATCAATCGCTTTGGATTCACTCCAGTTCGATTTCTAGGTGATTGTAAAGATGTTTATGGATTGATGCAAAAGATTAGCTCGAAGGAAGAAGGAGACAACATACTGCTGGAAGCCTCTCATCAAATTTCAACTCATGTTGCAGATATTCTAAGAATGATTAGAAAATGTAATTATCATTTTGAGTATGTTACCAGGAAGGTAGTAGCTGATGTAGATATGGAAGCTAAGGAAGCTAGAAAAGGTTGTAAAATATATGTTATAAAAGGTTGTACTTCTCGCCCATCTCTTGATTGAAGCTTCCAAGCATTCCAGCTGGCTCATTTTCTGAAATCCAAGAGGCATCAGTTCTACATATATATGTGGTTAGTCCTTCCTTAAACACCTCTTGTAAACTTTTAAGTGGCTTCACTTTTAAATGATTTGTAGAACTAGATTGCTCTAATTTATTGGCCTGCTTCCAACTAGATAACATGCTTAAAGCATCCGAGATTATCTTAACAATGTTCTCCTTGTGATTGTTAAAAATCAAGTTGTTTCTGGCCTTCCATATTCTCCAGCCTGGAAAAGGTATTAAACTGTACTCTTTGGGGCTTTTACTTAGGCAGTATAAGATATATTTGAGATTATCTTGTAAATTTTGGGAGGACAGTTGATCACCTGATAATGTGGAATTTGGAGCTATGGTCCAGACTTCTTTAGGTACTCTGCACTGAAATAGCATATGATTAGCGTCTTCCTCATATTCTCCACAAACATAACAGATCTTATCAGTTTTAATGCCCCTTTTTTCTAACTGATCATTCACAGGCAAGCTGTTATGAGCTACTCTCCACCAAAAAGATTTAATCTTCGGAGGGACATTAAGTCTCCATACTTGTTTAAATATATTTTTCTGTTCTTCGTTTATATTTATATTATCCTGCTTGACTGACCTTAAGTAATGGTATCCGGATCTTACTGTGTATATTCCATTCCTACTAAGGCTCCAGTATACTTTATCCCTTACACCAGTCATGGATGGCCTTATCTTCAATATCTCCTTGATATCATCTGGATGAATCCATTGTGTAAGTTTTGTATAATTCCATTGGTTTGTACCTGCAGCAAATAGATCAACAACTTTAAACTTTGGTACAATACCGTAATGAATTGGTCTTGGAGGTCTAGCAGGATTTATTGGGAGCCATGGATCTCTCCAAACTTTTATTTGCTGCCCATCGCCAACTTTCCATCTTAATCCATGCCTAATTAGGTCTTGTGATTTTAATATGCTCTTCCAAGCATAACTCTGATTTCTTTTACTAGTTGCATTTAAAAAATCCTTATCCGGATAGTATTTAGCTTTGAAAATCCGTGCTAGCAAACTATCTGGATTAGTGATTAGTCTCCATCCTTGCTTTGCTAGTAGGGCTATATTAAAGTCTCTAAGATCTCTAAATCCCATTCCCCCTTGACTCTTTGACTGAACCATTTTATCCCAGCTAACCCATGCGATTTTTTTCTTATCAGGAGAATTCGTCCACCAGAATCTTCTAATCATTACCATGAGTTTATCTATAATTTTATATGGTATGAGAAAACAACTCATGGTGTATGTTGGGATAGCTGTAATGACTGATTTCAATAGTATTTCTTTACCTGCTGGGGATACAAGTTTTGAGTACCAATTATTGATTTTGTTCATGACTTTTTGCTTCAAGTATTGAAATGTGTCTGCCCTACTCTTCCCAATCATATCTGGCAGACCTAAATATTTCCCAAATCCTCCTACTTGCTGAATTTTTAAAATCTTTGAAATTTCAGAGACTAAGCTAGATGGGGTACCTTTGCTGAATATGATGGATGATTTGGTAAAGTTCACTTGTTGGCCAGAGGAGTCAGCATATATATTTAGAACCTTCTTCACTAGTTCAGCATCTGTAATGGTTGCTTTTGAGAAGAGGAGTGAATCGTCTGCAAATAACAAGTGAGATATTTGAGGACATTTCTTAGCAGCTTTATATCCAGCTAACTTCTTCTTAAGAACATAGGAGTTCAATAAAGCGGTTAATCCTTCTGTGCATAGAATATATAGATAATGAGATATAGGATCTCCTTGTCTAATACCTCTTTGGGGCTGGATTGCTTTAGTTGGAGTTCCATTACATAGCACTGAGTAAGTAACCGTTGTAATACATGTCATAATCCAACTTCTCCATTTCTGATTAAACTCCATTTTTCTCATAACTGCTTCAATATAAGGCCATTCTATCTTATCAAATGCTTTAGCTATGTCCAGCTTTAATGCCATGTAATGATCCTTACATTGTATAGTCCTCATGGAATGCAAAATTTCATGACCAATGAGCAGGTTATCTGTAATAAGTCTTTGTGGAATGAAAGCTGATTGGTTTTCTCATATTATCAGATGAAGCCACCTCTTTAATCTATTGGCAAGGATTTTTGATATTTATTTATATGCAACATTAGATAAGCTAATGGGACGAAAATCTCTAAGATTAACTGGTGATTCCTTTTTTGGAATCAAGCATATGTGGGTATGATTTAAATGCTGATCCAATGTCCCTGTATTGAAGAAATGTTGCACATACTTAAAAACTTCGTCTTTGATTGTATGCTAATGATGTCTATAAAATGCAACACTCATACCATCTGGACCTGGGGACTTATCAGGATTCATATTAAAAACTACATTTCTAACTTCTTCCATTTCAACCGGTTTTGTAAGATCCAAATTCATTTCATCAGTAACAGAGCATGGTATGGCTTCTAATATTTCTTCAGAGATTTCTGTACCAGATGCTGCATACAATTTATTAAAGTACTTACTGATTAAGGCTTCCACTTGATGCTGCCCATGATGTATGTTGCCTTCATCATCTTCCAGAGTAGCTATTCGATTAGTTGCTCTCCTCTGTCTAGCTTTAGCATGGAAGAACTTAGTGTTCTTGTCCCCACTTTGTAGCCAATTTATTCCACTTCTGACTTTCCAATACTCCTCTTCTTTCCTGTAAGCAACCAATAATTCACTTTTTAGGGTATTAATATGATTATGATCATAGGAGTTAGATTCATACGCTTTGTGAATTTGCTCTTGCAGTCTCTCGATTTCTTTCTTTGTGTTCAAATCTCTGCTCCTTTTCCAATTTGCCAATGCATGTCGACATTCAGCTAGAGCCTTTCTGAAATTTTGTGGATGCAGATCTTTACATTGTGAATTCCAAACTGCTTTCACAACATCTTTGACTTCAGGATTGAATCTCCATCTATTTTCATATCTAAATAATCTCTTTCCCTTCCATGCATAATCATCAGTGCAGACTAGAAGTGGTCTATGATCTGAACCCATCCATCTTAGTAACTTTGCATAGGCTTGTGGGAACTGATCTAGCCAAGTACTATTAGCCATAGCTCTGTCAATCTTTGATCGTACAAGATGATTATGTCTTATTCCCCACCAGCTGAAACTTCCACCAACTGTTCTGAGATCTTGTATCCCTGTAGCTTCAATCATACTTCTAAATCTTTCAAATCTTCTTTCTGGTTGTGGAATGCCCCCTTCCTTTTCCTCATTAGCTCTGATATCATTAAAGTCCCCTAACATTAATCTGGGAGTTCCATAATACTTAAAGCTTCTACTACTGATCCATTCCCAAAATTGATTTCTCAGTCTTGTGATTGGATGCCCATATATGTAGCTGACACAAAAGCTTTTTTTACCATCTCTAATATAAACATCAGTAAAATGTAGAGATGGTCTTACTATATCAACATAGAGCTGTGAGGTCCAAAAAATTGCTAATCCTCCACTTGCTCCTTTCGCCGAAAGACATACTTGATTAGGATATTCTAATTCCTCTCCTATTCCTTTAACATAATCTCTCTGATTTTTTGTTTCTATCAGGAACATTATATCAGGAGCCATTGTTCTTTTGATCTCCTGAAGATGTCGAACTGTCAGGGGATTCCTCAAACCCTGACAGTTCCAATGCAATAACTTCATTTTGACTCGGGCAAAGGGGAGTCCTCATGCCTCTTTGCCCTTTCCTTTGTATTATCAGTAATACTTTGATCTTCCCCTTCTTCATCTACATTGTACTGTTTTTTATTTGATGGAATATAAATTCTCCAAGGATTGTTAGGTTGTTTCCTCTTAATCCCTCTTACAGTATTAAGCTTTTTTAGCTGCCTCTGTTATGCCTTTTGATCCATCTCTGTTTGACATTCTTGAGAGCCCATGTTGCTTTCTTTATTATCCATTTATGAGGTGGAAGCTTCTGTTGAAGTAGATCCTCTCAATAGCTTTAGAACTTTATCTTTATCCACCTCCATGTCTTGACTATCTTTTCCTGCATATATTTGAAGAATTTGCTGTTCGTGCTGTTGTGCAGTGATTTTTATTGCACACTCATTTGAGCTGTGCCTTAAGCTTCCACACGTGGTGCAGAATTTTTGAACTACGGCATATCTAAACTCCAATTCTATGTCTGGCTCATTACTAAGAAACTTGAATTTTCGAACCAGAGATATTGGTTCTTCAATATCAAAATCTACCTTCACCCAGACTTGAGCTGACTTTGTAGGAGTTGGTTCTAAGATTTTTATTCCTCCTTTTTAAACCTGCCCTAATCTAGCTCCAATACTTTCCACTATGTTTCTTCTCCTAAATTTGTCCGGTAGTTTGTTAATTTGAATCCATAGTGGAATCGTAGATAGAAAAGATGGGAGTGTTCGGTTACCCCATCTATCTATAGCCAGTAGCCAGCCTTTGAAGGTATATGGCGCTCCATCTAGTACATTCAGCAATTGATGTTTTTGTTGAAAGTAGAAGTTAATAGTTCCATCATCATTTACCTGACCCTGAACTTGATCTTCTAAATGCCACACTTTCGGTAAGAAATTTCTAACTCCAGGTGGTGGTTGATGCTTAGGGTTTAGTGGTTTAACGACTAGACAGAGGCAATGGTCTTTTAGAAATTGTTCCTGAGTATCATGATGGATGGTTATGGTCTTCTTTTCCTCTCCAATCCTCAACTTCTGGAAAGTTTTCCACATATCCTTCTCCGTAGTCATGACTCATGTTGCTTTATGCGTAGTACTTGAAAGTCTGATTTGAAATCAGAAAGAAAAACAGTCGATCGAAGATCGAGATTAGGGAATCCTCTAGGGATTTACTGTTCACTCGTCGAGAGAGTTCTTTTCTCTTGTGTTTAAATTCCAACCGATGTTTTCCTAAAACCCTAAACAAGATTAATAGTTGTATTGATTTTTTCTCGAGGCATTCTTTCCTGTAAAAAGATTGCCAGTTGCAAGTTTTAAAATGATAATAGTTTAATTTATTTTTTAATGATTGTAACTTTGAAATAAACTAAGTTTACTGGAAATATCCGAACTCCTAAATACGTAGACAGAATTAAGCAGATAATGTCAAAGACATGTCTTAAAAAAATTGGTTGGTACGAATGAGGAATATAAAGCTATGGGCCTATGGTTAATTAGAAATTCGAAATGTGCAGATAAATGTATGATTGATTGATTGGTTGTTGGTTAAAATAATAATTATTAGCTCAACAGTCTCATTCCAATAATTACACTTTATTAGTAGTCATTATCCAATAAAAATTATGGGCCTTCCCTTGGTCGGATCTCACATGGTCTTAGCTTCATGGAGCATAACTAACATTTTCATTGTTTCTTTACAGAACTTCAAAACAACTCTGATTCATACATCTTTAAAGACACTGTGAAGTAATTTATTTAAAGATAAATTCTATAAAAGTTTCTCTTTTTTTCAGAATATATTTATGAAAATATTTAACTTCCTCGCAAAACGCTTTTAGACCTGAAGATGTGCAAAACAATATGCTCTTTTTTAGCCAGAATCTGAGTTTTTGCCATCCGGAGTAAGCTAAGAGAACCCACTTTTTGTTCCCTACTTTTTACCCAAAAGCTATGGCGTTTTAGTATTTTAATCGAAAAATGAAAGGCCTCTAACCAAAATATATAAACCATTTCTTGACAATAATACACATTTGGCCAAACATATTTCAGAAAAAAGAAAAAAAAGTAAGTCTCTGAATGGCTTCGTTGCGGCAAAAGAAGAAGCAAAATCCAGCGAAGAGGGCATGGAAAAACTTATCAAACATGGTCAAGTCCAAATTTAGAGACATGGAGATCGCTTCATCGGTCAGAGAATCAACGGTTCGTGTCCTCCGGTTCATCTCTCGTCGTCTCATAGTTCCTTTTAGAACAAGGTACCTCCAAAACAATAGCTATACGGACAAATACTACTACAGCCGGAACCAATCTTCTCGGCAGTTTCTCAACTTCTTCTCTCGATCTCTCACTAAACCAAAGCGTCGTCATTATGGTCACGATGATGACTGTTACTCTCAAATCTATCAATACCAAAGCCAATCATCACGCGGCGAGGGGACGAGTGGGAGCAAAGAGAGAGTTGTGGGACGAAAAGAGGAGAAAAAAGTAGAAGAAGAAGAGGGTATGCCGGAGATTGCTGAGTCGATGGAAGATGCTTGGAGGAGAGTGGTGGCTGCGTCGCCGCATTTGCAGGTTAACGAGAGAGCCGACGAGTTCATCTACAAGTTTAAAGAAAGTATGAAGATGGAAAAAGAAAGGTCGTTTCTTGAGTTCCAAGAAAGGTTAAAACGAAGTGCTTGATTGATCACTCATCCTGATTGTGTTTTTCCATGTTCTTCTTCTGATTTCTTTTGATTATATTTTCTAAAGAACTTTGTTTTCTTATTCTTTCTTCTTTGTTAAAAACTCCTAAATTTTCAAAAGTCTTAACAAACTTTTTTCTTCATTTTCCGATGTAATGTGAATACATATGGCTCACCACTCTAAAAATTTAAGCGTGGGATAAAAACCATTTTTGTTTTGTTTTGTTTTTTTTTTTTTTTTTTTGTGAATGTATAAACATTCTTCTTCATTGATAATGTCACTTGAATATAATTTTTCATATTTTTATTTGGCAATTTTTTTAATGCATATCAGAAAAGTAATATACAAAAGAAGCAAGAAAAGGGAAAGTACAACTAAGTTGGACCCAGAAGAACAAATTCTAATTTAAGCTTCCATCACAAATGATGAATCATGATGATACATGCCAGCCAATTTGCACTCTCACATTCTTAAAACTGCTTTCTCTCATCCATCATGTAATTTACAAGGGACTATAAACTCCTATGATCATGTAGTTTTTCACTTTTTCTAGACAAAAAATATTTAATAAAGCCCTCACTGCAACTTCATAATAATGATATAAAGCTGGCACATTAGTTCCTAGATTTACTTCGATCGGTTCAGTTCTGTTCTGGGATGCAGAAAAAGGATACAAGCTGATTTGTTTCTTACTGTGTCAGGCACCAAAACAGAAAATGCCTCCTTACATGAGTGAACCATGCCCATACATATTCATATCCGGATCATCTTCATCTTCATAATCTGGTTCCGTAGATGGTCTGCTTCTCTTTGCCTCTCTTGCTATTGACTGTCCTCTCCCTTTCTTCGGCTTTCCCCTGTAATTGTATCAAATTGGTCAAACAAAAATCATGTATTAGGATGAGTCAGGTCTGAACGAAGTAAAGTAAGCAAGGTTGGGAAACTAACTGTGCCGACAAACCACCCTTGGATCGCCCTGGCCCCAATTCAGCTCGTCCATCTATATAATACAGAGATAAAGCGTGTAATAAAGTGATTCATAATCAGCAAAAGTGAATTCAGCGTAGTTGTAGCTGCAGGGTTTACCTTCTCTTCCAACACCAAGCTCTTCAGCCTGAATACATACATATCAGGGAATATTAACATGCCAGTGTAAAAACTGCTGTTAATTGTAAGCTACCACTTGAAAACAAACACCTTTTTAACTAAAGAAGACAGAGTAATAAACTAACAAATGACAGTCACAAGACAAGACAAGACAAGACACATAGGCATTTTACAGAACTCTAGCTCTTTCACATCATCGATTCATCTTCCACACTTGTTTGAATCTGCTAGAGATATTATCCATGTAGTAATCAACAATATCTAGAGAAACTGTATTCTCAACCCGAAGTACGGACTATAAAGGGAACCATTGGTTCTTTTGGCAGTGATTGAATTGCCCACAAGAAACAAGAAAAAATAAAAACAGAAACCGTCTTTGCAAACGAGAGAAAGTGATATAGATTGAACGAAACATACAGCAGGTGATGTGACTGAGGACAATGAGAAGACTCTGTCTTCAGGCTGAAACTTCCTTGACCTCTTAGCACTACACAATGGGTTCATATCAAAATCAATCACTCCCTCCCCTCCACACAATAAACATACTAAAAACTGAGAAGTTACCACATTCTCTAAAGCAAAAGCAATCAATTGCAATAAACAGTGCTACATAACAGATTTTGAGTCCAAGTCAGAACTGAGAAATTGACAACTAGAAAGTGTTTGAATCTGCAAAACAAAATCAAAGTTCAAATTTTCTACAAAAACAAGAGAAGAAGATAATGAGAGAGACCTAGCAGTACTCTTGGAGGAGGACAAAAACCCTTCAAAGCCTTTCAAAGCATTTCCTATATGGCTCGATTCTTGAAGATAGCTTGTCTCCAATTCATAAACCTAAGATTACAAAAGAAAGAACCCAAGATTTTAGTATTGAAATCGATAAAAATTGAAGTTCGAATTCAACATTACGCGGTGCCAATTGAAAGAATCAACTCCAACTATGAAACATACATGCCCTAACCTGTTTCTCGATGCTCCGTAACTCTTGGCGAAGCTTCTCTCGCTTGTTCAAAAGGGAAGTGAGCATCGCAGCAGGATCCGTCGCACTCTTTTGCCCTAAAGACATTTCCGGGAAAATTTACACAAATCACGGAGCTTATGCTGAACCCAGAGATGGGCTTTTGCTGGAATTCGAGACGAAGGTAACTGCTGCCTGATTTGAGTCGATTACAAAGGAGATGATGTGTGGATTGTGGAATGCGAATTGGTGTTTCCAACGTTCCGGGTTTTGTTTTTAACTTCTTTTTTTTTGGGGGGGCAAAATCGGAGATTTTCATTTTTATGACTCAACTAGCAATTGACAAAATTTGTCCAGCTTTGCTAAAGTAAGAATCAGCCAAAAAGTTGGCATTGCATGGAACAATACAGAAAGAAACAGAAGAAGTAAAGAGAGAAGCAATGGCTCGGAGCAGTCATAGACCCATCCGTCTTCAAAAGGTTAATGAGAATAGAGAAGAAGAGAGGCAGACTTTGTGAATAGGGTTCTCTGTATATTTATTCATCACAGCAGCTTTACATCGATCATTCAATATATATGTGGTAACATTTCACAAATCACGAGATTGTTAAGAACTGTTTATTCATATCCGAGGTGATGATCGGAGATACTTCTTCTTGGTTAGATTGGGAAGTAAGGATTTCTTGAGATAATCCGAGCAAAATGGTGTGCCTCGCGAAAAGCAATCCTACATCATCTTCCAAGATAATGAATCTATTGCAAGTTCTTCTATACATCTTGTAAAAACATCAAAAAATATGGTGTTTACGATGAAAAACCGGATGAACTTATTCTTTAGATTTTTATCTCAAACTCAGAACCACTGAGTTACTTTTTATTAAAAATCTTATTAAGAACAGAACTCTTTCTTAACTGGTTTTACACAAGATCTAAACACCTTTAGTTTGTCACCTTTGATTTCTAATCTCTCACTTTAGAAAAGATAAAAGAAGAATACTCTCTCTTTTTCTCTCTTTAGAACATGATTTTGATCTTCTCAACTTTTGTTAATTGAAAGCTCAAAATCCTCTTTCTCGCTCTCTCTAAGGTTACTTTCCTAGATACAATGAACACCCTATATATACTAGTCGGGTATTTGTGTTTCTAGGAAAATCTTCCAAGATCTAAGATAACTCTAAATCTTTATTTGAGTAAATCTTTTTTGATAATGGAAACTTCCTAAGATTATCTCCTTGTTAATCTTCACGTCAACCTTCCTATGATTTCTTCCACGTCAGCAAGATTATCTCCTTGTTAATCTTCACGTCAGCCTTCTTATGATTTCCTCCACGTCAGCAGTCCAATCTTGATGTTCATGTTTTTTAGTTCAAGAACAGCTTCAATCTTGTTTCAGCAACTTAGTGCATTCTCCAAAATCCTTATAAGACATGCACTTACAATCTCCCCCTTTTTGATTCAATTTGTTAATTCAAGCTTTCCTACATTAAATCTTTCAAGTGCTCACAAGCATTTATCATATCACAGTAGAAGCTTTTAAAGACATAAGAAAAAATAGTTTTAAACAATGAGCTGCTTCATCCATAAAGTTTTAAGAATAATGTCATCATTTCCAAAATACTACCACATAAAGATAGTCTAAGCCGAAAATATTATCAGAGTAAAATATAACAGTGACTTCTGATTTTTAACCAAAAAACTCCCCCTGAATCTAGACAATCCTAATTGATTCAGACTCTGATTCTTCTTCCTCAAATCCCTCAGATCTTTCTTTATCTAGACTATGTGTTCTCCTAGGTGAATGCACAGGATAAGGATCTCCAACAGGCCGAGGAGGGTCTGGATCATCTGCTTCATGTTCAAGAAAGTTTTGACCCTCATTACCAGGAGCATTAGATGAATCACCCAGACCATAATCTCCCCCTGCTTGATTGGCACAATTGACTCAAAAACAGTTCAAACAGGCAGTGATATCCCAGTTATAGAATAGAAAAACATACCTTCAAGTCGTGTGGCCATATCCATAAGCAAAGAGCCAGTGTACCGTAAGTCAGCTGCTAGTGATTTTCCAAAGATATGAGGACCTGTCCTTCTGCGAATGTACCCAGTCCCTCCACGGACCTCTGGATTAAAAGCTTTGGGCTTTGGTTCAGCTTTCTCAAAAGCTTCAAGATTGATTTCCCTTTGAAAATGTATGACACGATAAATCAGATTAGGAAAGGGCAAGACATTCTGTCGCTGTCCTGGAAATCGTGCAGCCTTTTCAACTTGATCATAGACCAACTTTCCATAGTTAAATGGGATCTTCTTGTCAATGAGATACAGAATTTTGGCTCGATCCACAGTCACATTGGAGTTGTTCTTTGAAGGTATCCAGTTGAGAGAGCAGATGAGATACAAGCCAGCCAGACAAGTTGACATAGCAGAAGTCTTCAAATCTTTCCAACTCATAACCCTTTCAGAAGACAGATACTTAGCTAAGGCATGTTTGCTTAGCTCTACTCGATCAAGTTCAGACTTAGGATGCCATTTGATAGCTGGAGTACGAAAAACCTTGTTGATCATTTGTGGTGAGAACTCATACATCTTTCCTCTAACAAAAACTTTAGACTTAAGAGTCTTAAAGTTGTAGATGTGGAAATTTGAATAGAATTCCCAGATTATTTCAGGAACAAAGGCTTCTACCTCAGTGACAGTTTCCAATAAATGGTTCTTGTCAATCAATTCCAGCATCTCATTACTTTCCACAGATCCACGACGAACATACCTTTGTTCAAAAAGCTCACGACAGCGAAATTCCTTGTACCGCATTTCTCCCTGAGATGTGAGAAATCTTGGTGGAGTTCCTGAAAGAGGTGGATACGGTGGCTTCCA